>CM068952.1:15643842-15663506 GCA_035128595.1 Eptatretus atami | reverse complement strand
TGGTTGGCGCCAGTCTGCTAAGTAATGAGGGTTAAGTGCCTTGCTGTACATACGTGCTTAATCAATATTCGGATAACCTGCCCTTACTGCTCCCCTCATTTTCCCTATTGTTTAATAAATATCCCAATTTTGAGAAATGTATCAGCTCGTTTCGTGTCCTTTCCTCCATTGGCTTAGCGTGCTGCCCGTGTTGGAAAATTAGCAGGCCGTTGTGCCGCCATAAGGGGACCTTTGGACTGACGGATTCTCGTGACCATCCGTCGGGTCACACATGGTTGTAGTATCGCTGCGGCTCGTTCCGTAAGGGTGCCGTCGAGGGTGGAGAACTCGGTAAATCGCCACGTGGATATCTAGGTATTTTGAAAATAGGCAAATACCCTGTACGCACGTGGTAGAAATATTGACGCATTCACGGTCCGATAAAGGGACCGTACTTTTCGGTGGTTCGTCCGAGAAGTACGATCTAAATTCCGGTGATCGGCGGGGTCGACTCTACGGCTCCATCTACGATTCGTGCTCGTGCCGACGCCCAGCCGCAAACAATACCACATCCCTCCCCTCATAGCTGCCTCCCTCCCCATCACACCAGCCTTCCCTCCCACCTCCCCTGCCGTTACTCCTCCCAACCCCTCCCACTTCCCCAACCTTCCTTGCTCCCACCTCCTCCCAGAATGTTATATACCCTTCCTAGCTCCCCACCCTCCTCGCTCTCCCTCCCTCCCCACCTGCTCCCCTCTACTCCTCTCCTCCTCACCCTCCCTCCTTTCTCCCCCCCCCCCTTATATCCCCATCAGCAAAGCAACGGTTGTATTTTGCCGGTATAGCCAGGGGACGTGTATTGAAAAGAATTCTCACTCTTTGTTTAAATTGAAGTACAACTGCAAAACTGGAGGATTTTGGAAAGTATTTATGAAGGTGATTTGTGTCTTGTGTTAAAGTATAGAAAATAAATGATCAAATAAAAGAGTTGTAAAAGTTGTATAAATTAAATTAAATTCCGGTTTACCACCATTTCAAACCCAGTGTCTATTCATCACCACTGGTTTGTATTTACAATTAACACATTACATTGTTTGTTCAGCCTATGGCATGTGTCCTTTTACACCCTAAAAACTAAGTTTCCTGTTTGGAATGATTCAATTTTGTTTGACTACCAGGAAGGCAGAGGAGTAAAAATAGGTCCGCATGTCCTGAAAGCTCACCTGGATCAAGGAGCAACATTCACTCACCCCTCCCCCCTCGCAGACGCCCAACTAGCCCTGATTGTTTTAAATGCGTGAAAACAAAACTTTGGTTCGTCATGGGTGATGAAAGTTTTGGTCAGTTCATAGAAATTTTGTGTGTAGTTCAAGGAAAGAGACCAAAATCACAATTTTTTTACAATCCTCGTGGAGGATCTCTAGTCTTACTCCACACGGTTGTTGTCTTTCATCTTCTTCTTTGTGACTTTTTTGTTTCACAGCTTACAAGTTTCATCGAAACTCCTGAAACTTGACATATATACTGTAAAATTCCCTGCCGCAGACAGTAACCATCTCCGATTTTGAAAATTCCTACCTAGAAAAAAAGTTATTGAACATCAAAATATTTCCGGCAATGGAAATCGCCTAAAAAATATCTCCGAACTAGCAAGCTTTTGAATTCTGTTTGCGGGAATCGAACAGGGCATTAGCAGATGAAATTACCGCACATATGATACATCACTATGACGTCATATCATTTTATGACGTCATCCTATTTTTTGACTTTTTGTTTCACAACCCAGAGTTTTCAATCGATCTCGTGAAACTTGCCATGTATATCAAGAAAGCCCACATCCAGGAGTAACCATCTCCGATTTTGGGAAATTCTTCCTAGAAAAAAGTTGACGTCAATAATATCGCTGCTAATGGGAATCGCCTATACCAAATTTAATCTCCGAAACTAAGGCGAGCTGTTTGAATTTTTGTTTACAGGAAATCAAGCCGGGCATTGCACAGATAATTTATCGCAAACCGATACATCAACAATGACGTCATATTCGTTTATGAACGTCATCAAATTAAGGGACGCAGGATCTTAGCTCATTTGAGCTTGTTTGGGGGGGGGGGTCAAACCCCCTAATAGACCCCCTTAATGAGCACAAGATTTTGAATGCGGTCAACACACTTTCGTTAGGCATCAGATAATGAAGCTGTGGTCAAATTTCATCCAAAATATTGTGTTTTGGTTCAATCGAAACAATGACAAGTATATACAATACCAGACTCACTGAACTGATGACACCAACAATGGCACAAGCTCACCGGATAAAGTCCAGGTGAGCTAAAAAAAGAAAAAAATCTCAGCTCCTCTCTGCGCATGCGCGTACCTGTATTAACAAGACAAATGTATCAAGAGCCGGCGTCCTAAAGGCAATAACACAACATTCCGAATTTCGGTCACGTCCCTTGATGGAACAATAGCGAGACCCGTCATGGAGGCTCCTGTTCATGACGAGAATCGTGTATTTCGATTTACAACACATTAAATGGAATAATCTTAAATAGTAACGTTGAACTTTCGAAACTTTAAAGCAAAATGTCCGAATATATTTAAAAGTTCATGATAGACGCTCCAAAAGGCACCTCAATGCGAGGATGTGTACAAGGTGTTTTAGTATTTAAGGAAGATCCGGATCCATGTTTATGAAAAGAGCCGAGTCCTAACGGTTTTGTCAGAAGAAGAAGAAGAAGAAGAAAGAAAGAAGATAGAAGAAAGAAGAAGAAGAAGAGAGCGGCTGGGCAGCCACGAGACGCGCCTAAAAGTCCACAACTTTTTGAGACGTCACAACAGACAGACGAGACCTCGGTTCATAAACCCGCCGATTTACCAGACTCAAACGCTGCAACGTCTTACATATCAACCGCCGAGTCAATGATGTGCGAGAACAGGAAACATAATCTCTGAACGTATTAAACGTGGCTGGAATAAAAAAAATGGATAGAACCTCGCTGAAATTTTAAAATGCTTAATGGAGTATCGACTATAAAACACTTGTTTTCACCTCAGCACAATCACATCCCATTCAGGGTATATCTTCTTCCATTTCCGTTTTCTGATTGGTCAGATTCTCTTTCACATTGCCGCTGAGGGATTCTGATTGGTGGGATTTCTTCTTCACATTCCCGCTAGGAAATTCTGATTGGTGGGGTTTCTTCTTCGTTTTGTCCTATCTCATTTCGAAGCGGACGTTCGAATTTGAAGCCCGCCCATCGTCCGTTCTAAGTACTTGGTTTTCCTTATACTTGCTCCGGCTTTGTGTTCCGTACGGTACGTCCTCCGACGATTCTGCTTTGTCCGCGTTGATTTCAACTCCGAACGAACGGTTTCGTTTTTCATGTTATATTTGATCTTCGTCTCAACCTTTCTTTCACGTCCGCACGACTCGGGGCAAGAATTTAAGAGTACGTGAGGCGACGCCAATGGTCGTGTCCGTCTACTCGTCTCACATTATGTGTTTGGTTCACGAGCGCCAGCCAGAGTGACCATATATCGTTATGTCCTGTGTGTCTGTGTGTCTGTGTGTCTGTGGTGTCTGTCCAGCATAACTCCGTGGACTTGATTCCGATCTTGATGAAACGGGGTGGTTTATGTGTTCGATATCGATGTCCCGTTGTGTTTTCCTGGATGTGGCTTGGCTAACGCCCATTGTGGGCGGAGCCACGCCCCAAAAATAGCCAGTTTTTGGGGGTAGTCAGATTAAAAAAATCTATCTCTCCTGGGGAATTGACTGAATGGAAATGGGTTATTCGGTATTTGATAATAGCAAAATGAATTATCAAAACTTGTCGTTGTCCGATTTTTCATTTTCGTCACAAGGTCAAAAACTTGGAAAATTGCGAATTTTGACAGAAAATATCATAATGACCGCCCAAACTTTGAGAGCTCGGATGACAATTTTTTTTTATGCATAATCTTGAGGTCATTCCCACCACCTGAAGTCTGAAACCATCTTCCCTCTATCCGAACACCTTGCCCGTGGCGCCCCCTTCAAGTTTGTTTTTACGCCGATTTCATAAAAAGTAATGGATAATCCGAGGAGTGGCGAAATGCCATAATAAGCCTATTAACGTTATATGTTCCTGAAGTTTTGTACCAAAAGGTTCATAATCCTTGACCTTTGACTTTAAAAGGCCACAAAGGTCAAATTTCAAAAGTTGTGGTAATTGAACCGGGTTTTCGACCTTCTTCGACGAACTAACTCCATTAAGCTATAGCAAACGTATGGTTTCCTATTGTATGTCCACAACAGTTGTATTGTGACGCTTTAAAAAAGTATGCTAAGGTCAAATTTTGACAGTGTTGAACGAAACCGGTTTTCGACATTTGAGCTAAATAACCTGTTCGCCCGTACCACATCAATGTTGATCAATTTTAAAAACTTGGTCAAAAATTATCAACATTGTGTCATCCTTGACCTTCTAAACAATCTACATTCATCAAAATACCACTCGTAACCATTGTCGTCTTCAGACTTGTTATCCCATAATATCGTACTGTATTGTAAAACGCGAAGAACCCACGATGGTTTTGAGTGGGCAAAGATGGTCCTCACTCAGGCTCAGGTCAAACAGCACATCAAACGAGAAGGGTCGTTTTATAAAAACCCAGGACGATCGACAGAGCCTTCCCTCGCCATTTTGTCCACCAAATGTAGTTCTGTACACACATCATGAGAATCGAGTCCTCCTCGTCTGTGCTTGCTCCAAGTCTTGGTCAATGCCTGGTCAGGCGTGACGTTGGCCCGAAGGTGATTTGGATTTGTTGAGGATGCCGCGATAACTTACCTGCTCTTCACACGAAAAAAAATAACACCAGAAGGATATTATGGTCCAGCCATCGACCAGTACTGGTAGATGTCTTCTGATTTTAAATGCCTTTCCGATGGAGGCACACACGTTAATGAGTCCTCTCTCCAATGCGAAACACCAGGATGACAGTTTAATAGCCAGCCCCGAGATTCAAACCCTGGCTGGACAGCTCAAGAGATGAGTATGCAAACCTCATGGCCTGCCGCAGCTAGCCCTATTGTTCAAATGTTCTCAATCATGTTGATCGATGGGAGTCTGACTTGAAGGCTGTGAAGAGCCAAACACCGTACAGGTGCTTGCTTCTGCTTTTGGCTCAACACTCCATTAGTTGAGCACAAGTTTCAAAGCAAATTTTTTTTTTCAAAAACTATCGCAAACACTTGCTTTTTACACTACATAATTATTACCGCCACGCACACGAAGCTAAAAGCAGGGTTAAGCAAATTTGTTCATGTCTCATCCAGAAATCTGTCTGTTTGTCTTATCAGTTTATAATCAGGAACAATTTATTTAAATTGAAATGTTATAATGTGGAACATGAATATGAAGACAAGTTTCCTGTTTTACCAATACTTTACCTCTGAATTATCTCTGATGAAAATCCCTGCCTGGCAAGTCAACCAAAAAATGAAAAATCCAGTTCCAAACAGGAAACTTTGTTTTTATTAGAATATCAAAAAGGACCACAAACAACCAGGCACAAATAACTAATCTAAAGTGTTAGATAGGGTGGTAAATAGACACTGGGAAATGGCAGTAAAACTGAGAATTCAAATATTTATAAACTTTTCAAACCTCTTTCAGCCCTTTATTGATTTAAATTGAATATGTAATTGAAAAGACGTAGAAGCACAAATCACACTGTCAAATAACTTCCAAGAACCATGTTATATATTGATAACTGTTTAGCAATTAGAGGGTGTAGCATGTGTATTGGGTGAAGAAGAGGCCACCATCCATGGCTCTGCCCACCGTTGCGATTGATGCCTGTTTTATTGGTGATCAATAAAGCCTCCCATCTCCTAACTTGCAACTCATGTCATCTTATATAAGGATTTTTGGTGTATAAATCTGCTTCACGAGCACTAAATAACACTTCTGGATTTTTTTTAAAAAACGATCTTTAAAATGATTAATTTTTATTAACTTAAGTACAGGAAGGAGGGGCCTTGCCATTCATGGATTTCACCTTCGTGAATTTGCTCTATTCGGATGATTATTGAGGCAGGTTTGCGGATTGCGATTAATGTGCTCGAATAATCGAGGGTATGGCGAATAGTTTCCATGTGCATTCACACGAATTAACATGGCCCGTCAAGTCAACACAATAACCCCCTCAAACCCCTCCACAACATCATCATCACCAAAATCGTCTCATCTTTATCATCACATCATCAAACATTCGCATCCTCCCATTGGGAACCATACTCTGTGGCAGACGTTGGTGCTCCCTAAGCAGTCTCCCTTGGCTATTGGACCACAATCCTGATGGGTCCCCGGCCACTCGACACAGGATACCAGCAAGCTGGCACTCTTTTGCCGACCCTCAGAAGAATTGACAGGCAGAGTCCAACCCCACCTGTATTAATTCAATAGCACGAGAGGATTTCAATCTCAGATGCCAAAGGACCAAAGCCTCCACCCTAAACCATCAGCCCAACATCAGCATAATCATCAAAACATTGCCATCAACATTATTGGATCAAGTTTATTAACATTATTAATTAAAGGTAAAGTTGTATGATTTTAATAACTCAGAAAATTAAACTTTATTTTATGTTCTTAATACAGGAAATAATGCTTTATTTTATGTTCTTAATAACTCTTTTATTTCATGAAAATAAATGGTACAAATAATACACAAACATGTTCTGAATGGGGACAAATTTTAAAGTTGCAGTCCCAATCCATTTTCCCCATGTACCCTTCAGTTTGTGGTTCGAAGTTCACGGGGATATTTCAAGAATGTAACTTCGCGAAACAGGCAAGGCCCATCATGTATAGTACTTTAACACTGCATGGGGGTGTCATATTCTATGAAAACTCTCCAGTTGATTACTTTTTTTTACACCCCTCCTTGCTTCTCCACCCTAAAGTGATCTAACAATCACCCTTCTCGTTCAGAACTTTAGTTGAACATTGTCCATGAATAGAGATTTTTGCCGCTGATAATACAACTTTTGAGATAATTTGGTATCTGGTAATATTAAGTTCCTGAACTTCCTCTGCCAATCTTTCCATTTGGCAAAATAACTTCAATTTTAGTGTTTCAGAAATTATCACGATGGATGCTTGCAAGTGGGCCAAAACCTCTTCAAAACATTACAGAGTGGTTATTGACGTGGTATGACTGCTGAATTTGCTGCGCCATGGTCAATGAACTTGGTATCTCCAGTTACTCGGTCCCCTGCTGCCTGTTGCTGAGCCACCCCTCCGTGCGAGCGGAGTGTTTATCAGGCTCGAAGCAATTGCCTTTGGTTTTTATGCCTCATTAGGGCATCTCATCGACACGTGCTTCCCACACAATGCAGGGGAGAATGCACCGAGGGAGAATGGCACGGGTTACGTTCCATTTCGAGGAGAGGGTTCTTACTCCGTTGCTAGATCTTTTGGGCAGGCGTAATGGCAGGACTAGCAAGAGGAGCTCACGATGTGTCGTCAGCGGGTGTTGGTCTGCAATTCGGAAGGACTTACTTCACCCAGCGAGTCCATAAAAGAGACAACCATCTCACAATTGCAACTCCAACATCGGTCCCATCAGGGTAGACTTTTTTGTATTCATTGTAATGATCTAATTTTTAATTATTTGTGGAACTGGCCAATTGAAGGCTTTTATATCATAACACAACATTAGATAATGCTGTCTTGTGAATTTCCGTGAACATGTTAAAATAGTTTTTAATACCAAGTGGCCAAAAATACGATAAAAGCACCAAACAGTGTCTTGAAAACCTGTTTTTGAATTTGCACTTCATTGTCTTACTCCACAATCCGCTGTCATGAGAGGCAAGTGTTTTTGGATTGACTTTTTTGCAAAAGTGCTGCTAATGTCTAAAAATACTACTGGTTACCAAGACAACTCCACACATCCAATTTCCATCTCTGATCAGTAATCGTTCAAATCCCTATGCGTTTAACATGGGTCATTACTGTGCACCTTAGTGTAAAAATGGGGTTAAGCATTTTGATTCATTCACTCTGTCTAACTACTTAAATACAATTGAACACTAAAACATGAATGGAAACATAAAATCTGAAACACAAAACCTGCAGTTTAGTAGTACTTTGCCTCGCATTTGGCAAATTGTATGGCATCTCACCTCGAGCCTGCAATGCACACTCATGGTAAAGCAACTTGCTTCAGCCTCTTGTGTCTGTCTAGCGTCAAACAGATTTAAAAATCAGTTCCAAACAGGAAACTGTATTGTTTTTAGGGAACGTCAAAAGGACACAAACAATCGGCAACAGAAAGAACGTAAAATTTTAATGTGTTCAATCAGGTGGCGTAAAAAGAGGATGCATTTTGTCCGTAACTTCCGTTCAAATGTTTTTTTTGGGGGTTTTTTTTCTACAGCCTTTAAAACTTTATTTATTTCAATTTTAATTATAACCTTGAACACTGTATAACACAAATCACCTTTTGCACTTGCCCAATAACCATCAGTTAGTCAGTACTTGTGCAAAATTTTACGCTGTCCGACCAATCACATTGACCGTGTGATCTGAGGGGTGAGTAAGAAACAATTGAGATTTGGGCAAAAACTGGTGGTGCTCGCGATGCAACCAACAGAGCTAAACTTCGTCCGAAAGATCTGGCCATTGGTGCATTTTTTTCTCTCAAAGATTGGTTCCAAATCACTCGGTTTCTGCGAGAAGAGTTGACCAAAAGGTTAGGCTCTGACGTTCCGTTTGAAGCGCATCGAGCTTCATCTTGGGTTACCATCATGCTGTTATTCAAAGTTCACGAACAAAGCTAATATAGACCGTGCTCGAAATGGAACGCAAGGTTTGAAAGACAATTAATCCCCATGTCCCCTTTTCTCAAACTCCGTGGTGTAAGGTGTTTCTATGAACTCTTAGTTGACAATACTGTGATTTGGAGTTTATGATCACTATTCCTGCAATTAAACTTGTCATGAAAACTTCTACCCATCTCTTCTCCGGCCCCGCACCCTCCCTGCTCTGTCTAAGATATGTCACCTCTCCCCCCCCCATATTTCTGCATGTGCACTCAAGGTCAGCCAGCAACCCCCTTTTGGTAAGAACTACCAAAAATCAAGAATCAACTGCCACCTTTCTTTTTATTCCATCTTTTTTTTCTTGCCTTTGGAATAAACTCACACGACACTCTTCAATCCCACTCTTTCCTCCAGGTCTTCAAAAACAGCTGTTCCACAACAACCAATCTCTTATCTCCTCAAATCAAAAACCACAATCTTTCTAACCCCGTTAAATCACCCCCAAACCCACCTGCTTCAAATTCCTGCTTTTCCTTCCTGAAAGTCCTGTCGTGTAAGGACCTGAAAGTCCCTGTAGTGTCCATCTTGTTTACCCCATGGTACCCTCACCTCATCCCTCTCCCTTCCACAGACTCCTCATAATCTCTAATTCCCTGTTTTGTCCTTCTTCACTCTTGTCCCCTGCTCCCTTGGTACTTTCTTGTCTTTCACATCGCTTTACGTGACATATCAGATATTGCCTAACGTAATGGGTTGTGGTGGTTATCAAGGTTTCTTTGCATGAATGTCTTAAAAGGTACGGTATAACGTTGCGGGTTGAGGTTGGGACTTGATGTGGAGGAACCGGATTGCCTGGGGATTTGGGAAGAACCACAACAAAAGAACATTGGAAGATTCAGGAACAGCCTTAGTAAATTTTGTGGTGGTAAGATGTTACTTTTATGCAAACACTGGTGATTTACTAAAAACTGTTGCAATTCCACTTTTTAAGAATCCAGTGAATAGTTTAATTTAATAAACATGTTTCAACAAGCCTCAAGCCAGTTAAAAAAAAAATTAATCAGTCCTGTCACTTGCACAGTATAGTTTTTATCGTTTCCCCCCCCCCCCCAAAAAAAAATCCTTTTCTTGTGTATAAAAAATATTTCAGCCAAAAATTAATCTTGAAAACTGATTAAAAATATACAAACACTCAAATGGTTTTGTCCAGCATGGATAACTAGCTGTACACAGACTGAAAAAGGAGAAGAGCGACTCGGTGGTTAAGTGTGTTGTGTGTGCACAGGGTGTGCAAATACTCTGGTTAGAATGGTAGATGTGGGGCATGACAAATGTACTACTAACTACTAACTACTTCTACACTATCTTTAACAGCCACAATTAGCCCCACTTTATTGGGGTCTGCCAGGTTAATAGGTTTTTATTTCAAGTCTTTCACGAAGTAGCTGCCAGGAATAATGATCACGAAGGTGATTTCAGAGTGCTAATAACTCACGTTGGTCCTTCGCGAAAGACAACGTGGATATGCTTACGACGTCCACTTCAATGCTGCAGGTAAGACAGCCCAGCTATACATCCATCTGAGGTATGACACACTTGTTGAATGCAGCCCTCATTCATTAACACCTGGAAGGTAAACGAGCCGACCTCTGCAACCATTCTGTCGGACAGCGATATGTTATAACTGAATATTTTTATGCTCCGCTGACCGAAGTTGCAAAGGCATTATGTTATGGGGTGATCCTCGTCGTACTACGGACGGACGGAGACATACGTACGAATGTTCTTTGTTTTTCTCTGCAACCGCTTATCTGTTGACAAAAATTTTTTCACTGTTTGTGCAACTACTCATGTAGAATGTTTTATGATAATTATGATGTCCAATAGGTCACATGGTGTGGCAGCCATGTTGGAAAAAAGGAAAAACTGGGACCCTTTGTACTCCGAAACCGCTCCTTGGCAAAAAAAAATTGAAAAACTTGGCAACATGTCAAGTTTATTTCAATAATTATATTTTTGATGATGTCATAATGTGGCTTCGTTATGATTCATAATGCATACCTCAAATGCTTTATCCAATAAGTATGAAAAATTGAGGGTCATCTATTAATAAAATGGTCCACAGAAAAAATTGATGACTTCATCGGTCACGTGAATTCGGCAGCCATATTTTTTTATTTCATTTTTTTAACCTCAAAAATCTCTCTGAAGTGGCTGCGAACAGATCGAGGTGAACTTTACAAGTATACCCACCGATACATGAGGAACAAAAAGTCACACATATGACATAGGTCGCATGGTTATGGCAGCATATTGGATTTAACCCTTAAACTTTAAAATCCTCTCCAAGAAACGGCTGGACAGATTCGAGGGGAAAACTTCACACAAATAGTTCCCCAAGCCATGGATGTACAAGTTTGTTAAGGAATAAATCATGTCACATTGGTTTGGCAGCCATATTGGATTGAAGAAAAATATAAATGTTTTCACTGAAAACCAATTTAATTAATTGATGTGAAACTTCACATTAGATTCTCGGAGAATACATGTTTTTAAATTTCAAACTTGATGCGGACACATGGTCTGGCAGGCAAGAAAGTATTAGATTTTGGATCTCGGTTCCTTTTGATTTTTTAAAAAAAATTTTAAATAAGGCTTACTTGGCTGCGCATTGGATGGGTTTTGAGGGTAGAGGAGTAACAGCTGAAAATGCCGAATCCTATCCACGTTCCCTCCTGATGTACTTCATCATTTTTTTTTGGCTTGTTTGGGTTCCTTCTGATACTCAATGGAGGACTGTACTATTTGGTCCTTCCATTTGATTTGAATTGAATTTATTTCAATCCCATTTCTAAATTCAATTTGAACAAGACTAAACGTCAATGGTCATGGTCAGGTATCCATCGAAGCGAGACCATTCTTGGTACCTGGTCATCACTGCCAGCAGTTATAAGTGGCAGTTCTAAATTATGTCTCATTAATTACGTAACACACAGTACACAAATGCCACACAAAATACACCACACAAAACAAGTCCTGGCGAAGGGTCCTAAATCTCTGAATGGCTCTTTTTCTTATTTATTATCTATTTTGTGTACTTAAAAAATATATTTACTATTTTAAATCCCAACATTCGTTTCATGTCCTGTTGCACTTCAATGACCTACAAGTCGACGACAAACTGATGCCTGCGAGCTTTACGGAACGGAAGAAAGTTCCTCCCACTCTGTGACGTGCCTCACCCTGCAATAATTATCAATATCTATCCGATTTAATTATCGTATGTCTGACACAAATGGTTGTTGGACTGTACAGTAATATTCCAGACCGTTAACACCATCTTGAAAAGTGGTTTTCTGTCATCGTACTAGTCGGACTGTACATTATACAGTAAACCCTCCAATAATCGTGGGGGTTAGGTTCCTGGAAAATGCTGTGATAGTTGAAACTTGCGATCATGGAAACCAAAGGGCGCAGTGGGAAGAGGGCTTGGTCCTGCACATTCGAGAAAATATTGAGGAAGATCTACGGCAGCCAGAAATAAACAAATACATTTAAAATAAAACACATAAATAGCATATAAAGCATGTAACATTGAAATAAAACATGTGAATACAATGTAAATTAAACAAAAACACAAACTTTAACCTTTTAAATTTATTCCAAAAACGCGAGGTGGGTGAACGTAACATATTACGTACTCATTCGTACTGATCTCTGCCATAAATAGAAAAAACAAGACTTGGCTCAGGATGATGATGTTGTTATAGGGTGGAAGGTATAAAGATGTGGATGAAGTATTTGCAATGGCTGTTGGGTCATCGGAGTACGATGAAGTCACTTGCGAATTGCAAAGCGTAAGAAGAAGGTAACACGATCCTAGCCACCTTGACCTGAAAACGGATCTTCCCTAACTTGGACAGGAAAAGTATGAAGATGGCAAATCCTCTTCCCAAATAATTATCATCTCTTTGGTGTTAAAACACCAAAGGAAAAACTTTGGACCTTTGTATCTCTGAAACTGCTCTGACATAAATCCCTTCACCTCAATTTGTTCCATTAGCCCATGGTTGAGCTGGAGCCCCTTCGGCCCAAAAAGCGCCTCGTGAAAACAATAGTAAATCAAAGGGTTTTTTCTCCGTATCACTGGTCCACTCAGGCATTTTTTCTGTTTGTTCCTCAAAATGGACCAGAAAAAAAATCAAAATTGTCCCACCAACTTGGTCCAATTTTTGGGAAAAAAAAAAATCGTGGTTTAAAAATTTTTTTTTTCTTCCCCTTTCAAAAAAATCCCTCTTTCCCAGAAACCCCCTATCCAGTCCAGAATGCTACCCAAATTTGGTTTAAACATTAGGCAGGGCCGCAAGAAAGCTACAGGTCCAGTGGTCCTTTGTTTTTTGTTGAGTATTTGTGTGTATTAAACCTATAATAAAGTGTCCATGCCATCCCTAATATGAAGTCTAATCGACTTTGTGACAATTTCATATCACAAAAGCATCTCAATTCATCTCCCTTCGTTCTTTTTAAAACTATTATCGTGCTCTTCTATTGTATCCTTCTTGTTTTGCATGCAAATGAATGCTGTCACAAGTGCAGAGTTTGTGATGCCACTTCCAATGCAGAAGGCCTCATTCCTGTGATATTGATTTTAAATTTTTGCCATAATTTGTGCTGTTGTTATATATATATATATATATATATATATATTATATATATATATATAAATATATATCAATTATCATCCAATGGAGAAATAACCTACCATCTGTTACATTTTTTTCTTCACCTTAGTTTTCAGATATCATGAATGGACACAGCCTGTAAATGAGAAAATGTGATTGCACAAATGCAGCTTGAAATCAAGGGTCGAAACAGAACCTACTTGCCCCGGTAGGTGTTTCAACCATACTTGTTTCAATACTTTTTGGTCGAAAATGTGTATATTTAAACAACTCAAGTAAGTATGGTACCAAGGAGGCCTAAATGAACAATTAAGAGTGTGGAATCCCTTGTTGTAATTAATTTTTTTAAATTCTTTTTATTCACTAGTTTATAATTAATCGTTGACCATGTTGTGGAATGTCGGCCCGAGACCATGACTTTTTTTTTTCCACCCTCACTTTTTTCACTTTATCGCTTTAAAATTTGTTTTCTACACAACTGCTTTGAGCAGATGATGCCAAAACTTTCAACATAAAAGCAGTTTAGGGTGGAGATTCTTGGAGATCTTCTTTAAAAAAAATTAAAAAAGTTAACATGAATGGTTAAATGGAAAATGCAGTCGACATTCCAAAAGTTTTCTGGAGGCATGGGGTGCAGGGTGTTCGTTATCAGGAATGGCATATGGTCATTACTATCAAATCAGGCATTTAATACCAGTCTAATAATTGCCCTTAAGAAGGTGGGTCTTGTGCCTTATTCTAAATGTCGGTGGTTTCATGTGATAATAGGTACTCCAAAAATCCTATTTGGTAAGGCGTTACAAGATTTTGACCCAGCGACAATGAAGGAATTACGGTAAAATGTCTGTGGCAACATAGCGTGTGAACTTGAAAGTGATGGTGTTACCATTTCACCTGCTGCCTTGCCCTTTTAAGTGGGTGGAGGTCATCGGTTTGGGAAGCCGCTGCTGAAGAAACCTTGGCGAGTTATTCCAGTGGTGGCACAGTCCTGTAAATAGTACACACTGTGGCTCGCCCTGTGCTTTGCGTAAAGAGAGGATGTTGTGGCCAGTGGATAAGGTACCGATCAAGCAGACTTTTATTTTGATCGTGTCCAGCCTTGAATGTTGTGCCAGTTGCTTCCATGCCAGGCACAGTGGAAAGTATTGCCATCCACAGTTCAAAAAAAATTAATTGGAGAAGCTCTTAAAAGTTTTTTCTTTCCCATTGGAGGGCTCACCCCATGAAATTGTTTATGGGGGTGACTTTAGAGGGGAGGGGAATACTTTCTATTATAGTTTTTCTTTTGTTTTGTTAATACTATTTAGCACAAATGTCACTCAAAGCTCTTTTTGCACAGTATAGTCACAATAGGTATGATAATATCTGTACCACACTACAGTAAATAAATCCCAGTCACACTTGACTCATAATTTGTCATTAGGTTTATTTAACCTGGGGATAACTAAGAGGTGTAATTCAAGCTGCACCAAATACTTCAATATACTTACTGTAAACAGCTTTTAATGGTGAACGTTGTTTTTTTTTGTGTGCTGATTGGCTTGGAAACGTATTCACATTTGTTATGCCATCATGGAAATTTGTCATATTTACACCTCGCACATGGATCGTGCCGTACAACTCATGACAGGCTCGTTGGCAGTACATTTGGAAGGCTGCTGTGCCTTTCTTGCAGATCCAGACCTCCATGTGCTATAGTGTTTTTTGCTTTTATGTATTTTTATTTTGTTTCTGGAGCACTTGTTGATTGTACCCGAGCCAGCACCATGCTGCATATATAGAGGAAATGAAAGACTGGTGGGGAAATGAAATGGGTGCTGTAAGAGGAGCCCAAATTTAACTTGGACAGCTTGTGGTTTCGTATGAGCTTGTGCTCCTGCTGTTACGGCCAAATAATCCCACCCACAGGGTCCATCACCACCTATGGAAAAGAGAGAGGAGGGTGCAAGTGAGATGGATGTGATAAGAGAGGAAAATGCTCGTGATCTGGGGGTAAGGCTGGTGCTTCATTTTGCGAACGGTCAGGCTTGAGCTCACTTCCCTCTCTGGTCACAGACTTCCTCGGCAGTGGAAGTTGAACTGCCAAATACGAGCCACATTGATTGGGCCCTAAGGACATCAAAATGATTAATATCTCCTGGTCGTTCAACTTGGTTTTGTTCGAAGGCACATACATAATCTGTTGGGGGCTAAGGTGTGAAATTTGTTCTTGTTTGCAGTGTTTTATTTTAAATACACACACCCTGGTTTGATTCACGCTGGTTTTCTGGACTTTGTGTAGACCCATGGGATCGTGTCGTCCATAAAACGGACAATTAGCTCAGCGATTAGCACGATCTCTCTTGAGCCGTTTGCACGGCCAAGAGTTTGCATGCACTGACATAAGGCACGAATGCTGATTCAATATCAGCATCGTGCCTTATGTCACAATTTATTAAAGCATTACAATGTTCAGTACTGGTACCACAATACGTTTTCATTGTTATCATTATTAAAAGTGTTCACTTGAAGTGTGAGATACCATCTTGTTTGTCATTCGGATGGGAGAAGACCCTTCAGGTTAGAAGAAAACCGTTAGATCATAGGCAGAACAGTAATGCTTGTTGCACAGTTTTTAAAATTGCCTGTCCATGATTCAGCAGTTCCTGGAAGGGCATCCCAGCAGTGCTGTGACTGTATGTGATGCACTGCACACGTTGCATCACTTGTGGGATCAGCCGGGGAATGCCTTTGTCCAAAGTCTTCAAACTAAACCAGCTGGCCGACTGACATTCATGTAAAGGAGGCAGGAATTGGTAATTTTGTTCAGAGTACTAGTGATAACCTCGCTGCTCTTTGTGAAAGACACCATGTGGATCTTTAATGGGTCGGACCACCTAAACGAAGTTTTTTTTCAATGTTCCTAAAAGGGATTCCTAATTCCAAAAGAAAAATAGTACTGGAACCTGTTAAGCTTATGTGGGCCGGTCTAATGCTGATGTACATAGCACCAGCCAAATGTTTGGTAGCATTCTGAACTGGTTGCTCTGGAGAGGAGAATTTTTGAAGGAATTGTGCGACCGCCATTTTGACACACCGTCTGTCATGTGATCAGCATGACCTGCCACAAATTTTACCATTCACGACCGCTGTCTAATGTTGAAACCCAATTTGGTGGCAATTCTGACTGTGGGCCGCGAAAAAGATTTTTAAAAAGGATTAATGCGATTTTTCCCAAAAGTTGAGAAGTCGGCCATTTTGACCCCTTAACGTCACATGATACTCATTGAACCTCCGCAATTACCCAATACCAAACCTGGCCTAATGTGTACCAATATTTGGTAAGCATTCTGACTGTGGCCGGAGAAGATTTCGGAAAGAATTTGTGCGAAAGCGCCATTTTTGACAAACTTCTTGGTCACATGATCGGGCATGGCCCTCCCACAATTTAATATCCCTAACCCTCTGGCCCAAATGTTGTAACCCAAATTTGGTAGCATTCTGACTGGTGGGTCTGGAGAAGATTTTTTTGAAGAAATTACGAAGTCGCCATTTTTGACTGACTTAAGTCAATGACCAAGTCAGGAGCAGAACGTTTCTGCCAAATTTCAGCCGGGATCGGCTGAAACGGTTCTGGCTGGAGAAGTTGAAATAGAGACGGACAGATAGAACAGACCGGTGCATCAATGACATTCCCTTATCTGGAATTTTCAATTCCAGATAACGGTGAAACGTCTAGTTTGAAGATAAAATTCATCACCCCCAACAAAACCAAATACACTCCTCCGTATATGCCACTGCCCGCTAATGCATGTTTGCTGATATGCAATGAAATAAAGTAACGGATACTTTTTCACTATAACGCCACATATTATTCGGCAGAATTTTTTTTTCACCGGCTGGGTCTAAAGGGTTAGCTGCGATTGTGAAAACCGAAGGGATTATTCCATTTAAGTGAAGGTATGAATATTATAACTGTGTTTCTGTTGTATTGCAAATTAACCGTCCATTACGCTTACCAGCGAGGCATTATGTTTTTCGATTGTCCATGCGTCTGTTTACCGTGATATAAGTTTTTGTTTCCGCAATAACTTAAGAACGGTTGAAGGGATCAAACTTGTCAAAGTATGTATAAAATAATGATGGCCAATATGAAACCTGATTAGATAATGGGGTCAAGAGGTCAAGGGTCAAACAATCAGGGTCCTGTCAGGTAAAAATTCTGTGACTGCACTGAACTTGTGAACCAGTGATGGGATTTTGACCAAAGCTATTGATGAAAGTATATCTTATGATGCAAAGAGGAACTGATTATATTTGGTGGCAAAGGGCAAAAGGTTAGAGGTCAGTTCGGGAAAAAAAAATGTGAAACTTGGGAAAACACGCTGAAGGGATTTAAATCAAACTTGGGGAAGTATGTGTCATGACGTAATAATGTTGGCGGGAGGCAATATCGGTCGGTATTGCGACATGGAAGAGTGCCGTCCGCTTTTATTTTGATCTGCACGTTGTTCCTGCTTCGTTTTTAAAATCTGGCACGTTGTATTGTACTTCATCATAACGAGTGGCATCAAAGTAAACTTTCGTTGTGCAAATAATTTTTATTAAAAAACTTTCCTCCCAAATCTGACAACATGAGCGGAAAAGCGACTTGTGGTCTAACTCCGTCAAACACTCTTGGTGCGAAGGTCTCGCCATATAATTCCTTTAGCTACCCACCCACCACATCTCCCAGGCCTCCCACAATGCAATCTTCTTCTCCTATTTATTGGTGAGTACAATTCCTGTTTGAGGTTGGTGTTGGCTTCTGGTTTAAGGTGGCTGGCTAAAGATCATAAAGGTATTGAGTTCAACCCCCTGTCAGGCGTTGATTAAGCAACAGGTAAGGTTTGCTCAAGCCTGTCATCCTTCTGAGTCGGAAATGAGTACTTGCCAACCAGTGTAACTGGGGTAATAACCATTCGGGGTAACCTGTTTGGAGTGGCGACTGTTCAGGACTGTACCCCTTGCCAATGAAACTTGCTTGCAGCCCTATGTGCCTTAATGGCATGAAAGGAAATGGTATTATTTACTGTGGTACTCAGTACTGTACTCTTATTCTTCTTCTATTTTGATGTGTTTATGGTGGGTGTCATTTTAGTTTATTCATTTAGTGATGTTCTGTATTAATTTACCCAGTTAGTTGTTTGTATTTGGTTAGGTTACATTAAGTTTGGTTTGCATAAAGCTTCCGAACATCAGCCCCCCAAGAATACATCTTCAATTCAAAACACCATATCGATGGAAAATCGTTTTTGCTATATGCATTTCACCAATACCACACTACTTTTGGGAACGCATCTAGTTTGTACTAACGATGAGTGCCAGTACCAATCCGAGTAATGGACAATTGCTATTTCCCAAGTTTTGTAATCGCTTTGTGGGAGTTTCAAAAAACAATGAATCAAGTCAAGTAGTAGATGTGGTTGTTTTAATGCTATAAAGCACGTAGAACCTTGAACAAGATGAGTGTGGAGCTTTTTTTTTGTTGCTGGTTTTAACAAAAAAACAAACTTGCAATCACATGATGGCGCTGGGCTTGTGTTGAAAAATTAAATGGAGGTCAAAAGCTTTTAAAACATCCCTTAATAGGCCACCGAATTAGATGTATCTGCCTGACTTACTACTCTTCAAATAACTCAAAATACTCTCAGAATATCTGTAGCTGTGGTCTCGATTTCAGTAAAATGTATTGTCCTCTGCACTTCCAGCAAGGTCGGAGACGAGGACATGAAAATGAGGTCCGAACCAACCGACCGATTGATCTCTTCGTGTACTTTTGTGTACGCGATATTTCAAAATCCGTTTGAACATTTAGCTTTCACAAATTGCAGATATCTATTCCTCATGATATTATCTCAACCTGATAGGATCACGGCTGCGATGGCTGAATTCTGTTGCCAATGGCACCATCTCGTAAACCTTTGACTTGTGTAAACGTGGATGATTTAAAAAAAAACGTTCACTGATTTGGCTCTCAAATTATAGATCCATTCCTCATACCACCTTAAAAAGGTGGGAGACTACGAGTATCAGCTCTTTGTTTTATAATTATATTAGAACACCACACACACACACACACACGAATCGGACCCAGAGCGGTCTTTATTGAGGCCTCCAGCTCGGATGGAGAGGCGAATTGAAGACCAGAACCTGCCTCGGACCTGTCCACC
>CM068952.1:15626228-15642774 GCA_035128595.1 Eptatretus atami | reverse complement strand
CGTGGTGTGGCTGCCTGCAGGGCAGTCCTTGCAAAACACACTGAAGAGATGGTCCTGGCGCACATGGATGAACGGTGACACAGGGGCAACGCAAACCAAGGGTAGCAGGCATGGGGTTATAGCAGAGGCAGGCAAATCAAAGCATGGCAAGGCAGATGTGGAACAGGCGATACAGCACAACAGGCCGGTAGGTGAAGCTAGCCGGCCTCTGGTCTCGTTCTGTGTGGGTCTGGAGGGAGTGCGGTGGTGCCGGCCGCTCCGAAAACAGGGTCGGACCTACCCTACTGTCTCCCCCCAACCGATCGCCTTTGCCTGTCTGTTCATACCCACTCCCTTAATTTGTAACACAAAACAACCAATTTTAGCCCCTTTTATTTATTTATTCTTTATTGGTTCACGAGCGCCAGCCAGAGTGACCACTATAATTCGTTATGTCTGTGTGTCTGTTGGGTAGTCGATCCAGTCGAGAAAAAAAAAAATTTATTTTAATTTTTTTTTTGAAATTTTGTTCTACCCTTATTATCAAGTTTTTTTTTTCCGTCGATATGTTTGTCTGTCTGTCTGTCTGTCTGTTCGCAGTGCTCCGTTAATACAATGGCAATTTCCGATGAAACTTGGTGGGTAAGTTCATACCATGACCTAGTTGTGTTGCAATGAGAAACGTTTGTATGGACCCAACCGTTTGGCCATGCAACGGGACTTTGAAATTTTTGAAAAAATCATAAAAAAT
This sequence comes from Eptatretus atami, assembly GCA_035128595.1. Classification (NCBI taxonomy): domain Eukaryota; kingdom Metazoa; phylum Chordata; class Myxini; order Myxiniformes; family Myxinidae; genus Eptatretus; species Eptatretus atami. The sequence goes on along the minus strand of CM068952.1, from coordinate 15,642,044 downwards.
TATTTTTTCGAAAATCAAAATCGTGGCCACGAGCGACTGTGGGCAGTACATTCAGCATAATTGTCAAAAATTTCCACCAATCCTATGAACAACTGTCCGGAGAGTAGACTTTAATGAACCCTGGTCGAGAAACATAAAAAAAAAAACGAAAAGTTCGTTATATCTCAAAAAGAGACTATGAAGTCAGATATAACATGAAACGGTATCGGGTAGGCGTTCATGGTAATCGCGGCTCCTAGTTTGGTGAGAAAGAACCGTGTCGGCTATTGGACCCCTCCGTTGCCGTACAACGGCCGAAGAAAATCCTCAATGTGGGGGTGTATTTATTTAGATGGCAAAAGCAATCACTGCAGCATTAACCCTGAAGCTGGAATCATGAATTTTCTTGTGCTTAATCCTCAGGTCATTCCCATCCGCACGGGCCCCGAGTCGCGTCGCAGGTTCTTATTGGTAGGTGACTACCGCATGTCCGCGCTACCGCTTGTATGTTATGTCTGTCTGTCTGTCAGACAACAACTTTCGTGGATGTGATCCGATTTGGATGAAAACTTGAATATGATGTTGATATCAATGGCCTAATTTTGTCTTCCTGGCGACGGGCGTCCCATACCCATTTGTGGGCGCGACAGACAGGCGTCCCATACCATGTGGCCCACTTGTAATTTTTGAATATTTTTTCATAATTTTTTCTCGATTTTTTTTATCGAATTCCGCTTGAGAAATTGTGTGCATTGGCATATGTACAAATATAAAAAAATTCAGTTTGATTCGGTATTTTTGAGGGAGAAGATAGGTTTTTGAAGAAAATGGGCCGGTGACATCGTAGGGTAGCAGCTTAAGATTGCCCATTGTGGGTGGAGCCGACGCCCGACTTGTAATTTTTGTTTTTTGGATTCACGAGCGCCAGCCCAGAGTGAGCCACTAATTCGTTATGTCTGTTGTCTGTCTTGTGTGTCTGGCTGTCCAGAGGCATAACTCCGTGCACTTTGAATCCGATCTTGAAAATTGAAACTTGGTTATGTGTTCGATATCAATGTCGAGTTGTGTTTTCCTGGATGAGGGTTTGCTATCGCCATTGTGGACGGAGCCACGCCCAAAAAAATAGCCATTTTTAGGGGGTGTCGATTAAAAAATCTAATCATTCTGCCGAGGGAATTGACGAATGGAATGGGTGCTTCGGTATTTTTGAATAGCAAAATGAATTTCTCAACTTGTCGCCCGTTTTTCATTTTCCTCCCAAGGTCAAGGGTCACAAGGTAAAAACCTAGAAATTGCGAATTTTTGACATAAAAAATCATACGACCGCCCAAATTTGAGAGCTCGGATGACAATATTTTTTATGCATAATCTTGAATGTCATTCCGCACACCTAAAGTCTGAAAACCATTTTTTGCTCTATCTCGCACACCTTGCCCGCGTGGCGCCCCTTCAAGTTTGTTTTTTATGCTGATTTCATCAAAGGTATCGATAATTAAATCCGAGGAGTCGCAAATGTCATATAGCCTATATGACCGTTATATTGTTCCTGGAATGTTCCAGAGGAAGTTTTGCACCAAAGGTCATAGACCTTGACCTTTAAAGGCCACAAAGGTCAAATTTTCAAAGTTGTTGGGAATCGAAACGGGGTTTTCGACCCTTCTTTTCCGACGAACTAACTCCAATAAGCTATAGCACGTATCCCTGTTTCCATATTTAATGTCCACAACATTGTTTTGTGACCTTTAAGGTATGCAAAGGTCAAATTGAAAGTTGTTTTTTTTTTTTTGAGCGAAAAACCGGTGTTTTCGACATTTTGCAGCTAATAACTCATGTTGATCATTTTTATAACTTTGTCAAAACATTAACTCACAGTTATCTCATCCTTGACTTCTGAAACAATCTACCATCGTCAAATCCCGCTCGTGAACAACGTCGCCTCCCGGCTTGTTTAATCCTTTTTTTATTTTGAAATTATTGTAGAACAAAGTTATTTGGATTATTTGTACATCATGGCCTCATACGCTGTGTCGTCATGTTTTGCGAAAAGGCTGGAAAACGGTAATGCTCCACGATTCCCGAATGAATCAAACATTCGCCGCGGTTGGATAAGATTTGTAAAACAAAACGGGCGAATTTCCCAAAGAAAACGGGTAAAGAGGACCCTCTGATAAACTTGTCATTTGTGGTGACCATTTCACAGCCGAGGATTAGAAGGCATCAACACATCTGATCACCACTCTGTGAATATGAGTTGTTGTTGACAGAGTTTCTCCAGATACTGCTCTGTCACAGAAATGCAATTGTTGAGTTTATAGTGAGAAAGATCCTTGAAATGTAATTCTTAAAGAGTACATGGAAAACACATAAATAAAACTTTCTGAAAAACACAAGCATGTAAAAAATTTCTCACAAATAAACTTATAGTTGACTTAAATTACTTTTTTTAACAGCATCAGCAAATTGGGGGCTATATTTCATTGAATTGTAAAAAAATTGATCAATTTTTCCACTTTTTTTTCTCAATTTGGTAGAATATTTTCCGCAATGAAGGCTAACAGTGTTTTTGGTAATTTATATGCCACAACCATCCTCTTGAAAGTTGGGGTTTGTTCTCACTGTTTAGCTTTCGCTGGGGTCAAGCTCAGCTGTCAGAAAGACTTCAACGCCAAGGCTACGGTGTATAAATATATTTGGGCCATTATTGATTCAATTCTATTTCTGACTCTTGAGTGACGGAGGGTTAAAAATTTATTATATCAAGTCAGCAGACGAATCAAACTTTAACATTATTTTATGCATCGAATCAAGAAAATGAAAATGCTACAACCAATGTCTGGTGGGAGTCTGTCAGTGTGAATGCCAGGCAAGTCAGTTCTGACACTTGTACAACAAAATAGCCGTTTTCTGGCACTTGCATAGTGGCTTTCAAATTTTATATGGGGCTCAGGGCAGAAACTCCCTAGTATAAATTCCCATATCTACGGCAACATCGTAATGAAGAACACCCAATTTTCATTGCCGCTGAATCAGCCTTTGATTCGCATCTCGCCATTGTTCACGGAAGTTTTCGGAGAACGTGACATCATTTAGCAATCCTTCGGTAAATTCCGGTCTGTTTTCGATCACTGACAAAAGTTTTTGACTTAAAAGTTAATTTTAATCATATTTTGAGTTTCAAATGTAAGAAAATAATTGGCCCAACGATTATTCATGTGATTACAACCTTCGAATCACGCCAGTCACACAAGCGACCGCCAAAAAACCTCTCTTTTTATTTTGAAGATTAAACATTTTTGAAGAATGTTATTAAATCTAATTATGAGTTCATAGAGTAAATGGTCATGCAATTCATAGTGAGAACTGAAAGTAAAGTGGAACGGACGTGCATCCTGAAGGCTTATGACCTCTGTGTTCCATTGTGTGTTTGGCATTGATGTTTTATTTATTTTGTTTAGATATTTTTATTTGATTATTTTAATGGTATGGGGATTTAATGGTATGGGGCAGCATCGCTCATCGTCACCAGGTAGGCGCTGCAGAAGTCCGTTGCCATGAGCCCACAGTACACAGGTATTTTTGCAACCCAATGCCGCCATCACATGCCTTGCATGTTGTGCGGCGAAAGTTTTTCCCTTTTCAGACTCTCCAATCGAGACCACAAAGCCGTTGCATCCAGGCCCTTTTTGTAACAGTTTTTATGTGCTCAAGGTACAACCTCGAACATGACACTGCTATGGAAGGCTACAAACCATATTCAGGTTCACCATAAAGAGGACACCTGATTTCACTCTTCCACCTCCACAGCATGGTTCCCTCAGTCGACTGCTTGTACACGCAACAGCTGCAGGAGACTCTGCTGTTGCCAGGGTTCCGACCTATATTAAGAGTTCACCAGCAAAAAAAGAAAAAAAAAGCCCCTGTTGGTAAAAATAACCGACATAAAAAAAAACTAAAAATAAAAAGGAAAAAAGGAAGGCCTTTCATTTCTGCACTGGTTGAAGGAGAATCAAAAGAAAGGGAGGTTATATATTTTTTTGAACAGAAAAGAAAGAAGAAAGAAAATCAACAACAATAAATGAAAATAATAATTAAAAAATCAAAAAATAATCAGAAGTGACAAGAGGTATGGCCTGTTGCCCCTCTCACCGCCCAAGGTTAAATTTATGTCCGATTGAAAATATGTTAATTTTTTTCTCTGGTTTAGATTAATTTTGGAATATCAACTAACTTCATTATTTTTTTCTCTCTCTCTGTGGAGTGGTTTTCCGTGTGGGACAGACCAGCATTAGCCTATCTACTTATAACATTCTCTGCCTGTCTGTCTGTCGTTCGTCTACAATAGCTCTGGAAGCTCCATAGGCCTTGATGTACCTTTGAAAGACGAAAATCAAACAATGTCTTCAATCATTAAATAAAAGGTACCTTTTGAAGACACAATACATTTTGATATCACAGACGAAACGAGGTAATGCAATGTTTTGTTATGAAATAGAGACAGCGGTCTTCACCATACCCTTTCCCAAATAAAACGTTCGTACAATCAAAGAGTACTGCGGGACGTTTAATGTATCGATCGTATAAATTCCAGCATCTCTGTGTGTCTGTCTGTCTGTCTGTCTGTGACCCCGTGTTTCTCGAACAAACCACTGTTCCGATCTAATTTTTGAAACTTGGCCAGGAATATTGCTGGGGACCTGAGTATGTGCCTGTTCAAGGTTTGATAATTAATTCGGACGCAGTGGTTCCCAAGTTATGGCCATTTTATTTACCAAACCAATGACAGGACACGGTGCTATGACGTCACAATTGACGTGACAAATTCTTCTTCTTTTTTATTATTATTGGGATTTTTTTTTGCATGTCGTTTTTTTTTTTTTTTTGCACGTAATGGCCACGCACGTACGGGCACGCAAGAGCGAAGGAACGGCCTGTGTGGTTTTTCTTGGCACGCGGTTTTGAATTTTTTTTTTCCCACGTACGGGCCGCACTAGTATTTAAAAACTGAACCAAGGCGTCATCAATCATGAAAAATGTAGAAAATAACTCCAAGTAAATAAACATATTTGAACATACGTGTAATTTGAGGTGACGACAAGCGGGGGTGTGTTCCATTACCCCAATAAGTTTATAGGAGCGCTCGCTCAAGTGGCTTAAGCCACTTTGAAACAAGCACTCAGAAACCATATGTGATAAATTAATGAATGGCTGGCTGGCTTGGGCAAGCTTATTGATACGCATGGAACAACCCCCCGGTTCGGATGTGAAATACCTGTAAGCATTAATCATTAGTCGGAGCAGAGTGGAAATTCCTGAAAATATTCTTGCAGTTACGGTTTTGATCTGAACAAAAATAATCATGATTACCCATTTCGAAGTCTTAAATTGAAAAGCAAATGTCCTTTTTGTACGCTAGTACACACCCCAAAAGGTAATTTCGGTTTTCGCCGGACAGAACCGCCCACAAGACTTTTTCCCAGGATCTTTTCCATTTGAGCTGTAATCTTCGAACAGTCATTACAATACATGTTTCAATCTTTAGACGTAGAGTGGCGGCTGCAAAAAGTAAATTTACCCCCCTCCAAATTTTTCAATTGATGCCACCAGATCATGTCAGGTATGGGAGCATGCGCCAGAGCAGTGCGTCACCTGCGTCCACTTTCTGCCGGTACTCCAGGGGCCTCTGTCTGGCCATCCCCCAGGCAGTTGCCCTGGCCCATCCGCCATCTCTCCGAGATACCGATCAACCTGTCCAAGCACGAGGCACATGGTCGGCCCGCGTCGCCATCCTCCACTCACGAGGCTCCCTCACTGAGAGAATCTAAGTGAGAGGATCCAGCATCACGGAAATGAGTCATGTCCACACAGCCGCAAGCCTGACACTGATGGACGAATGCAAGGTAAAAAAATCTCATAATGAGGTCTCTCTCAGAACCGCTCGTTGGACACAAAGTCCGATCACGATAGCGATGATTCCCGAAGAGACTGGTACCGAAGGAATCAAGTCTCCGTCTCAGATCCATGGTCAGAGTCCAAAGTCTCACATCAGTAAGGAGTAAAAACTGGAAAGCACCAAGACTGAAAACTCGGACCTTCATCCTCGCGCTGCACAGGTACCGACAGCACCAACACCCAATGATCCCATTTGAAATTAATGACATCCAGCTTTCCGAATTTGGTTCCCATGGTACAGTGGTGCACACCCAGTTCTTTAAAGTGGTTGTGTTGGTTCGGTGAACATTTTCTCTCTCTTCAGCAATCATAAGGTTCAGCTGTTGGCAAGTTTTAACATAGTCAATACCCTCAGGTTTTTTTTTCCAGCTGAAGCCCAATATGCAACGATCCTATCACACTGCCACAGATACCCTAAAGTGCTTCCACTAAATCAAAGGCGAAAGTTTAGTTGAAAAAGGTTCTCTCTCCCTCGACATACTATTCCGAGCTCTCCCATGTCCTTCTACTCTCAGCACCCTTTCCATCAGGTCTGACTTATGTCCCCCCCCCCCTCCATATGTTTAGTTCCCCCTGCTGGCCAATAGCATTACAAAATAAGCATTATGTCACTGTTTTTTTTAATTACCTCCTCCATCGAAAGTGGAAAAGGTTATGTTTTTCACCCTATCTGTCTGCTTGTTTTATGTGGCAGGATTACTAAAAGTTGTGGACAGATTCAAGAATGAATTTGGAGGGTAAGGTTGGGTGTGTGACACGGATGAATGATTAGATTTGGTGAAGATCTGAATCCGGAACGAATAATTTTTTGAGTGATTCTTCACCATTGGAGATGGGGCTAAACAGATATCTCAAAAAGTTGTGGACGGATTCGGATGAAGTGTGTGTGTGTGTGTGTGATGTGTGTGTGTGTGTGTGTGTGTGTGTGGTGTGTGTGTGTGTGTGTGTGTGTGAAGGACGAATTGAAATTCGATTTTTGGTGAAGAATCCGATATACGAGAAATTTAATTTTTAAAAAGTGATTCTTCCTTCCACTTGAGAGATTTTGGTCACCTGTATTTGTTGATAATTATCAAAGGTGGTTTTACTAATTTTGCTTTTTTGCGGTATGGTCCATGTTAAAAATTAATTTGGAAGAAATCAAGACAAACAGGTATCCATCCCTTGACGCGATTTGCAACTCAGTTTGCAATTAAGTGCTTCCTGAAAGGTGTTGCAAACTGCTACGCTGAGACATGCGATCTGGATTGGGTAAATATAATTTAAACTGCTCACCAACACTTCTGCATACCCCACGTCCAGCCAATCATACAGATTGCCAATCGTAGATAGAGTCCAGCGTTCAGCATAAATTACCAACATGAATTATAAACAAACAAAAATACTTCGTCATTTAAAAATTCAAACCTAATTTCCTTTGCAAATCTCACCGAAGTTTATGTTGAATGAAAATTATTCGTCATTCGTAACAGGAGAAGTTTCCGTGATAATGCAATGTGTATTCGAACACAAGCACCAAGCACTTAAAAACGCAGAAGATGTTTACAAAGCATCAGTAAAAAACCATTGTCTGGTTTCAAAAAGAACCAATGTGAGACGTAAAGTCTACCCAAATTACATTTTCGCAACCGCCCCTGCTCCCCCAACCGTTGGAAGAAGCCAATCAAAATACACAGGCTATGCAAACTTTAGCAGCAGCCAGCAGCAACAGCAGCAACAGCAGCAACAGCAGCAGCAGCATCATCACCAGTGGCTGAGATCAAAAACATCCCTCTTGCCCCTTCACATCTCATTCTTGCAAGACAAAGGAGGAAGGAAGGTTAATAATAAGGAAACACAAAATGGTTTCAACACGCGTCCTCTCCGTGGTTCAGGTCAAAGAAACAGAAAGAAAACAAAGAAAAAGAAAAAGCACAGTATCATAGTCCTAGTATTCTCTGACCTCAAAGTCAACTCCATAAACATGAGCTAACCTCGTGATCAAAAACATATTGACATGTTAGTATCTACCCATAACCTGCTTGCGAAATGAACAAAGTTGTGAAAAGCAATCTTTGGGGACAAAGTCCATTTTCAGTCTTGAGATTATAAACTTATCTTGCATGTGATATCTGTATATAAAACATAACTGGTTTATAAAACACCGCAAGAAGAAGCAAAAGAACCGGAATCAGGAATGTCCGTTGCACAAGAAGAGAAAAGCATATGAAAGCATGGAGGTGCGTATTTGAATTTAATACTTGGAAAGGGGCAACAACGAAAGGGTTTCTGGGAAAATGGGCATGTAGTCAGGCAAAGAGGGAAGACGGTAAGAAAGAGAAAGAAACAGAAAACGCAAACTAACTGCACCCACTAAAAGTGGATACTTTGAGACCAGGGAGGGCTGCGTTTCCACCTTCTGAAACCCCAATGTTGGAGACAACAACCAACGACATGCGCGCACGCAATGCTGTCTAGTCTAGGTTCGAATATCGGCCCACTTAAAACTGTCACCCTGGGCGTATTCATAGGTAGGGCAAATTCATCAAATGTGTGTTCCGGTCCTCGGAAGGAGACGTTAATCTGGTTCAATCTGCTAGCATTAGAATAGTGACACTAAAAATCTCATGGCGCCACCTCGCAAGAGTAGGGCAAGCTTTTTCTGGAACGCTGACGAATTATGAAATTGCCTGCGCACTTTAGTTGAGGTACCCCGAAGTGGTGACCCATCCTACGAATGTATTTAAAGCCAATAAACCATTTTGCAGGAATCAAATGCTCCATGTATAGAGCATGGTGCACAAGACAGTACGGAGAGGAGACCCAGCAGTTAGCCAAGATTTGGGGAAGGTATGATGTAACGATCTGCTGCTTGCGTGAGTGACCTGATAAGCTTGATGGCAAGAGGAGAAAGACAATATAGAAGGCACGGGGAAAACTTCAGTCACCAACCTGTTGTGGTAAGAGATGAGCAGACGCGAACCTTCAGCCTCCTAATGAGCTTAGTAACATTACCATTGAGCTCTTGAATTGATAAACCTTTTCCTGGGAAGTAAAAAATTCTAAAAAACGTGTTTATCATTTGTCATTATTCGTGTTATTTTGTGTAGATTCAGTGACACCAAAAGTAACTTAATCCCATTTAAATTCAGGCTGCAACAAAACAAAATGTGACAAAAGTCAAGGGGTTGTGAAATACTTCTGAAGGAACTGTGGAATACCGATGGTTATCATCAATACTCAGAGGTACCAAGCCTGGCGTGTGGCTTAGAGCGTGGGTGGCTGGCTTGGGAAATCCTAGGGATCCTGATTTGAGCCCTGCAGGCCACTGAATCAACACCAGGCGTGGGTCACTCAGCCTGTCAATCCTTCCTGAGGTCAGCGAAATGAAGCACTAGTGCACTGATAATAGGGGCAATGGGCATCAGGGCATAAGCAGCCCCACAGGCTGCACACCAAAGTGTGTGCGGTGTGTGTTGTGTGTACACATCAGAGGTAATAATATGGGCGACTGAATTGAAGTCACGTTTATACACCTTGCTCTTTTTTTCCAGTACTTTTTATTTTAAATAACATTAAAGCGATGCTAATAAACAGCAAAGTAACTTGTGCTTTCTAATCATTTGATGGCATAAATTAGTTTGCAATATGAAAATGCAAGCCAATTTGCCTTTTTGGAATACCTGAGCCTCCATTTATAAAAAAGTTTATTCTCAATAACAATGAGAAAACAACACAGAGCAATCACAGCAAAAATTGTGATGTAGCGCAAGAAACAGAGCATGCATGTAACCACACCCAGAGGAAATTTTTCAGCTTAATAAAACAAAACTACTGCTGCAAGCTGTTAAATTGTACATCCTGCAAAAGGACAGCAAGGTAAGAGGAAAGTTGGAGAATAAAGAGATCAAGAGAAAGAAGCGTACATCAAGGCCGATTAAACTGTGTTCTTCACATAGAATATATTTCTCAATGAGTGATGAACATGTATAGCACTAAACAGTTTATGTTACTGGCCAAGATTTGACTTGTTTTATTATAATGGAGAAACAATGTTCATAAAGGATGAAGACCAATCAATGATACAGATTTTATCAACAAAACTCGAATCGTTGTGTCGTCAGGACTGCAAGAGCATGATCCAAAGAACAATGCTGGGAACCGGTCACACGGACACACCTTGAACCACTGGTGCATCCCGATCGTGGGAGGTACATAATAACCCCCATGAGGCGTTTCACACTAATTGATCCTATCGCCAACTTGTTCGTACTGCTCAGCATCTGATCCCCACCAGCAGGTCCTACTGGGAGCACCAGCCTCCCGCCGGGCTTCAAACTGATCTAAGAGCTGGGTTGTTGAAAAAGGAATTGTGAATCAATTTAGCAATGGTCAGACAGTATAAAAGAAACGTTGGTTGAGCCTTGAGCATATGCCCAAGGCCCAAAGGCACTGTTGGGCGGGACAAGATGACTCACAGGGGTGGAACAGATAGAGCTGCAGCTCCACCCATGAAATGGCGTCAATAGGAGTCATCCTCCGGTAGCCCAGCCTCCATCCCCAGCTGCAAATATTGATAGAGATTGTTAATTAATAAATAAGTAGAGCAAGCACACATCAATTTTTAATTGTGTTTTACGAAGCTGCTGCACAACTTAAAATAAAAATAAAAATCGAATTTTTTTGGGGGGGAATTGCTCGATTATATATTTGCTGTGAAATGTCTGATAGTATAAACATATTCAGTAGCAGTCCTTCTTGTCACAAACGATGCCAACAATAATTACCTTTTTGTGGTCCGGTGTACTGGTATAATGAATGGCACAATAACAAACTTCACATCGAACCTGACAAGTTATCCCTGGTGTAATGACGTTCAATAACGATATCTTCAAACGGGGACACCTTATTTGTTGTTCAAATGCAGAGCTTTCAGAGTACTGCCAATTCCAAGTGTCGGTGCACATTGCGCACTAATGTCTTAATCCGACACGAGCACAAATGGTGGGTCCACCACGTTCTTTTCAAGAATATAAGATCAGGGCCCTCTGCATGAAAATATGAACTACTGCAGGTTAACCCGAGAAGAGGCTCAGATAGGAAACGATTTAGACACAGCTTGGCTCAGTTAACGATGGTAATGGTGTTCGATTTGAAGTTTTTCGTTGGCAGTTCAGTCAAAAGGCTGGATGTCAAATGATCAAATCACGCAAAAAGTACATATTCCATTTGACTTTCGATAAGAGTATTAAAAAATTTTTTAAAGAACATGGTCAGTTTTCTTTGGACTTACCTTAATGAGATCCTTAAAAAGTTTTTTTTTAAAGTCCAATGGTGAAAATCGTTTCACCATAAGAACAACTTAAAAAGTAAACAAAGCATGACACTCACGTATTAATTTTAGTCTCCTGAACTCAGAAGGGTAGGGCATTCTTTTTTCACATTTTTGAATGGAGTCATTGACGAGCTCAAGGGATGTGGTCGATGCCAAACCTTTCCATGAATTCCAACCTGCAATGGCAGCCATAATGAGAAAAAACCCACATCAGGCAGTTTCAAATATAAAGAGAATTTTTTCTCAATCAGCTAAACTGGAGCCAAAATGAAGCCATTACTTTATCCGAATAATTACTTTATCTGAATGAGCCAGAACTTTGAGCCATTGTCCTTTTAGACTGCCCTTAAACGGAGCAAGAGGTAGTGAACAAACTCGAAGCCTATTGTTTTGGAGATCATTAGAAGATCAAAGTCATATAAAGAGCCATTTTCCATCTGATTCACTTGATATCACACACGCACCGACACGGTGCAGCGTGAATCCTCAAGGCGTAGTCTTTGTCGACCGCTATGTGAGCAAGTTCTATAAATAACTTGCAAGGCAGTTAAGCTTTTAAAAGTCTGGTGAAAACGAAAAAAGTATTTTTTAATAAAGAACCCGACGATTTCCTTTCCTTGAATAAATATGAAAATTATTCACCTTCATTGGGTGGTGACAATGAATCCGATGCCACGATTGTTGGAAAACACAACATGCATTACCTTCGTTGGAGTGTAATGCAAACTGTACATTTCTTTCTCAAAAACGGTAGCATCATTTGTATAAAGAAGACAGGTGGTTGAGTCTTCAGATGTATGGTACGAGATGTCTGAATTTTTCCTTTTTTTGAAAAAAATAAATCTCAATAGCGGTGCCAAACCAGTGTGACGGATGATGTCATTTTTTTGTGTTCACAGAAATTTTCAATTACTGATGGGATGCAGGCATTCTACATAATCAACTTTTTCACCAGGATACCCTACTTCACCCAATGACGTCATGGTTAGCAACACCTACCTCCTTGTGGAGTTCTGTCACAATGAGCCATATGAATTTTTTTTTCCAGGAAACGGTCCAGAGAAGGAAAGACGTCCCAAAGTTTTACCGTTTTTCAAACACGCTGGCGCCCCACATACCCCATCAATGGTCAAATTATCATTAAAAAAAATTCTGCATGAGTAGTGCGCAATACTAACTGGTTAAGGATTTTTGTGTCAATCGGACAAGTCGTTGCTGAGAAAACACATGTTTAAAGAAACCGTCGAGCAAAATAAAAAAAGACCGCCAAATGGGACAAGAATAATATAATAACTTAGAAACTGGCCACTTTATAACTGCTGCAGTGATGACCGGGTACCCGTACACGATGCCTTTGATACGACGCGAGACTTTTAGACGACGGTCGCAAAGTTTTGCGTCGATGGGATGAGCGGTTACGGAGAAAACATGATATTAATGTGTTCTTGAATTCCAACGTGGGCTGCTGAATCCGTGTGACCATGATTAGAAATTAACAAACTTATATTCACCCGCATCGTGGCGATACGTCGTGACGTTTTACCTCGAATCTGACCGGCCGTTCTGGAGGAAGAAGAATGTTTGAAGGTTTTAGGTAAATTCGACGTGGCGCCAAACCGTGTGGACAATATCGATTTTGAAATTAACACTTGTGAAAGGATGTCTTGGGGAAAAGTGTGCGTGAATTTTTGCATCGATCTGTTCCGGTTGTTCTGGAGAAGAAGATTTAAAAAATTTATAATTTTCAATCCAAAGAATGGCTGACGAACGTGTGACCTATGACATCACAAATTTATATCTCTTCAAACGTGTATTGGAACAACGTCTGTCAAGTTTAGTGTTAACGGAAGGTGTGTTTTTTCTATCCAAAGATGGCCGCCAGCACAATGTGACATTGTGACGTCATAATTTTTGCAGTCTTATTTTAGCATTTCCATTATTTACTCTTCTTCTTCCATTTTTTAACTCTTCTTAACTTCATTTATTTTTACTCTTCTTCTTCTCATTTATTTTTTACTCTTCTTCTTCATATTACTCTTCTTCTCATTTTTACTCTTCTTCTTCAGTAATTTACTCTTCTTCTCAAATTTTTTACTCTTCTCTTCTCAATTCTTTTTTACTCTTATCTTCATTATTTTATCTTCTTCATTTAATTTAACTATTCTTCTTCATTTTTACTCTTGTTCTTCATTATTTACTCTTCTTCATTTTTTTCTCTTCTTCTTCAATTTTTTTTACTCTTCTTGCTTACAGTTTTCCTCTCTCTTCCATTATTTACTCTTCTTCTTCATTTAACTCTTATTTCCTTCTTCTTCTTCTTCATTTTTTACTCTTCTTCTTCTTCTTCATTTTTTTTAACTCTTCTTCTTCATTTTTACTCTTCTTCTTCTTTCACCTATTTACTCTTATTCTTCATTTTTTTAACATCTCTTCTTCTCATTCTTTTTTACTCTTGCTTCTTCTCATTCATTTTTTACTCTTCTTCTTCATTATTTACTCTCTTCATCTTTTTACTCTTGTTCTTCATTATTTACTCTTCTTCAATTTTTTCTTCTTCTTCATTTTTTTACTCTTCTTCTTCAGTTTTCTCTTCTTCTTTCATTATTTACTCTTCTCATTATTTACTCTTCTTCTTCATTATTTAACTCTTCTTCTTCCTTCATCTTTTTACTCTTCTTCTTCATTATTTTACTCTTCTTCATTTTTTTACTCTTCTTCTTCAATTTTTTTGTCTTAATTCAATTTTTACTCTTCTTCTTCATTTTTTACTCTTCTTCTTGCATTTTTTACTCTTGTTTCTTCAATTTATCTCTTCTTCTATCTTCATTTTACTCCTTCTTTTTTCTCTTCTTCTTCATTTATTACTCTTTTTTCCTCATTTTATTACTCTTCTTCTCTTCATTTTAAATTTACTCCTGCTTCTCCATTTTATTACTCTTCTTCTTCTTTTATTACTCCTTCTTCTTCTTTTTATTACTCTTTCTCTTCATCATTTATTACTCTTTCTTCCTCATTTAATTACTCTTCTTCTTATTCTTCTTCTTTGTATTAACTCTTCTTCTTAATTTTTTACTCTTCTTCATTTGTTATCTCTTGCTTCCTTCGATTTTATTAACTCTTACTTCATTTTGTTACACTTCTTCTTCATTAATTTACTCTTCTAAAATTAAAATTAAGAGAGCTCGCATGTTCTTCTTCTTCTTTCTGGTGAAGACAGATCCTTTAGGACTCGACTCGTTCATATACAGGAATCCGGATCTCTAAATACTAAACACGTTGTACACATCCTCGCATTGAGGGTGCCTTTTGAGAGCGTCTATCCATGAACTTTTAAATATATTCGGCATTTGCTTAAAAGTTTCGAAACAGTTCACGTTACTATTTAAAGATTATTACCATTTAATGTATTGTAATTTCGTAAATACACTATTTTCTTGTCATGAACGACGATACGTCCATGACGGGTCTCGCTATTGGCTCCGTCAAGGCATGCTGACCGAAATATCGGAAGTTGTTTTTTTTTTCTTCTTCTTTCTTCTATTCTTAAAGTCTTGTTCTTCTTCTTTCTGGTGAAAGACAAAACCTTAAATGAACGCGGCTTCTTGGACACATTTGTCCTTGTTAACATATGTGCAGGCATGGGGCTGATTATAGTAGCCAAGCCTGCTTCGATAGGTTATGTGGTTCCAGAGAAAACATTATTTAATATAATTCTTGAATTCCAACATGGGCCGCCAAACCATGTGACCTATCAATTGAAATTAACAAAGTTATATTCACACTCGTGTGCACTACCAGACCTCGGCCTTTGATACAACGATGAGATACATTGAGATACAAACAAAATTATGATTCTTCTTTCAACTATGTAGTGGAAATGTCCTGTGAAGGTTTCGTGTTAATTCGGAAAGGTGCGTTTTTCTAATCCAAGATGGTCCGCCAAACGATGTGACTTGTGAGTCATAATTGTCTGCCTCTGTATGCAGACACCATGGGGATGACCGTTGCAAATTTTCGCTTCGATAGGTTAAGGCCGTTCCAGAGAACATTAATTAATATTTTTTTCTTAATCCAACATGGGCCGCCAACCATGTGCCTTGTGACGTAATAATTTTTACCAATCTATGCAGAATTGATGGATGATGGCATTTGCAAATTTTCGCTTCGTTAGGTTAAGCGGTTCCAGAGAAAACATTATTTAATAGTTTTTCTTAAATCCAACATGGCTGCCAAACGATGTGACCTATCATTAGCATAACAAACTTGCATTCCCACTCATGTGCAATAGGTATGTGAAGTTCCCCGATTTTTTTTTTTTTTGATCCAGATCAGCCGTATCTGGAGAAGAAGAATGTTTGAAGGTTTTAGGGTAATTCACATGGCCGCCGAACCGTTAATGACCGATCCAAATAAGAAATTAAAAACAAAACTTGAATAAGGACCTCATGGGGAATGTGTGTGTAAAGTTTCGCCTCAATCTGTTTAGCTCGTCTGGAAGAAGAAGATTTTTAAAATTATTAATTTTCAATCCAAGATTGCTGAGAACCAATATGACTTAGACATCATAAATTCGG
>CM068952.1:15615681-15626079 GCA_035128595.1 Eptatretus atami | reverse complement strand
CGCCCCCTTCAAGTTTGTTTTTATGCTGATTTCATCAAAGTATCGATAATTAAATCCGAGGAGTGCAAAATGTCATATAGCCTATATGACGTTATATTGTTCCTGGAATGTTCCAGAGGAAGTTTGCACCAAAGGTCATAATCTTGACCTTTAAAGGCCACAAAGGTCAAATTTTCAAAGTTGTGGGAATCGAACGGGGTTTTCGACCTTCTTCGACGAACTAACTCCAATAGCTATAGCACTATCCTGTTTCCATATTTTAATGTCCACAACATTGTTTGTGACTTTAAGGTTATGCAAAGCAAATTTTGAAAGTTGTTGAACGAAACCGGTTTTTCGACATTTTGCAGCTAATAACTTCATGTTGATCATTTTTATAACTTTGTCAAACATTATACATTATCTATCTTGACTTCTGAACAATCTACATCGTCAAATACCGCTCGTGAACATCGTCGCCTCCCGGTTGATAATCCTTTTTTATTTTGAATTATTGTAGAACAAAGTTATTTGGATATTTGTACATCATGCCTCATACGTGTGTCGTCATGTTTTGCGAAAATGGCTGGAAAACGGGTAATCGCTCCCACCGATTCCCGAATGAATCAAACATTCGCCGCAGTGGGATAAGATTTGTACAAACAAAACGGGCGATTTCCCCAAAGAAACGGTAAAGAGGACCCTTTGGATAAACTTGTTCATTTGTGGTGACCATTTCACAGCCGAGGATTACGAGGCATCAACACTCTGATCACCACTCTGTGAATATGAGTTGTTGGTTGACAAGTTCTCAGATACTGCTCTGTCACAGAAATCAATGTTGAGTTTAGTGAGAAAATCCTTGAAATGTTCTTAAAGAGTACATGGAAAAAACACATAAATAAACTTTCTGAAAACACAAGCATGAAAAATTTTCAACAAATAAACTTATAGTTGATTAAATTACTTTTTTTAACAGCATCAGCAAATTGGGCTTATTTCATTCAATTGTAAAAAATTGATCAATTTTTCCACTTTTTTTTCTAAATTTGGTAGAATATTTCCCAATGAGGCTAACATGTTTTGGTATTTATATGCCACAACAGTCTCTTGAAAGTTGGGGTTGTTCTCACTGTTCACTTTCGCTGGGTCAAGCTCAGCTGTCAGAAAGACTTCAACGCCAAGGCTACGGTGTATAATATATTTGGGTCCATTATTGATTCATTCTTTTCTGACTCTTGAGTGACTGGAGGGTTAAATTATTATATCAAGTCACAGACGAATCAAACTTTCATTATTTTATGCATCGAACAAGAAAATGAAATCTACAAACAATGTCTGGTGGAGTCTGTCAGTGTGAACTGCCAGCAGTCAGTTCTGACACTTGTACACAAAATAGGCCGTTTCTGGCACTTGCAAGTGGCTCAAATTTATATGGCTCAGGGCAGAAACTCCATAGTATAAATTCCCATCATCCTCGGCAACATCGTAATGAAAACACCCAATTTCATTGCCGCTGAAATCACTTTTGTTCGCATCTCGCCATTGTTTCACGAAGTTTTCGGAGACGTGACATCATGCATCTTCGGTAAATTCCGTCTGTTTTTCGATCACTGACAAAAGTTTTGACTAAAAGTTAATTTTATCATATTTTGAGTTTCAAATGTAAGAAATAATTGCCCAACGATTATTCATGTGATTACAACTTCGAATCACGCAGTCACAGCGACCCAAAACCTCTCTTTAAATATTTTGAAGATTAAACATTTTTGAAGATGTTATTAATCTAATTATGAGTTCATAGAGTAAATGGTCCATGCATTCATAGTGAGACTGAAAGTAAGTGGACGGACGTGCATCCTGAAGGCTTGATGACTCTGTGTTCCATTGTGTGGTTTGGCATTGATGTTTTATTTTATTTGTTTAGATATTTTTATTTGATTATTTTAATGGTATGGGGATTTAATGGTATGGGGCAATCGCTCATCGTCACCAGGTAGCGCTGCAGAGTCTGTTGCCATGAGCCCACAGACACAGGTATTTTTGCACCCAATGCCCCCTCACTCGCCTTGCATGTTGTGCCGCGAAAGTTTTTCCCTTTTCAGACTCTCCAACGAGACCACAAGCCGTTGCATGCCAGGCCCTTTTGTTACAGTTTTTATGTGCTCAAGGTACAACCTCGAACATGACACTGCTTGGAAGGCTACAAACCATATTCAGGTTCACCATAAAGAGGACACCTGGATTCACTCTTCCACTCCAACAGCATGGTCCCTCAGTCGACTGCTTGTACACCAACAGCTGCAGGAGCTTCTGCTGTTCCAGGGTTCCACCTATCAAATTAAGAGTTCACCAGCAGAAGCCTGTGGAAAAATACCGCACATAAAAAAATAAAAAAAAAGGAAAAAAGGAGGCCTTTCATTTCTGCACTGGTTGAAGGAGATCAAGAAAGGGAGGTTATATATTTTTTGACAGAAAAGAAAGAAAGAAAGAAAATAACAACAACAATAATGAAATAATAATAAAAAAAATCAAAAATAATCAGAAGTGACAGAGGTAGTGGCCTGTTCCCCTCCACCGCCAGGAAAATTATTGTCCGATTGAAAATATGTAATTTTCCTTGGTTTAGATTAATTTGAATCAACTAACTTCATTATTTTTTTCTCTCTCTCTGTGGAGTGTTTCGTGTGGGACAGACAGCATTAGCCTATCTACTATACATTCTCTGCCTGTCTGTCTGTCGTTCGGTCTACATAGCTCTGAAGCTCCATAGGCCTTTGATGTACATTTGAAGACGAATCAACATGTCTTCAATCATTAAATAAAAGGTACCTTTTGAAGAACACAAGTAATATTTTGATTATCACAGACGAAACGAGGTAATGCATGTTTGTTATGGAAATAAGACAGCGGTCTACCATACACCGCCCAAATAAAAGTTCGTACATCAAGAGTACTGCGGAGTTTATGTATCGATCTATAATTCCAGCAATCTCTGTGTGTCTGTCTGTCTGTCTGTCTGTGACCGCTGTTTCTCGACAACCACTGGTCCGATCTAATTGAAACTTGCCAGGAATATGCTGGGACCTGAGTATGTGCCTTTTCAAGTTTGATATTATTCGGACCAGTGGTTCCCAAGTTATGGCCATTTATTTACCAAACCAATGACAGGACACGGTGCTATGACGTCACAATTGACGTGACAATTCTTCTTTTTTTTTATTATTATTATTTTTTTGCATGTACGTTTTTTTTTTTTTGCACGTATGGCCACGCACGTACGGGCACGCAAGAGCGAAGGAACGGCCTGTGTGGTTTGTTTCTGGCACGCGTTTGAATTTTTTTTTTCCCAGACGGGCACGCACTAGTATTTAAAAACTGAACAAGGCGTCATCAATCATGAAATAATGATAGAAAATAACTCCAAGTAAATAAACATATTTGACATACGTGGGTAAGTTTGAGGTGACGACAAGCGGGGGTGTGTTCATTACAATAAGTTTATAGAGCGCTCGCCAAGTGGCTTAAGCACTGAAACAAGCACTCCAATGAAACATTGATAATTAAGGAATGGCTGGCTGGCTTGGCAAGCTTATTGATACCATGGAACACACCCGGGTTCGGAGTGAAATACCTGTATGCATTAATCATTAGTCGGGAGGCAGGTGGAAATTCCTGAAAAATATTTTGCAGTTACGGTTTGATCTGAACAAAAATAATCATGATTACCATTTGAAGTCTTAAATTGAAAAGGCAATGTCCTTTTGTACGCTATAACACAACCCAAAAAGGTATTTTCGGTTTTCGCGCGGACAGAACCGCCCACAAGACTTTTTCCAAGGATCTTTTCCATTTGACTGTATTCTTTCGACAGTCATTACAATAACATGTTTCAATCTTTAGACGTAGAGTGGCCTGCAAAGTATTTACCCCCTCCAAATTTTTCACATTGATGCCCCGATCATGTCAGGTATGGGAGCATGCGCCAGAGCAGTGCGTCATGCGTCCACTTTCTGCGGTACTCCGGGGGCCTCTGTCTGCCATCCCCCAGCAGTTGCTGGCCATCCCCATCTCTCCGAGATTACGATCAACCTGTCCAAGCACGAGGCACATGGTCGGCCCGTCTGCCTCCTCCACTCACGAGGCTCCTCACTGAGAGAATCTAGTGAGGAAATCAGCATACAGGAAATGGTCATGTCCACACAGCCGCAGCTGACACTGATGGACGATGCAGGTAAAAAATCTCATATGAGTCTCTCTCAGCAACCGCTCGTTGGACACAAAGTCCGATCAGCGATAGCCGATGATTCTCCGAAGAGACTGGTACCAAAGGAATCAAGTCTCCGTCTCAGATCCATGGTCAGAGTCCAAGTCTCACATCAGTAGGAGTAAAACTGGAAGCACCAAGGACTGAAAACTCGGACCTTCATCCTCCTGCACAGGTACCGACAGCACCAACCCCATGATCCAGTGAATTAATGACATCCAGCTTTCCGAATTGGTTCCATGGGTACAGTGGTGCACACCCAGTCTTGAAGTGGTTGTGTTGGTTCGGTGCATTTTTCTCTCTCTTCAGCAATCTAAGGTTCAGCTGTGCATTTTACATAGTCAATACCTCAGGTTTTTTTCCAGCTGACCCAAATGCAACATCTTCTACACTGCCACCAGATACCCTAAGTGCTTCCACTAATTCAAAGGCTGAAAGTTAGTTGAAAAGGTTTCTCCCTCGACATACTATTCCGAGCTCCCCCCATGTCTTCTACTCTCAGCACCCTTCATCAGGTCTGACTTTGTCCCCCCCCCTCCATATTCTTTAGTTCCCCTGCTGGCCAATAGCATTACAAATAACATTATGTCACTGTTTTTATTACCTCCTCCATCGAAAGTGGAAAAAGGTTATGTTTTCACCCTATCTGTCTGCTTGTTTATGTGCAGGATTCTCAAAAAGTTGTGGACAGATTCAGATGAAATTTGGAGGGTAGGTTGGGTGTGTGACACGGATGAACTGATTAGATTTGGTGAAGATCTGAATCCGGAATACGATAATTTTTTGAGTGATTCTTCACCATTGAGAGATGGGGCTAAACAGATATCTCAAAAGTTGTGGACGGATTCGGATGAAGTGTGTGTGTGTGTGTGTGGTGTGTGTGTGTGTGTGTGTGTGTGTGGTTGTGTGTGTGTGTGTGTGTGGTTGTGAAGGACGAATTGATTTCGATTTTGGTAAGATCCGAATACGAGAAATTTAATTTTTAAAGTGATTCTTCTCCATTGAGAGATTTTGGTCACCTGTATTTGTTGATAATTATCAAGGTGGTTTTACTAATTTGCTTTTGCGGTATGGTCTGTTAAAATTAATTTGGAGAAATCAAGACAACAGGTATCCATCCGCTTGACGCGATTGCACTCAGTTTGCAATTAAGTGCTCTCCTCAAGGTGTTGCAAACTGCTACTCTGAGGCATGCGACTGAATTGTAAAAATAATTTAACCTGCTCACAACTTCTGACCCCACGTCACCATCATACAGATTGCCAATAGCTATAGTCCAGCGTCAGCATAAATTACCAATGATTATAACAAACAAAAATACTTCGTCAATTTAAAATTCAACCTAATCTTCTTTGCAATCTCACCGAAGTTTATTTGATGAAATTATTCTCATTCGTAACAGGAGAGTTTCGTGATATGCAATGTGTTCGAACACAGCACCAAGCACTTAAAACCAGAAGATGTTTACAAGCAGTCAGTGAAAACCATTGTCTGGTTTCAAAGAACCAATGTGAGCACGTAAAGTCTACCCATTACATTTTCCAACCCCTCTCCCCCACACCGTTGGAAGAAGCCATCAAAATACACAGCTATGCAAATCTACAGCAGCAGCAGCAACAGCAGCACAGCAGCACAAGCAGCAGCAGCATCATCACCAGTGGCTGAGATCAAAACATTCACTCTTGCCCATTCACATCTCATCTCTGCAGACAAAGGAGGAAGGAAGGTATAATAATGAAACCAAATGTTTCAACACCAGGTCAAAGAAACAGAAGAAAACAAAGAAAAGAAAGCAGATCATAGTCTCAGTATTTCTCTGACTCAGTCAACTCCATAAACATGAGCTAACCTCGTGATCAACATATTGACATGTTAGTATCTACAATAACCTGCTTGCGAATGAAAAGTTGTGAAAAGCAATCTTTGGGGACAAGTCCAATTTTCAGTCTGAGATTATAAACTTATCTTGCATGTGATATACGTATATCAAACATAACTGGTTATAAACAACGCAAGAAGAGCAAAAGACCGGAATCAGGAATGTCCGTTGCACAGAAGAGAAAAGCATATGAAAGCATGGAGTGCGTATTGAATTTAATACTTGGAAAGGGGCAACAACGAAAGGGTTTCTGGGAATGGCAGTAGTCAGGCAAGAGGGAAGACGGTAAGAAAGAGAAAGAACAGAAAACGACAAACTAACTGCACCCACTAAAGTGGATACTTTGAGACCAGGGAGGGCTGCGTTCCACCTTCTGAAACCACATGTGGAGACAACAACCAACGACATGCGCGCACGCATGCTGTCTAGTCTAGGTTCGAATATCGGCCCACTTATAAACTGTCACCCTGGCGTTTCATAGGTAGGGCAATTCATCAATGTGTGTTCGTCCTCGGAAGGACGTTAATCTGGGTCATCTGCTAGCATTAGATAGTGGACACATAAAAATCTCATGGCGCCCCTCGCAAAGAGTAGGCAAGCTTTTTGGAACCCTGAACGAATTATGAATTCCTGCGCACTAAGTTGAGTCCCCCGAGTGGTGACCCATCCTAGAATGTATTTAAAGCCAATAAACCATTTTGCAGGAATCATGCTCTGTATAGAGCATGGTGCACAAGACAGTCGGGAGAGGAGACCAGCAGTTAGCCAAGATTTGGGAAGGTAATGATGTACGATCTGCTGCTTGCGTGAGTGACCTGATAAAGCTTGATGAAAAGGGAAAATATAGAAGGCAGGGGAAAACTTCAGTCACCAACCTGTTTGTGGATAAGAGATGAATCACTCACTGGATTAGTATACATTAACGAGACTCTTGATATAACTTCCTGGGAAGTAAAAAATTCTAAAAAACGTGTTTACATTTTGTCATTATCGGTTTATTTTGTGTAGATCAGTGACACAAAAAAGTAACTTAATCCCATTTAAATTCAGGCTGCAACAAAACAAAATGTGACAAAAGTCAAGGGGTGTGAATATCTTCTGAAGGACCTGTAGGAATACCGAATGTTATCATCATACTCAGAGGTACCAAGCCTGGCGTTGGCTTAGCGGTTAGGGTGGCTGGCTTGGATCCTAGGGTCCTGAGTTTGAGCCTGCAGGCCACTGAATCAACACCAGGCGGGGTTCACTCAGCCTGTCATCCTTCTGAGGTCAGCGAAATGAGCACTAGTGCACTGATAATAGGGGCATCTGCATCAGCGGCATAGCAGCCACAGGCACACCAAAGTGTGTGCGTGTGTGTGTGTGTGTACACTCAGAGGTAATAATGGGCGACTGAATTGAAGTCACCGTTTATAACACCCTCTTTTTATTTATATTTTAAATAACATTAAAGCGATGCTATAACAGCAAAGTAACTTGTGCTTTCTAATCATTTGATGGCATAAATATGTTTGCATATGAAAATGCAAGCCAATTTGCCTTTTTGGAATACCTGAGCTCCATTTATAAAAAGTTATTCCATATAACAATGAGAAAAACACAGAGCAATCACAGCAAATTGTGATGTAGCGCAAGCAAACAGAGCATGCATGTACACACCAGAGGAATTTTTCAGCTTAATAAAACAAAACTGCTGCAGCTGTTAATTGTACATCTGCAAAAGGACAGACAAGGTAAGAGGAAAGTTGGAGAATAAGAGATCAAGAGAAAGAAGCGTACACTACAAGGCGATTAAACTGTGTTCTTCACATAAATATATTTCTCATGAGTGATGAACATGTATAGCATCTAAACAGTTATGTTTACTGGCCAAGATTTGACTTGTTTTAATATGGAGAACAATGTTCATAAGGATGAAGACCAAATCAATGAATACAGATTTACACAAAACTCGAATCGTTGTGTCGTCAGGATGCAAGAGCATGATCCAAAGAACAATGTGGACGGTCACACGGACACACCTTGACCACTGTGCATCCGATCAGTGAGAGGTACATAAATAACCCATGAGGCGTTTCACACTAATTGATCCATCGGCCAACTTTGTCGTACTGCTCCAGCATCTGATCCCACAGCAGGTCCTACTGGAGCACCAGCCTCCCGCGGGCTTCAAACTGATCTAAGAGCTGGGTGTTTGAAAAGGAATTGTGAATCAATTTAGCAATGGTCAGACAGTAAAAAAGAAACGTTGGTTGAGCTTGAGCCATAATGCCCAAGGCAAAGGCAACTGCGGGACAAAGGCATGACTCACAGGCTGTGGAACAGATAGAGCTGCAGCTCCACATGAATGGCGTCATAAGGAGATCCCTCCGGTAGCCCAGCTCCATCCCCAGCTGCAAATATTGATAGAGATTGTTAATTAATAAATAAGTAGACAAGCACACATCAATTTTATTGTGTTTTACAAGCCTGCTGACACTTAAAATAAATAAAAATCGAATTTTTTGGGGGAAATTGCTCGATTTATATTTGCTGTGAAAGTCTGATAGTATAAACATATTCAGTAGCAGTCTTCTGTCACAAGACGATGCCAACAAATAATTACCTTTTTGTGGTCCGAGTGTACTGGTATAATGAATGGCACAATACAAAACTTCACATCGAACCTGACAAGTTATCCTGGTGTAATGACGTTCAATAACGATATCTTCAACGGGAACCTTATTTGTTGTTCAAATGCAGAGCTTTCAGAGTACTCAATTCCAGTGTCGGTGCACATGCGCACTATTGTCTTATCCGACACGAGCACCAAATGGTGGGTCCACCACGTTCTTTTCAAGAATATAAGATCAGGGCCTCTGCATGAATATGAACTACTGCAGGTTAACGAGAAGAGGCTCAGATAGGAAACGATTTAGACAAGCTTGGCTCCAGTTAACGATGGTAATGGTGTTCGATTTGAAGTTTTCGTTGGCAGTTCAGTCAAAGGCTGGATGTCAAATGATCAAATCACGCAAAAGTACATATTCCATTTGACTTCGGATAAAAAGTATTAAAAATTTTTTAAAGAACATGTCAGTTTCTTGGACTTCCTTAATGAGATCCTTAAAAAGTTTTTTTTAAAGTCCAATGTGAAAATCGTTTTCACCATAAGAACAACTTAAAAAGTAAACAAAGCATGACACTCACTTTATTAATTTTAGTCTTCCTGAACTCAGAAGGGTAGGGTCATCTTTTTTTCACATTTTTGATGGAGTCATTGACGAGCTCAGGGATGTGGTCGATGCCAACACCTTCCATGAATCCAACCTGCAATGCAGCATAATGAGAAAAAAACCCACATCATGCAGTTTTCAAAATATAAAGTGAGATTTGTTTCTCAACTCAGCTAGACTGAGCCAAAATGAGCCATTACTTTATCGATACATTTACTTTATCTGAATGAGCCAGAACTTTGAGCATTGTCCTTTTAGACCCCTTAAACGAGAAGAAGGTAGTGACAAACTCGAAGCCTATTGTTTTGGAGATCATTAGATCAAAGTCATATAAAGAGCCAATTTTCATCTGATTCACTTGATATCAACACAGCACACACGGTGCACCGTGAATCCTCAAGAGCGTAGTCTTTGTCGACCTATGTGAGCAAGTTCTATAAATAACTGCAAGCAGTTAAGCTTTTAAAAGTCTGGTGAAACGAAAAGTATTTTTTAATGAAAGACCACGATTTCCTTTCCTCTGAATAATATGAAAATTATTCACCTTCATTGGGTGGTGTACAATGAACGATGCCACGATTGTTGGAAACACAACATGCATTACCTCGTTGGAGGTGTAATCAAACTGTACATTTCTTTCCTCAAAACGGTAGCATCATTTGATAATAGAAGACAGGTGGTTGAGTCTTCAGATTATGGTACGAAGATGTCTGAATTTTTCCTTTTTTTGAAAAATAAACAATACGGCTGCCAAACCATGTGACGGATGATGTAATTTTTTGTGTTCACAGAAATTTTCATACTGATGGGATGCAGCATTCTACATATCAACTTTTCACCAGGATACCACTTCACCAATGACGTCATGGTTAGCAACACCTACCCCTTGTGGAGTTCTTCACAATGAGCCATATGTAATTTTTTTTTCCAGGAAACGGTTCAGAGAAGAAGACGTCCAAAGTTTTACCGTTTTTCAAACACGGCTGGCGCCCCACATGACCCATCATGTCATAATTATCATTAAAAAAAATTCTGCATGAGTAGTTCGCACCTATGTT
>CM068952.1:15594573-15608106 GCA_035128595.1 Eptatretus atami | reverse complement strand
TCCCCCAGGCAGTTGCCTGGCCCATCCCCATCTCTCCGAGATACCGATCAACCTGTCCCAAGCACGAGGCACATGGTCGGCCCGTCTGCCTCCTCCACTCACGAGGCTCCCTCACTGAGAGAATCTAGTGAGCAGGATCAGCATCACGGAAATGAGTCATGTCCACACAGCCGCAGCTGACACTGATGGACGATGCAGGTAAAAAAATCTCATATGAGTCTCTCTCAGCAACCGCTCGTTGGACACAAAGTCCGATCAGCGATAGCCGATGATTCTCCGAAGAGACCTGGTACCAAAGGAATCAAGTCTCCGTCTCAGATCCATGGTCAGAGTCCAAGTCTCACATCAGTAGGAGTAAAACTGGAAGCACCAAGGACCTGAAAACTCGGACCTTCATCCTCCTGCACAGGTACCGACAGCACCACACCCCATGATCCAGTGAATTAATGACATCCAGCTTTCCGAATTGGTTCCCATGGGTACAGTGGTGCACACCCAGTCTTGAAGTGGTTGTGTTGGTTCGGTGACATTTTCTCTCTCTTCAGCAATCTAAGGTTCAGCTGTGCAGTTTTACATAGTCAATACCCTCAGGTTTTTTTTCCAGCTGAACCCAAATGCAACATCTTCTACACTGCCACCAGATACCCCTAAAGTGCTTCCACTAATTCAAAGGCTGAAAGTTAGTTGAAAAGGTTTCTCTCCCTCGACATACTATTCCGAGCTCTCCCCATGTCCTTCTACTCTCAGCACCCTTCCATCAGGTCTGACTTATGTCCCCCCCCCCCTCCATATTTTTAGTTCCCCTGCTGGCCAATAGCATTACAAATAACATTATGTCACTGTTTTTATTACCTCCTCCATCGAAAGTGGAAAAAGGTTATGTTTTCACCCCTATCTGTCTGCTTGTTTATGTGCAGGATTACTCAAAAAGTTGTGGACAGATTCAGATGAATTTGGAGGGTAGGTTGGGTGTGTGACACGGATGAACTGATTAGATTTTGGTGAAGATCTGAATCCGGATACGATAATTTTTTGAGTGATTCTTCACCATTGAGAGATGGGGCTAAACAGATATCTCAAAAAGTTGTGGACGGATTCGGATGAAGTGTGTGTGTGTGTGTGTGTGTGTGTGTGTGTGTGTGTGTGTGTGTGTGTGTGTGTGTGTGTGTGTGTGTGGTTGTGTTGTGGGGGTTGGTGGTGTGTGTGTGTGTGTGAAGGACGAATTGATTCGATTTTGGTGAAGATCCGAATACGAGAATTTAATTTTTAAAGTGATTCTTCTCCATTGAGAGATTTTGGTCACCCTGTATTTGTTGATAATTATCAAGGTGGTTTTACTAATTTGCTTTTGCGGTATGGTCATGTTAAAAATTAAATTTGGAGAAATCAAGACAACAGGTATCCATCCGCTTGACGCGATTTGCACTCAGTTTGCAATTAAGTGCTCTCCTCAAGGTGTTGCAAACTGCTACTCTGAGGCATGCGACTGAATTGTAAATAATAATTTAACTGCTCACCAACCACTTCTGCATACCCCACGTCACCATCATACAGATTGCCAATCGGTAGATAGATCCAGCGTCAGCATAAATTACCAAATGAATTATAAACAAACAAAAATACTTCGTCAATTTAAAATTCAAACCTAAATTTCCTTTTGCAATCTCACCGAAGTTTATGTTGATGAAATTATTCTCAATTCGTAACAGGAGAGTTTCGTGATAATGCAATGTGTATTCGAACACAGCACCAAGCACTTAAAACCAGAAGATGTTTACAAGCAGTCAGTGAAAAACCATTGTCTGGTTTCAAAAGAACCAATGTGAGCACGTAAAGTCTACCCATTACATTTTCCCAACCCCCCTCTCCCCCACACCGTTGGAAGAAGCCAATCAAAATACACAGCTATGCAAACTTTAGCAGCAGCAGCAGCAACAGCAGCAACAGCAGCAACAGCAGCAGCAGCATCATCACCAGTGGCTGAGATCAAAACATTCCACTCTTGCCCATTCACATCTCATCTCTGCAGACAAAAGGAGGAAGGAAGGTTATAATAATGAAACCAAATGTTTCAACACCAGGTCAAAGAAACAGAAGAAAAACAAAGAAAAAGAAAAGCACAGTATCATAGTCTCAGTATTTCTCTGACTCAAGTCAACTCCATAAACATGAGCTAACCTCGTGATCAACATATTGACATGTTAGTATCTACAATAACCTGCTTGCGAATGACAAAGTTGTGAAAAGCAATCTTTGGGGACAAGTCCAATTTTCAGTCTTGAGATTATAAACTTATCTTGCATGTGATATACTGTATATACAAACATAACTGGTTATAAAACAACCGCAAGAAGAGCAAAAGACCGGAATCAGGAATGTCCGTTGCACAGAAGAGAAAAGCATATGAAAGCATGGAGGTGCGTATTGAATTTATACTTGGAAAGGGCAACAACGAAAGGGTTTCTGGGAATGGCAGTAGTCAGGCAAAGAGGGAAGACGGTAAGAAGAGAAAGAACAGAAAACGACAAACTAACTGCACCCACTAAAGTGGATACTTTGAGACCAGGGAGGGCTGCGTTCCACCTTCTGAAACCCACATGTGGAGACAACAACCAACGACATGCGCGCACGCATGCTGTCTAGTCTAGGTTCGAATATCGGCCCACTTATAAACTGTCACCCTGGCGTTTCATAGGTAGGGCAATTCATCAATGTGTGTTCCGTCCCTCGGAAGGACGTTAATCTGGGTCATCTGCTAGCATTAGATAGTGGACACTAAAAATCTCATGGCGCCCCTCGCAAAGAGTAGGCAAGCTTTTTCTGGAACCCTGAACGAATTATGAATTCCTGCGCACTTAGTTGAGTACCCCGAGTGGTGACCCATCCTAGAATGTATTTAAAGCCAATAAACCATTTTGCAGGAATCAATGCTCTGTATAGAGCATGGTGCACAAGACAGTCGGGAGAGGAGACCAGCAGTTAGCCAAGATTTGGGGAAGGTAATGATGTACGATCTGCTGCTTGCGTGAGTGACCTGATAAAGCTTGATGGCAAGAGGAGAAAGACAATATAGAAGGCAGGGGAAAACTTCAGTCACCAACCTGTTTGTGGTAAGAGATGAGCAGACGCTGAACCTCAGCCTCCTACTGAGCTAGTAACATTACCATTGAGCTCTTGAATTGCATAACTTCCTGGGAAGTAAAAAAATTCTAAAAACGTGTTTACATTTTGTCATTATCGGTTATTTTGTGTAGATCAGTGACACAAAAAAAGTAACTTTAATCCATTTTAAATTCAGGCTGCAACAAAACAAAATGTGACAAAAGTCAAGGGGTGTGAATACTTTCTGAAGGCACTGTAGGAATACCGAATGGTTATCATCATACTCAGAGGTACCAAGCCTGGCGTTGGCTTAGCGGTTAGGGTGGCTGGCTTGGGATCCTAGGGTCCTGAGTTTGAGCCCTGCAGGCCACTGAATCAACACCAGGCGGGGTTCACTCAGCCTGTCATCCTTCTGAGGTCAGCGAAATGAGCACTAGTGCACTGATAATAGGGGCACTGCATCAGCGGCATAGCAGCCACAGGCTGCACACCAAAGTGTGTGCGTGTGTGTGTGTGTGTACACTCAGAGGTATAAATGGGCGACTGAATTGAAGTCACCGTTTATAACACCCTCTTTTTCAGTACTTTTTATTTTAAATAACATTAAAGCGATGCTATAACAGCAAAGTAACTTGTGCTTTCTAATCATTTGATGGCATAAATATGTTTGCATATGAAAATGCAAGCCAATTTGCCTTTTTGGAATACCTGAGCTCCATTTATAAAAAGTTATTCTCAATAACAATGAGAAACAACACAGAGCAATCACAGCAAAATTGTGATGTAGCGCAAGCAAACAGAGCATGCATGTACACACCAGAGGAAATTTTTCAGCTTAATAAAAACAAAACTGCTGCAGCTGTTAAATTGTACATCTGCAAAAGGACAGACAAGGTAAGAGGAAAGTTGGAGAATAAGAGATCAAGAGAAAGAAGCGTACACTACAAGGCCGATTAAACTGTGTTCTTCACATAAATATATTTCTCATGAGTGATGAACATGTATAGCATCTAAACAGTTATGTTACTGGCCAAGATTTGACTTGTTTATTATATGGAGAACAATGTTCATAAGGATGAAGACCAAATCAATGAATACAGATTTTACACAAAACTCGAATCGTTGTGTCGTCAGGATGCAAGAGCATGATCCAAAGAACAATGTGGGACGGTCACACGGACACACCTTGACCACTGTGCATCCCGATCAGTGAGAGGTACATAAATAACCCCCATGAGGCGTTTCACACTAATTGATCCATCGGCCAACTTGTCGTACTGCTCCAGCATCTGATCCCCACCAGCAGGTCCTACTGGGAGCACCAGCCTCCCGCCGGGCTTCAACTGATCTAAGAGCTGGGTTGTTGAAAAGGAATTGTGAATCAATTTAGCAATGGTCAGACAGTATAAAAGAAACGTTGGTTGAGCTTGAGGCCATAATGCCCAAGGCAAAGGCAACTGCGGGACAAGGCATGACTCACAGGCTGTGGAACAGATAGAGCTGCAGCTCCAACATGAATGGCGTCATAAGGAGCATCCTCCGGGTAGCCCAGCCTCCCATCCCCAGCTGCAAATATTGATAGAGATTGTTAATTAATAAATAAGTAGACAAGCACACATCAATTTTATTGTGTTTTACAAGCCTGCTGACACTTAAAATAAAATAAAAATCGAATTTTTTGGGGGGAAATTGCTCGATTTATATTTGCTGTGAAAGTCTGATAGTATAAACATATTCAGTAGCAGTCTTCTGTCACAAGACGATGCCAACAAATAATTACCTTTTTGTGGTCCGAGTGTACTGGTATAATGAATGGCACAATACAAAACTTCACATCGAACCTGACAAGTTATCCTGGTGTAATGACGTTCAATAACGATATCTTCAACGGGGAACCTTATTTGTTGTTCAAATGCAGAGCTTTCAGAGTACTCAATTCCAGTGTCGGTGCACATGCGCACTATTGTCTTATCCGACACGAGCACCAAATGGTGGGTCCACCACGTTCTTTTCAAGAATATAAGATCAGGGCCTCTGCATGAAATATGAACTACTGCAGGTTAAACGAGAAGAGGCTCAGATAGGAAACGATTTAGACAAGCTTGGCTCCAGTTAACGATGGTAATGGTGTTCGATTTGAAGTTTTCGTTGGCAGTTCAGTCAAAAGGCTGGATGTCAAATGATCAAATCACGCAAAAGTACATATTCCATTTGACTTCGGATAAAAGTATTAAAAATTTTTTAAAGAACATGTCAGTTTCTTGGACTTCCCTTAATGAGATCCTTAAAAAGTTTTTTTTAAAGTCCCAATGTGAAAATCGTTTTCACCATAAGAACAACTTAAAAAGTAAACAAAGCATGACACTCACTTATTAATTTTAGTCTTCCTGAACTCAGAAGGGTAGGGTCATCTTTTTTCACATTTTTGATGGAGTCATTGACGAGCTCAGGGATGTGGTCGATGCCAATCACCTTTCCATGAATTCCAACCTGCAATGCAGCATTAATGAGAAAAAAAACCCACATCATGCAGTTTTCAAAATATAAAATGAGATTTGTTTCTCAACTCAGCTAGACTGAGCCAAAATGAGCCATTACTTTATCCGATACATTACTTTATCTGAATGAGCCAGAACTTTGAGCCATTGTACCTTTTAGACCCCTTAAACGAGAAGAGGTAGTGACAAACTCGAAGCCTATTGTTTTGGAGATCATTAGATCAAAGTCATATAAAGAGCCAATTTTCATCTGATTCACTTGATATCACACACGCACACACGGTGCACCGTGAATCCTCAGAGGCGTAGTCTTTGTCGACCTATGTGAGCAAGTCTATAAATAACTGCAAGCAGTTAAGCTTTTAAAAGTCTGGTGAAAACGAAAAGTATTTTTTAATGAAAGACCACGATTTCCTTTCCTCTGAATAATATGAAAATTATTACACCTTCATTGGGTGGTGTACAATGAATCCGATGCCACGATTGTTGGAAACACAACATGCATTACCTCGTTGGAGGTGTAATCAAACTGTACATTTCTTTCCTCAAAACGGTAGCATCATTTTATAATAGAAGACAGGTGGTTGAGTCTTCAGATGTATGGTACGAGATGTCTGAATTTTTCCTTTTTTTGAAAAATAAACAATACGGCTGCCAAACCATGTGACGGATGATGTCATTTTTTTGTGTTCACAGAAATTTTCATACTGATGGGATGCAGCATTCTACATATCAACTTTTCACCAGGATACCACTTCACCAATGACGTCATGGTTAGCAACACCTACCCCTTGTGGAGTTCTTCACAATGAGCCATATGTAATTTTTTTTTCCAGGAAACGGTTCCAGAGAAGAAGACGTCCAAAGTTTTACCGTTTTTCAAACACGGCTGGCGCCCCACATGACCCATCATGTCATAATTATCATTAAAAAAAATTCTGCATGAGTAGTCGCACCTATGGTTAAGATTTTGTGTCAATCGGACAAGTCGTTGCTGAGAAAACACATGTTTAAAGAAACCGTCGAGCAAAATAAAAAAGACCCCAAATGGGACAAAGAATAATAATAATAACTAGAACTGCCACTTTATAACTGCTGGCAGTGATGACCGGGTACCCGTACACGATGCCTTTGATACGACGCGAGACTTAAACGACGGTCGCAAAGTTTTGCGTCGATGGGATGAGCGGTTCCGGAGAAAATGATATTTAATGTTGTTCTTGAATCCAACGTGGCTGCTGAACCGTGTGACCTATCGATTAGAAATTAACAAACTTATATTCACCGCTCGTGTGCGATACGTCCGTGACGTTTCCCTCGATCTGACCGGCCGTTCTGGAGAAGAAGATGTTTGAAGGTTTTAGGGTAAATTCGACGTGGCCGCCAAACCGTGTGACCTATCGATTTGAAATTAACAAACTTGTGAAAGGATGTCTTGGGGAAAGTGTGCGTGAATTTTTGCATCGATCTGTCCGTTGTTCTGGAGAGAAAGATTTAAAAAATTTATTAATTTTCAATCCAAGATGGCTGACGAACCGTGTGACTATGACATCACAAATTTATATTCTGCTTCAAACCGTGTATTGGAACACGTCTGTCAAGTTTAGTGTTAATCGGAAAAGGTGTGTTTTCTATCCAAGATGGCCGCCACACAATGTGACTTGTGACGTCATAATTTTTAGCATGTCTTATTTTAGCACTTCATTATTTACTCTTCTTCTTCATTTTACTCTTCTTCTTCATTTTTTTTACTCTTCTTCTTCTCATTTATTTTTACTCTTCTTCTTCATTATTTACTCTTCTTCTTCATTTTTTACTCTTCTTCTTCAGTATTTACTCTTCTTCTTCATTTTTTACTCTTCTTCTTCTCATTCATTTTTTACTCTTATTCTTCATTATTTACTCTCTTCATATTTTACTCTTCTTCTTCATTTACTCTTGTCTTCATTATTTACTCTTCTTCATTTTTCTCTTCTTCTTCATTTTTTTACTCTTCTTCTTCAGTTTTCCTCTTCTTCTTCATTATTTACTCTTCTTCTTCATTACTCTTATCTTCTTCTCTTCTTCATTTCTTCTTCTTCTTCTTTCTTTCTTCTCTTCTTTACTCTCTTCTTTCACTTTTACTCTTCTTCTTCATTTTTTACTCTTCTTCTTCTTCATTTCATTTTTACTCTTCTTCTTCTCATTCATTTTTACTCTTCTTCTTTCATTATTTACTCTTCTTATTCATTTTACTCTTGTTCTTCATTATTTACTCTTCTTCATTTTTTTCTTCTTCTTCATTTTTTACTCTTCTTCTTCAGTTTCCTCTTCTTCTTCATTATTTACTTCTCTTCATTATTTTACTCTTCTTCTTCATTATTTACTCTTCTTCTTCTTCATTTTTACTCTTCTTCTTCATTATTTACTCTTCTTCATTTTTTACTCTTCTTCTTCATTTTTGTCTTATTCAATTTTTACTCTTCTTCTTCATTTTTACTCTTCTTCTTCATTTTTTACTCTTCTTCATTTTTCTTCTTTTCATTCTCTCATTTCTCTTCTTCTTCATTATTACTCTTTTTCCTCATTTTATTACTCTTCTTCTTTCTTCATTTTATTACTCTGCTTCTCCATTTATTACTCTTCTTCTTTTTATTACTCTTCTTCTTCTTTTTTTTACTCTTCTTCTTCATCATTTTATTACTCTTCTTCCTCATTTAATTACTCTTCTTCTTCTTCTTTGTATTACTCTTCTTCTTAATTTATTACTCTTCTTCATTTGTTACTTCTTCTTCATTTTATTACTCTTTCATTTTGTTACACTTCTTCTTCATTATTTACTCTTCTAAATTAAAATTAAGAGAGCTCGCATTGTTCTTCTTCTTCTTCTTGGTGAAGACAGATCCTTTAGGACTCGACTCGTTCATATACAGGATCCGGATCTCCTTAAATACTAAACCATTGTACACATCCTCGCATTGAGGGTGCCTTTTGAGAGCGTCTATCATGAACTTTTAAATATATTCGGACATTTGCTTTAAAGTTTCGAAAAGTTCACGTTACTATTTAAAGATTATTCCATTTAATGTATTGTAATTTCGTAAATACACTATTTTCTTGTTCATGAACGACGATCGTCCATGACGGGTCTCGCTATTGGCTCCGTCAAGGCATGTGACGAAATATCGGAATTGTTTTTTTTCTTCTTCTTCTTCTTCTTTAAGTTCTTGTTCTTCTTCTTCTGGTGAAGACAAAAAACTTAATGACGCGGCTCTTGGACACATTTGTCCTTGTTAACATATGTGCAGGCATGGGGCTAGATTATAGTAGCCAAGTCTTGCTTCGATAGGTTATGTGGTTCCAGAGAAACATTATTTATATAAATCTTGAATCCAACATTGCCGCCAAACCATGTGACCTATCAATTAGAAATTAACAAAGTTATATTCACTACTCGTGTGCACTACCCAGACCTCGGCCTTTGATACAACATGAGATACATGAGATGACAAACAAAATTATATTCTTCTTTCAACTATGTAGTGGAACATGTCTGTGAAGTTTCGTGTTAATCGGAAAAGGTGCGTTTTTCTATCCAAGATGGTCGCCAAACGATGTGACTTGTGATGTCATAATTTCTGCCATGTATGCAGACACCATGGGGGATGACAGTTGCAAATTTTCGCTTCGATAGGTTAAGCCGTTCCAGAGAAAACATTATTTATTTTTCTTAAATCCAACATGGCCGCCAAACCATGTGCCTTGTGACGTAATAATTTTTACCATCTATGCAGAATTGATGGATGATGGCATTGCAAATTTTCGCTTCGTTAGGTTAAGCGGTTCCAGAGAAAACATTATTTAATATTTTCTTAAATCCAACATGGCTGCCAAACGATGTGACCTATCAATTAGAAATTAACAAACTTGCATTCCCTACTCATGTGCAATAGGTATGTGAAGTTTCCCCTTGATCAGATCAGCCGTTCTGGAGAAGAAGATGTTTGAAGTTTTAGGGTTAATTCAACATGGCCGCCGAACCGTATGACCGATCAATAAGAAATTAACAAACTTGATAAAGGACCTCATGGGGAATGTGTGTGTAAAGTTTCGCCTCAATCTGTTTAGCCGTTCTGGAGAAGAAGATTTTTTAAATTTATTAATTTTCAATCCAAGATTGCTGACGAACCATATGACTTATGACATCATAAGTTTACATCCTGCCTCCTATCCCGTAGTGGAATACGTGTGTGAAGTTTCGTGTTAATCGGATAAGATGCGTTTTTCCCTCCAAGATGGCCGCCAAACCCTGTGACTTGTGACGTCATAATTTTTACTATGAATGCAGACATCATGGAGGATGATAGTTGCAAATTTTCGCTTCGATAGGTTATGTGATTCCAGAGAAAACATTATTTAATATTTTTCATGAATCCAACATGGCTGTCAAACCATGTGACCTATCAATTAGAAATTAACAAACTTATTATTCCCTACTCGTGGGCAATAGGTTTTTGAAGTTCCCCTTGATCTTACGAGCCGTTCTGGAGAAGAAGATGTTTGAAGGTTTTGGGTAAATTCAAGATGGCCGCCAAACCGTATGACCGATCAATAAGAATTAACAAACTTGTAAAGGACATCATGGGAAATTTGTGTGTAAAGTTTCGCCTCAATCTGTTTAGCCGTTCTGGAGAAGAAGTTTAAAAAAATTCCCAAAACAAGATGGCTGCCGAACCAAGTGACCTATGACGTCATAATTATTTTTTCTACGGTCAATTGTCGTGCAGATGAGGCTCAAGAAATTTCAGATTTTTCCGATGCACGTTGTACCTAACGAATTTGACCGGCACACCTCTTGACCGATGACCTCACGAAAATCACCCCTGTTCCCTTGAGGAGCTTATTCAAATGTATGAAGCAAAAAAATTTTCCATCGCACCGTTTCAGAGATACAGAGGTCAAAGTTTTTCGGTTTTTTCAAGATGGCGCCCGTACCACGTGACCTATGACGTCACAATTACCAATTAAGTTTGCTATCAAAAAAGTACATATATGGTGAAAATTTCGTGTCGATCGGACTTACCGTTCCTGAGAAAATGATTTTTAAAGCGAAAGAACCCGCAAATTGCCGGCGGAAAAAGAATAATAAATAATAAAAAATAAATAATGAAATAAACAGAAGAAAAACAATAGGGTTCCCTGTCAGAATGACAGGGTACCCTAATAAAAAATAATAATGAAATAAACAGGAAGAAAACAATAGGGTTCCCTGTCAGAATGACAGGGTACCCAATTAAAACAAGCCGGTAGGCGGCGATAGGTCGCCGAGCAGGAGGTAAAGTATTCCATATATCACAAAAACCGGAATATATTTGATAGAGCATCACCTGTAGATCATTCGTGCCAAATTTCATAACCCTACGTGGGATAATGGCTTTCAGATTGATTTCACGTGAACGGTACCGATTTTGAAGGTTTTCGGTTGTTGTCGGAACCAAAGCGTCCCTAGCAACCATCACAATTTCCAAACACTAGGTCATAGATGTACCTACCACCAGAGTTTGGTCAAAATCGGCCCACGTTTACTTCCAATTTGCTGATGGAGCAAAACGAACATCCAAACAAACAGACAGAATTACTGACAATAAAGGTCACCTATTTTGGCGACCCAAAAATCTGAACAGAAACAATAGGGTACCACAGCCTGGAAGGCTATTGGTACCCTAATAATAACAATGTACTTACAGATTCTGCACTTAGGTCTTCACATTAATTCCAAGTCAAAGAACTCTGACCATGAAGCAACGGATGCAATCTGTACAGCCTAACTTCAGCAAAGTATTTCATTCTCTGAGTTTTAGGATCTCCTTCTCAATCACTGCAAAGCATGTTGCTTGCCTTGCAGGTTTTTACCCCCATGCACACGAAGCGAAAACCAGGCTTAAGTAATTGGTTCAATTTGTCTGTCTGCAAACGTCAGTTCATGATCGATGAACAACTCCATTTTAATTGAACGTTATATTTTGAACACGAATTGGAACATGGATCGGAAAATGACCCTGTAATTTAGCAGTACTTTGGCTCTGAATGTGTCCTGATAGCACATGCTCAGAGAGAGTGAGATAAATTTTTTTTACTCTGCCTGTCTGGCAGTCAAACAACGTTGAAAATCATTCCAAACAGGAAAGTTAACTCTTTTTAAGGACGTCATGAAGGACACAAACAGGCACGAACAACTAATGTAACATTTCAAATAAGGTGATGGGGGAAAAAAACACACAACAAAAAACGCTGCATTAACAGCAGTAAACCTCAAAAAAAATATTTATATGACCTTTAAAATCTTTATTTTATTTCCATTAAACTATGTACTTGAACACTGCAGAACACAAATCTCCTTTTTGACACTTTCAAAA
Organism: Eptatretus atami; assembly: GCA_035128595.1. NCBI lineage: Eukaryota > Metazoa > Chordata > Myxini > Myxiniformes > Myxinidae > Eptatretus > Eptatretus atami. Next base: position 15,596,111 of record CM068952.1, on the reverse strand, counting down.
CCCTTCAGTTTAGCAGTACTTGGACAAAATATTATGGCATTTTATGTCATCACTCAAATTTGCCGCTCGCAGACCCCGACTAAATCCTTGTTTCTCAAAACTGCGTGGGGTAAGGTCAGGTCAGGTATGGGAGCATGCACCAGAGCAGCGCATCGCTGCGTCTACTTTCCACCAGTACTCCAGGGGCCTCCGTCTGGCCATCCCCCAGGCAGATGCCTGGCCCATCCCCATGTCCTTGAGATGCTGATCAACCAGCTGCAACCACGAGGCATGTGGTCGGCCCACTGGCCTCCTCCACTCACGAAGCTCCCTCGCTGAGAGAATCTGGTGAGCAGGATCAGCGTCAGGAAAACAAGCCACATGTTCATACAGCTGCAGCTGACACTCACGGACGATGCAGGTAACAAATCTCATTTGAGTTTCTCTCAGCAACTGCTCGTTGGACAGAAAGTCTGACCAGCGATAGCCAAGGATTCTCCGAAGAGACCTGGTACCAAAGGAATCAAGTCTCCATCTCAGATTCCTGGTCAGAGTCCAAGTCTCACATCCACAGAGCAAGACTGGAAGCACCAAGGACCTGAAGACTCGGACTTTCTTCCTCCCGCACAGGAACTGGCAGCGCCACACCCCATGATCCAGTGAATCCATGACTCCCCAGGCCCGACCTAGACATCTGTTGACCTCTGGCTCAAAGCCAGCAGAGACATGAATATCACTGCCAAGGTAACTGAATCTCTCCATGACGTCAACATCCTCACCACAAACAGGCAGAGACCAAGATGTCATTGAAAGCCTGCATCTTAGTTTTGACCCAGGAAACCGGTAATCCCAGTGGCTCCAACTCCTCATTCAGCACCTCGAGGGCCCCCAAAAGGATATCTGAAGTCTTCGCAAAGATGACTGCATCATCTGCGAAATCAAGGTCAGAGAGCTTGATCCCAATGAGCACCACAGCTTGATCTCTCGACATCCTCCCAGAATCCAGTCCATACAAGGCTGAAAAGTGGGGGCCAGTACACACCCCTAACAAACTCAGTGACAACTGGAAATAAGTCGAGATGGTACCACCACATCTCACAGACTCTCAGTACCAGAGTAGAGTTCAGATCAATCGATCAGTTTTGGTGGCACCACGAGACCACTCCACAGGGCATCCCGATTCACTGAATCAAACGCTTTACAGGAATCAACATAGGCTGCAAGCAGCCCCTGCCGAAACTCTCGTCTGCGTTCGGTAAGGACCCGAAAGGCAAGGATACGGTCAATCATTGACCTCTTTGGTGCAAAGCCTGACCGCTCTGGATGCTGGTGCTCAAGCAGATGGTGGTGAACCCTATCAAGAATTATCCGAGCAAAGACCTTGCCCGGCAATGAAAGCAGAGTTACCCCTCGGTCGTTGTTGCAGTCTTGGCGATCACTCTTCCCTTTCCAGAGAAGGACAACAAGACCCCTCTTCCAGTCAGTTGGGATAATGCCTGTGTTCCAGGCAGAGCACAGAACTGCATGCAACGACACGAGTGCAGCATTTTCCACCAGCC
>CM068952.1:15576139-15579791 GCA_035128595.1 Eptatretus atami | reverse complement strand
TATATACTTCAAAAACTAAAAAAAACAACTGAATCAAATCCAACCAACATTTGCATGTTGCCTAAGGGTACCCCAAGTATGGTTTCTGTCTGGGTAGCATATCTGGAAGGGGTTCAGAGTGGGGGGAAGACCCCGATTCTCTCTTTGTAAATGTGTATCGTATGGCACCACCTCGGTGGCAGTCTGTATTACAAATCATCATCTTCTTATGTGAAGAAAGTTGACACAACTTAACAATATGCATTATCATGGTAATGTTGTAATCTGAATGATAACTTGAAATTTTCAAAATGTTTCATTTCACTCATTTTAAGTGGAGTTTCAAACCAAAGCATCCAGCACTCAACTTCTCAGCGAAGCTGAAATGATTTTTGCTCACACCATATATAAGCAGCAAGGACAGTCGACGAAGGTGATATTGGCTGACTTCCAAGCAGCTGGAAGATGACCTCGAGCAAATGATAGAGTGAATAGAGCCGAATGTTTGTGAGGTACAATGTGCCGTCCTTTGTTTAAAGCCGTCAGCAAAGTGACGGGTAAAAATGCCGAGTGCTTTTATAATTTCAGAGATTTTTTAATGGACTCCTCCATATGGATCGACAGGCAAATTTCCCAAATTCACATCCCCCGCTTCACTTCACCCCGAACCCCATCCACCCCCTCTCCACCATAAAGCTGTGCAAAACCTTAGTCCAGTGTCATGGAATAGGACTCCCCACTGAACCTGAAATCAAAATCCCTCTATCATTGGAATACCACGTCAGGAAACTGAGTTTTCAGGGTTTGCCTCTTTCTCACCATAGGCAGGTTGGTGTTTTTCTTTTTTTTACTGACTTTATTCTGGTCTTACTCTTCATACTTTATTCTGGCCCATCCAGCCAGTCCTGGCTCCTCGAGTTAACACGTCTTCTGCCAGAAACCCTTTCCTTGTTACCCTCTCCAAATGTAAACTCAACACTCACCTCCATTCTTTCACAACTCTTCTTTTCTTACCAAAGGGAACTGTCTTCCTAAGTTTGTTATCTCGAGTTCTCACCTACATAATTTTAAATCAGAATCCGTCACCACCTCATCGTCTCTCCATTTCCACGACTGAGTTTTACCAATGACTACCCACCATGGCTGTTCCCTCATTCTCTTGCCAGTCCTCTCCTTGTGCTGTGGTGCATGATTTTTGTCCCAATTTTCCCTTTGCCCCATTTTGTCTGGTTATCCATTAACTCTTGTTGTTCTGATCTTTCATGAGCCTCATACCTGCATTTATTTTTTGAAAGCTTTAATAATTTCAGAGATTGTACGGCATCTCAAGTAGTGATGTCACCAGATATTTTTTCACTTGGTTCTCCTGATACTTTATTATAGTTCAAATCTATGAACAACCCAGAGTTACTCTAATGTGATATGTTCACAGTACTTATAGATCCCTGGTGCTTACATTATATAATAATAATAATAATCATAATAATGAGAAAAAGACATAAAATGTCATAGCTCCCATGGTTTTAGTAAGTTTGCTGTACAGAGTTAAAGGTCGAGCCCATATTTATTTACAACTAAAATGGCCACCAGTCTACCAGTGGGCCATTTTTGATCAGATCACAAAATAAAGCAAAGTGCACGTGTATGCCATTGTGTACTGTGCTTGTGCCAAGCTTGAACAAAATCGGACCATGTATTTCCGAGAAATGGTTGGGGACACGTTTAAGTAGCAAAATAGCCACTCGTCGGTCACCTTGGATTTGATCTCGAAAAATAATGATGGGCATATGTAAGCCATCATTCATTATCTGCGTTCCAAGTTTGAACAACATCGGTAAATGCATGTCCGAGAAATGGTTGAGGTTGGTTGTTTTTTTGTTTTTTTACAACTGAAATGGCCGCCAGTCAGGCATTGTTGATCGAATTGCAAAACAACATGAGGTGTACGTGTATACCATCGTGTATTGTTTTTGTGCCAAGATTGGACAAAATCAATTCATACATGTCTGAGATATAGCTGTGAACGGATGGACGGACGCACGAAACCCAATCCAAAGCACAAGTCCCTGTTTCTGACTTCATCCAACAGGGGGCTAATAAAAACACATAGGAACGCCTGTCCTGAAGCTCACCTGGATCAGGAGCAACAGCCACTCAAACCCCCCACAGACCCCCTTTGTAGACCATGAATTTTTTAATGCCATGAACAAACTTTGGTACATCACGGGTGATGACGGTTGCGGTCAAGTTTCATCGAAATTGTGTGGATAGTTCAGAGAAAAGAGCAAATACCATTTTTGGGGGATAAAACCCCCTCCCATCGACCCCCTTATTAATGAGTGCAGATTTTGATGCAGTTGATAAACTTTGGTACATCATGGGTGATGAAGGTTGTGGTCAAGTGTCATCAAAATCGTGTGTGTAGTTTTGGAGAAGGGAGCAAATACCTATTTTTTTTTTCGGGTCGGGGTGGAGGGGTTCAAACCCCCACCAATAGATTCGTTCGGCATCTATCTATCTATCTATCATCTATAATTCCAGCAATCTGTGTGTGTGTGTGTGTCTGGTGTGTGTCTGTGACCGCCGTTTCTCGACAACACTGGTCTATCTCATTGAAACTTGCCAGGTATATTGCTGGGACCTGAGATGTGCCTTTCAAGGTTTGATATTAATCGGACAAGTGCTTCCCAAGTTATGGCCATTTATTTACCAAACCAATGACAAGACACGTTGTTGCGTGGGCGTGGCCGATGGGGGAAGGGAAGCTCAGCCCGCGTCCCCATTACGGTGTACAACGTACGGGCTTCCGAGAGTGATGACTTCGTGTATTCTAATAATCTCCGATTCTTATGCGCATTATAATAAATACTATGCCCCAAGTTATGATCGTTTTCATATTAGACGGTGCATAAATTTCGGTAAATCAGAGTGAGCTGGTGTGCTCCGAACCAGGAAGTAATTTTTTTTTCCTCTCTTCTCTTCTCTTTTTGTTTTTTCCTTGCGACACATTGCGAAAAGGCAAATACGTTATGCCTAATTGAATAAATTGCCATTAAAACTAAATGCGAATAATCGTAACTGGATATGCGAACTTCCGGCAACGCACGTACGGGCACGCGAGAGCGAAGAAACGGCCTGTGTGGTTGTTGTTTCTGCTCGCGGTTTGAATAGTTATTTATTAAGTTTTTTTTTATTATTTTTTTATTTACGGGCATACTAGTAATTATATTCCAGCAATCTCTGTGTCTGTCTGTCTGTCTGTACCGCTGTTTCTCGACACCACTGGTCTGATCTAATTGAAACTGCCAGGTAATATGCTGGGCCCTGTGGATTGCTGCTTTTCAAGGTTTTTTTTTTTTTTTTGTATCCTTGTCAGGCTCGTATGAGAGCTAACACACAACGCACCGCAGGGGCATGAGACAAGAGGGGTGGGAGTGGGAGGGACAAAACAGTGGGAACAGACACATTAGGATATTTCAAGGTTTGATATTAATCGACAAGTGGTTCCAAGTTATGGCCATTTATTACCAAACCAATGACAGGCACAGTGCTATGACGTCACAATTGACGTACAATTGTTCTTTATTTTATTTTATTTATTTTTTTGCACGTATGGGCACGTACTAGTTAGATATGAAGCCTGTACTCAAGTTTCATCAAAAAAATGTGTGTT
>CM068952.1:15568639-15571139 GCA_035128595.1 Eptatretus atami | reverse complement strand
AACCTCAAAATTTAAACAGCGGACATGAGCTTAACAGCAGTTCCAACTGCTAAAAAAAAAAAGCTCGGGACTTCTCCGGGCATCTCTTTGCGGTGTTTAGTATGACCCGGTGACCCCATATTTGTACATAATTATTTTATTGATTTTGTGTCTACTTTTCTTCCCCACCACAATCCATCATCATTCCTCCCGTCGCGTTCAATCATCCCTGGTTCTTTTATTATTGTGTTCGGGAAATAAACCTGTTTGGTTTGAAAGCTTCAAGATTTCTCATGTCTCTCCTTATGACCCGCACCCTTGTTGCTCTGCCATTAATCAGAACGTCTCCATAGGAGTTGACCCGTTTGGGAACTCGCGGGCTTCAACCTCATGCCGCGACGTTGGTTGAGCTGGTGATGCTACATTGGTTATCAGGAGTGGGTTTTTTTTTTGAACCCCCTGACTCCCCAGGAGTGCAAGACTCGAACCCTGATCAAAATTTTCCACTTCTGACGCCACATTGGTGTGCAGAGTGTGGATTTGGAACTGAGGACTTCCAAATTAATAGTTAATTGTTGGGAGACGCAGTGGAGTGCATTGTGAATTTAAAACAATTTTTTTTTAAATTTCCTTGGCACGCGTGGAAAGAAGCCCTGCACAAAAATGGCTGATGTGCATGATTATGTGGTTGAAGGAAGCAGCGAGGATGAAGGAAGCGAGCCGGGTTTGGCATTAGTCAGATTTGGTAGGAATCTCCCCCATTCCGAGCCATCAAGTCAGGAAGCGGGTGCGATGTCCAACCAGGACTTGTTTTATTACCTCCGCCACCGAAGGTGAAGGTGGTTACGTTTTCACCCCTTTCTGTCTGTTTGTTTGTGTGGACGGATCCGATGAAATTTTGTGGACAGGTTGGGTGTGTGACAAGGACGAACAGATTCGATTTTGGTGAATATCTGGATCCGGATCCGACTACTAGAATTTTTAAAGTGATTCTTCACCATTGAGAGATAGGACTAAAAATGATATATATCACGATTTGAATTTGAAGTTGAATAAAAATGGAAGGGAAATGAGGAATGAAATGAAAGAACAGAAGGAACAGAGGAATATAGTGGTGAAGATTGAATAAAAATAATGAAATTTAACAACGCAGTTTGGGGACAGATTAAAACTAGAATGGAAGGTGATCGGACGGGACAAAGGGAAATTCCACGGAGCATGTTTGCTGGGTAATGGCCTGGAAGAACATCGCGCTGGTGTGAATGTCGCTTTGCTCCAGTGGAAAGAGACCGTCCAAGAGACGAGATAGATGGTTTAGAGGGGGTGACGATAGGCTTCATCGTTGTGAAACGTTTGTGGTGTGCACTCGCGTTTGGTTTGTGGTGTGGCACTCGCGGGTGCGCGGTTGGACCGGTAAGGTTGTCTGACCGACAGGGTGCGACGCAACACCGGCTTGGAGGCACATACAAGCGGCCGAGCCTGAACTGGTGAGCCAGGTGTCCGAGCCTGTACGTGTGGGGGGACGAGTGAGCCTGCTCTTGATGGAGCGAGGCCGGACTGTCGGTGTGTGGTCCGAGCTCGCGCTGGAGAGCGAGGCTGTGTCGTTCGTCGGGTGTAAGCTGGTGCTGGCAGTCGTTGTGCCGTTTCCAGGGTGTTCGGAACGGACCCTGTCGGGATCGACTCGGCCCGGGCTGTCATCCACAGCACGTGGGGTGAATTTTAGCTGCCACGAGGCAGCGGGTAAGAAAAAAAATGTAACGGGAAGAAACCTAGGTCCTAGAAAGAGACAGGCACCTGTGAACCTGTCAGTTGAATCCCCATTTGGAATTTGTCGATGCACGTGCTTTTCTGTGTCCTGTAGATCTGTGAGTCATGAGCAGCTGATGACTCATGACAATGGAGGAAAGTTGAAGAGCATGAGGCTCAATGCCAGCAGCGGCTGAAGAGGGCAGAAAAGCCCAATAATTTGGTTATATGCAGCCACGTTTGGAAACGTGAGGCCAGATATTTTTCATGTAAATGAGAAATTGTTTTGGAGCAGCTTGGTCGGAGTGGTCCCCAGGCTGCAGAATTCGGACAAGGGAAGTTTAGGGGGCCGTCCTTGTGTGAAATTGCCCCCCTGGCGATTGGTTGAGCCAGGCAGCTGGGAGCTGCACTGGCAGAATTTGGATGGGGTCCGACCACGGGTGCTGTGGCACGACCTGGACCCAACTGGGAGTCTCATGGAGTGTGGCATTCCCGTCCATCAGAGCACTGTCCAAGCAAAAGTTTCAAGCCGGTGGTTGCTGGACCATGGAGGGGGTTGAGACCTCTGGGGGTCGAGGTGGTTCCCCTGGGCACTGGTCATGGTGTAGCACGAGGACGATATGTTGCGGGCCACCCTTTGGTGGTGGCACCACTGAGGGCAGTAAGGACTGATGAGGTGACCTCCCGGCCAAGTGACCTGGCAGCTTCTCCCTGAGGCTCTGAGACAGCCAGCATGTGGCGGCCTGCCAGCTGAGGCTGTCTATGGACACATCCC
>CM068952.1:15531070-15567643 GCA_035128595.1 Eptatretus atami | reverse complement strand
TAACTACCCACATATACTTAACGAAATAACTAAACTTTGGGTCAACTGTATGTGTGAATGTGAATGGTTTTCAGATTCGTAACAATATAACCTCTATGGAATGTTGGTGTTCTTGTTTTCGGGGTGATTGGTTGTTAATTAAGACTGATGCTGTCGTCTTGCAGAGCACGATGCAGGCGCACGTCGTGCGTTTTGTGTGCCTCGTGCAGCGACAGCGACGCGTACCTGATTTCCTGGCACTTCAACAATGGCATTGGATCCTGGGCTCGTATTCTGCACCTCACCTGTGCTGCGTTCGGTTTATGGCGGTGTCAAAGGTATGCTTTGTACTGGTTCTTGTCAAGGTCATTCTTGCTTTATGACTTTGGGCAGACTCTTATATGGTTAATTTTGTGAGGGGGGGGGGGATATGTTCATTAGATATTCCATAGAAAAATCAGGAATGTATAGTGTGCACAGTCCGTGTGTGAGTAGATAGCCATCTCGATGTATAAGTAGGGAAACGTCAGCTTAAGGATTGTCTTGTTTGCATTTGTGTCATACAGAGGGCGGTGCGTGGTAATAGTTAGTAAGGGATTATGGTTGAGAATATTTTGTGTAAAGCTTTTATGTAAACTCACTGGGGGGCGCCGGGAGACTTGGCACACAAGAGGCGGGGGGGGGGGGCAGAGCGATGAATGTCTCCCGAGGGGTGGGCAATGGATCGCTGGAGGGATGGACCCCAAGAGTGGGGGTGGGGGGCGGAGTTATATACTCCTCCAAAAGGGGCGGAGGGTGGCCGAATAGGAAGGAGAGGGGGGATCCAAATTGGAAGTTGGGCATACGAGCTTTGGGGACGGCTGAGGAAAGAGTTGGTGAGAATTGCTCTGGAGGGGAACATGGACACGACTGGGGGGCGGGGGGGGGAGACTGCTCTGGAGAATTGAGTCTGAGCTTTCTCTGAGGAGGTCGTCCTGCTTGCCTGCCTGCTTCTGCCAGCCTCTGCCTGCCTGTGCCTGTGCATCCTGCCTCTGGCCATTTTGTCGTTTCCTGGTCCCGTCCCTCGCGCCGCCGTGTGAGATCACCGCGCTGTTCGTCTCCACATCGTCTGCTCGCCTCATCGTCATCCTCCTCGTCCCTCCTCATCACCTGCTTGTTCCCGCTGCCCAGAGCTGAACCCCCGGTTTTGTTCTTCCCGTCTGTGACTGAGTCTGGAGTGAAGCACCTTGGTTTTTGAGATTTCTCCTACTATTTGTGGTCATACTAAACACGCCTGGAGATGCCCAGTGATGCCGCGGAGACACACGGAGAAGTCCGGAAATTAATAAAATGAAATAATATTCAATTTATTTAATTTCTGGACTTTTCCGGCATCTCCAGAAGCTGTTCCTAACTTTTTAATTTATTTTAATTTGCGCTCATGTTTAAAAAACTAATGCGATCTACTACTTCCAAATCTCTATACCTCAAAATTTAAACAGCGGACATGAGCTTAACAGCAGTTCCAACTGCTAAAAAAAAAAAGCTCGGACTCTTCCGGCATCTCTTTTGCGGTGTTTAGTATGACCGCGGTGACCATATTTGTACATAATTATTTGTTATTGATTTTGTGTCTACTTTTCTTCCCCACACAATCCATCATCATCTCCTCCGTCGCGTTCAATCATCCCTGGTTCTTTTAATTATTGTGGTTCGGGAAATAAACCTGTTTGGTTTGAAAGCTTCAAGATTTCTCATGTCTCTCCTTATGACCCGCACCCTTGTTGCTCTGCCATTATTCAGAACGTCTCCATAGGAGTTGACCCGTTTGGGACATCGCGGGACTCAACTCATGCCGCGACGTTGGTTGACTGGTGAATGCTACATTGGTTTATCAGGAGTGGGTTTTTTTTTTGAACCCCCTGACTCCCCCAGGAGTGCAAGACTCGAACCCTGATCAAAATTTTCCACTTCTGACGCCACATTGGTGTCAGGAGTGTGGGATTTGGAACTGAGGACTTCCAAATTAATAGTTAATTGTTGGGAGAACGCAGTGGAGTGCATTGTGAATTTAAAAACAATTTTTTTTTAAATTTCCTTGGCACGCGTGGAAAGAAGCCGCTGCACAAAATGGCTGATGTGCATGATTATGTGGTTGAAGGAAGCAGCGAGGATGAAGGAAGCGAGCCGGGTTTGGGCATTAGTCAGATTTGGGTAGGAATCTCCCCCATTCCTGAGCCATCAAGTCAGGAAGCGGGTGCGATGTCCAACCAGGACTTGTTTTATTACCTCCGCCACCGAAGGTGAAGGTGGTTACGTTTTCACCCCTTTCTGTCTGTTTGTTTGTGTGGACGGATCCGATGAAATTTTGTGGACAGGTTGGGTGTGTGACAAGGACGAACAGATTCGATTTTGGTGAATATCTGGATCCGGATCCGACTACTAGAATTTTTAAAGTGATTCTTCACCATTGAGAGATAGGGCTAAAAATGATATATATATCACGATTTGAATTTGAAGTTGAATAAAAATGGAAGGGAAATGAGGAATGAAATGAAAGAACAGAAGGAACAGAGGAATATAGTGGGTGAAGAATTGAATAAAAATAATGAAATTTAACAACGCAGTTTGGGGCACAGATTAAAACTAGAATGGAAGGTTGATCGGACGGGACAAAGGGAAATTCCACGGGAGCATGTTTGCTGGGTAATGGCCTGGAAGAACATCGCGCTGGTGTGAATGTCGCTTTGCTCCAGTGGAAAGAGACCGTCCAAGAGACGAGGATAGATGGTTTAGAGGGGGTGACGATAGGCTTCATCGTTTGTGAAACGTTTGTGGTGTGGCACTCGCGTTTGGTTTGTGGTGTGGCACTCGCGGGTGCGCGGTTGGACCCGGTAAGGGTTGTTCTGACCGACAGGGTGCGACGCAACACCGGCTTGGAGGCACATACAAGCGGCCGAGCCTGAACTGGTGAGCCAGGTGTCCGAGCCTGTGACGTGTGGGGCGACGAGTGAGCCTGCTCTTGATGGGAGCGAGGCCGGACTGTCGGTGTGTGGGTCCGAGCTCGCGCTGGAGAGCGAGGCTGTGTCGTTCGTCGGGTGTAAGCTGGTGCTGGCAGTCGTTGTGCCGTTTCCAGGGTGTTCGGAACGGACCCTGTCGGGATCGACTCGGCGCCCGGGGCTGTCATCCACAGCACGTGGGGTGAATTTTAGCTGCCACGAGGCAGCGGGTAAGAAAAAAAATGTAACGGGAGAGAACCTAGGTCCTAGAAAGAGACAGGCCACCTGTGAACCTGTCAGTTGAATCCCCATTTGGAATTTGTCGATGCACGTGCTTTTTCGTGTCCTGTAGGATCTGTGAGTCATGAGCAGCTGATGACTCATGACAATGGAGGAAAGTTGGAAGAGCATGAGGCTCAATGCCAGCAGCGGCTGAAGGAGGGGCAGAAAAGCCCAATAATTTGGTTATATGCAGCCACGTTTGGAAACGTGAGGCCAGATATTTTTCATGTAAATGAGAAATTGTTTTGGAGCAGCTTTGGTCGGAGTTGGTCCCCAGGCTGCAGAATTCGGACCAAGGGAAGTTTAGGGGGCCGTCCTTGTGTGAAATTGCCCCCCTGGGCGATTGGGTTGAGCCAGGCAGCTGGGGAGCTGCACTGGCAGAATTTGGACATGGGGTCCGACCACGGGTGCTGTGGCACGACCTGGACCCAACTGGGAGTCTCATGGAGTGTGGCATTCCCCGTCCATCAGAGCACTGTCCAAGCAAAAGTTTCAAGCCGGTGGGGTTGCTGGACCATGGAGGGGGTTGAGACCTCTGGGGGTCCGAGGTGGTTCCCCCTGGGCACTGGTCATGGTGTAGCACGAGGACGATATGTTGCGGGCCACCCTTTGGTGGTGGCACCACTGAGGGTCAGTAAGGGACTGATGAGGTGACCTCCCGGCCAAGTGACCTGGCAGCTTCTCCCTGAGGCTCTGAGACAGCCAGCATGTGGCGGCCTGCCATGCTGAGCTGGTCTATGGACACGGGTCGATCCGCATGGTCTCGGTACGAGTACAGCCCACTGGACAACAACTGGAGCATTTGTGGAATGTTATGGAGTGTTTGGGAAAGGCCCGGAGAGGCCCACATCGCCTTCCACAGATGGTCCACCATGATTTATGGGCTCTCGGCTTGGGAGGAGAGCTCTGGGTTTTAATTGGAATTGGTTTCATGGGAAGAATGGCTGCAGCAGGCGCTGCTGGTGTTGAACGTGCTCCTCAGTGGTAATTTCGTTTATTCAATTTACCCTTCTCCCATTGTCAGGACTTGCCATGCTTTGCTATTGGGGGTATGCAGGTGAGTTAGGGGAATTGGTTGGGTGATGGGCAAGAGTGGCCAAGAGAGCCAAGCATGTGGATCGGGTGGAAAGGGTTAAAATGTGTTTTCTGTCTGGTAAGTAAAGAATTGTGTTTCAATTGAGTGGTTGTGATGATTCGTGTGTACGCAGGCCATGGCAGGTTAGGTACCCAGTACCTTATATTGTTACGAATCTGGAACCCATCGCACACAACAGCCAGGGTCCCTATAGAACAGTTATATCGATACCACGTTGTGTTTTCTAGTCAGGGTTCCTTCCCTTTGTTTAATGGGTGAATAATTCTACGTGCGCTGTGAATTATTTTATAGTTAGACCTTTTGTTACATCAATTACTACACACAACATCCTCCTTCGTTTCTCGTCCCACCATCATCCATCGGCACCATTAAACACGTGCGGTGTCAGCACGTAATGGCGGAGTTTCCTCGGCCACCAGAGCTCTGACTCCGCCCCAGAGAGATGAATGTTCCTGCGACCAATGAGAGGCGAGACGTCTCAGACACCGACTTTCCCACGAACCCGGACCAAGGAGGCGAGACGTCTCAGATTGTGAACTTTCCCACAGCCTCTCGACCAATGAGAGGCGAGACGTCTCAGACGGCGATCCTTCCCTCGACACCCCAGCCCGCAGGAGAATGCAATATAAGGAATGCCAGGGCCTTGGAAACGTCGTCAGGGTTGGGCGATAGGGTTTGAGGTGCCGGAGATCGACTCGTCTGGTCTGGTCGGTTTGGCAGCGATCGGGTTCGAGGTGCCGGAGATCGACTCGTCTGGTCTGGTCGGCTTGGCAGTGCTCGGGTCGTCTCTCGTCTCATCCACTTGGCGTCCGACGCTTTTCCTCCGTCCCTGGTGCTTGGAGTGGCATCGTTGCTGCGAGTGTTCGAGTCCCGCCGAGCCAGATCGTCGAAGACCACACGAGGTGGACAGGTCCAAGCGCAGGCTCTAGTCTCTAGCTCACCTGTCCTCAAGCTGGAGGCCTTCGATAAAGACCATTGGGGTCCATTTCTGTGTGTGTGTCTGTCTGTGGGCCCGTCTGTAAGTAGAAATTGTTAAGTGCTTGCTCTTTGTACATTGCATGACTATATTCGTTGTTAATTCTGCTCTGTCTCCCCTTTCCCGATTGTAAATAAATCCCTGTTGAATGTATCAGCTCGTTTCTGTGTTTTCCTCATTGGTTTAACACGGTGCGTGTTGGGGAATTAAAGAAGGCCGTTGTTGCCGTCGTTGTGTGCATTTGGAACGACGGGACCTCGGTAACAATCTGCTCGGGTTACGCACGGGTCGAGCACGGAAACGACTCGTCCCGTTCGAGCTCCGCCGAGGGTGTGAATGCTCGGTAGTTCGCCACGTGGGCCTCTAGGTATTTTGAAGTTTGGCAAATAACCCTGTACCACGTGGTTGATTTATTGACGATTCACGGTCCTGTAAGGGACCCGTACCCTCGGATTTATCCGAGGGTGACGATCTAGATTCCGGGTGTTCGGTGGAGCCGACCCTACTGCTCCACCTAGCGGCCGTGCTCGCAGCCGATACCCGGCCCGCAACAATATTGCAAGTGTTGAAAAATGTATGGCAGCGGGGGAGGGAGTGACATTTGGAGTTTTGTGGGTGGAGAAGATGCGTGTGTCTTCAGGTACGGATGAGGCTCTGAAGGAGCGATGCTGCGGCCCCTCCCAAGGTAACTTGCCCCTTGCAGCCAGAAGTGTTAGGAGTTCAGGGGGCCGTCAGAAAAGGGTCTGGTTTGGGCAACCAATGGGTAGGAGACCCTTGGCGACTTGGGGGAGAGGCTACGAGAGCCTGAGGGTGTGTGTGTGTGTGTGTGTTGTGTGTGTGTAGACCCTCCCCCTGGTGGGATGTACGGCAAAGGAGCTGTTTGGCTGCTGGGGACGAGAAGTTGAAGGTGGAGGGGGCAAAGAAGTTATGAAGCCGCAACTTGTTTTGGACTGCGAGCACTGCAGCCTGAAGTGCCCCCCCTTCCCCATCTTGTTTGTGCAGGATCTCCCTGCAGTTTGATAAAAGATGAAACCATGGCCTTGCAGTGAATTTGATGATAGTTGTTGTTGTGAATGAGGAAATTGTGTTTGAATGTGGGATTGTTCCACTTGGTCCCATGCGACTGATATGTGCTATGAAGGGCAGGTAGCCCCTGAAATTGGATAGGTAGTTTTTAAATTAGGTTTTTTGGCTCAGCTGATAGCTGGAGCAGGTGACATCCACTGGGGGATGTGGTCAAGTAGATGGGGGTTTGATTTGTGTAAAGTTAAATTGTCATTTAGGTAGGCCCATTTGTGTTTTTTGGAAGCCATTCTCTCTCCCTCACCAGGACATCGGAGTGAGGAGGCTGGAGGGAAGACCCTTGTACATATAAAAATTGTAAATTTTTGAATTTTGTTTGCAACTAAGGGGGGATAGTATGGTCAGGAAGTTTGGTAGTAAGTACGGCTCCGCTTCTAACACCCCCTCCGCATTTATTTCATTGAGTTAATTAGGTGTGAGTCTGTAAGTGTTTGGGCTGGAACTGTTGCCCCTGCAGTGAAGCTTGTGGGAGCTGCGGTTCCGGGGGAGGGGGGGTGGGGGCTGTGTTACGTTTACGGGGGGTGGGTTGCTTAGATATCCCACAGAACAGATAGAATGTATAGTGTAGCATAAAGAGGAAGGAGAGGAGAGGGAGGAGCCAAAATGGGAGTAGGGAATGTGAGCGTTGGGGACGGCTAAGGAAAGAGTTGGTGAGAGTTGCTCTAAGGAGAACGGGCAATGAAATGCACCACACTGTTGGTTTGGCTGATGGGGAAATTTGACTCGTGTCTTTCAATAACTGGCTGTTTATGAAATGATGTTTGAATGGAGCTGATTTGTCGTCGGGCCAAGAATCTAACCTAGACCAGATAGCTTCAAGGTAAATGCACTACCTCTGCACCATCCGGTCAGAATTACGTTTTCATAAAAAGCAATTTATTTATGCCTCCGCAGCTGAAGGCTGGATGCATGATGTTTTTTGGGTTGCCCATCCAGCTGTCAGTCTGTGGTCCATCCGTCCATTATAATTTTTATTTTTTTAATCATGACTGGGTGTGCTCTGGCTTTCAAAAGGAATTAGCCACTGTGGCTAATCCAGGTTTAGAATGATTAGCCACAGGAGAAAGGAAATAGCCACATATTTTATTCAAAAGTTTTTTTTAGCAATAGATATAATAAGTTAATTTTAAGGCGGATGTGTGAGTTTGATGGGTGAGGTTGGTTGGATGAGTGAGTTGGATTGTTCAGATTGGTTGGATGAGTGAGTTGACGTGTGAGATTGGTTGAATGAACGACCATCAGGGAGGTGGTGATTGTGAGGGATGGTGGTGGTGGTGGTGTGGTGATGGTGTGTGTGTGTGTGTGTGTGTGTGTGTGTGGTCGTTGTGCCTTTAGTAGGTGGTAGTGGGGGATGGGGTGGTTGTGGACCAGGATTGGACCAACCTCATGCCAGTCAAACTCACTCATCCAACCAATCTCACCCAACAACTTCACTCATCCAACCAATCTCACACATCAAACTCACTCATCCAACCAATCTCACCCATCAACTTCACTCATCCAACCAACCAACGTCACCCATCAAACTCACTCATCCAAACAAACTCGCTCATCCAAACAAACTCGTCCTACTACAGGTACTACTACTGATTTTGTCAAAACTCACCTGGCAACCACTGACCCAATGAAGCATGTAGCGCGGAGTAGCGCCGAATCATGCCGAATCATTCGGAAAAAAAAAAATTACAATAAAATTTTGAGACGAGAATCATGGAATCATGCGTAATTTCGGTCGATTTTTTTTACTAGAAACTAGTTTAAAACTACTAAAGTTAGTATATATAAGCTTGTACGAAATCACGCGTGATTCCCGTAATCAAAACATACAAAATGGCGGCCGTCTCGGCCGTCTCAACGAAGGTTGAATTATGTGCTAAAATCACCCAAAATTCGTCTAAAACTGGTAAAACAACCACTAAAACATGGATTAGCCACAGTGCTAATGGGTGGTTTAAAATATTAGCCACAGGTAAGGGGATTCGCCCTGTGGCGACGTGGCGAGCGGCAGCGCACACCCAGCATGATAAACTGTGAGCCACTGAAGGGATTTCAACCAAATTTGGCACAATTATTCCATGTAAAACAAAGATGAACTGATTCTATTTTAGATTCAACAGGTCAATGATCATGCTCCTTTGAAAATCGTATCGCAGAAATAACTCGACTGAGAAGTATCTAATGTTCTCTTCTACTTATCTCTCTTTTCGCTATCGCGCTCCTCATGTGATCTTTTTATTTTCGCGCTTTCTTCATTTAATTTTTTGTTATGCATGTGTTGAAGCTCATGGAGGAGCGATATTTTATTCACATGACCTTCAATTGAGAATCAAACGTAACGTTGAGTTGCCGTCTAACGTGGGTGGAAGCATAGCCAACGAAGCATTTGTGTCAACTTCTATTTTCTAGTTTTACTGGCAATCATCCGTTTCTTTTTTTTTGGTAGAGGTCTCGAGAATTTCAGAAGCATCACAAACGCCTACCTGACAAGAGGTCCGGCCATAAACCACGGAAGTTGTGCCGATAAAGCGTCGTATGACGGTTGCTGAGTTGGCAAATGCGATGGGAAAGGACTTTGGTGAGTGAGCTACAACGACAAAAAAAAAATAAATCAGTTTCCAGTAACATGTCTGAAGAATTATGTTCATGTCTTAATATGGGTTATTTATATTTAGGATTGATAAGCTGAATAAGTAATACACTTCACTCGGCAACATTAGAATTTACATGTACCTAGTGACTGAATATACAAAACGGAACATGTTAACTGTACATGTATATAAAAAGATTCCGAAAGACCAAAACTTACAAAAATGTCACCACTCGATCGAATCGTAATGAACTGGCCTCGCTCACCTGTTCTCCAGGTGTTTTAAATTATTTTGAGAACGTGAACCTTCTTCTACTTCATCCTTTTATTCCCTTTATTAGGTGTGAGGTCCAATGGTACCAATCTCCTGACCTGCTTTGACCACGATACTCCTCCACTTCCCTCTGTCCCTAGTCAACTCCCTCCACTCTCCAACCACCCCCACATTTTCGATATCCCTCCTCGCACAATCCTCCCATCTCAACCACGGTCTACCTCTTTTCCTCCTCCCTTGCTCCCTCAACATATCCGCTTCCTTTGCCATTCTCTCTTCCCCCCATCCACACCATTTCAGCCGTCATTTCACCAATTTCACCGTCAAGCTCATCTACACACCAATCTCCTCCCTCAGTTTAACCATCCTCCTTCTATCCACCCTCCTCACTCCTGCAAGCCTTCTGAACCAATTGTTCTCGCAAATCTGCAGCCTCTGTTGTTGTTTCTGTCATTGCCACCCTCTCCAGACCGGAAAGATAGGCCAGGGTCACACAAGACACCAGAACTTTCCCTTTCAATTTCCTTGATATTTTTCCATCTGCCATCAATCCCTCCATCCTCATCCACACATTTTCACCCAACAAAATCATCCTCCGCACCTATGCCTCTGACCTACCATCCCCGGTCACTGTTCCTCCCAGCTACTCAGGCAAATAGGTTTGTCTGATCGCCTTCCCCTCCAACCTGATATTCATTTATTTTCTCTGCTGCCCGACCCACATCACCTAAGTCTTCTCCAAACTCATCTTCAGTGCATGTTTGCCGAATGCCTCCTTCTACTCCCCCCAGTACTTCCTGCATCTTCCACTTATTTTCCACCACAACAGCAACATCATCCACATACAACATCTTCCCCTGAATACCTTTCATTTTTATCCTCCTGCTTCAAAGCAATGTTCACACTGAACTCCTCAGACATCCCAGGACAAACCAAAACTCTTCCCTTCGTTCCCTTGTACATCCCTTCCACCAACCTAACTTCTGCTTACGGCACTCTCATCCATCTCAGTGTCGCCATCACCATCTCTCTTGGGACCGTGTCATTGGCCTTCTCCAGGTCCACAAATCCCAATTGCATTTCACCTTGCACTCCAATTCTCCACCAGCTTGTCTCAGCTTGAACATCTCATCTGTCACATCCGGCTCCCCTTTCTAAGCTCATGTTGCTCTTTGCCGAACTCCATATCCACACTCTTCCTTTTCCTCCCATCCAGAATCCTCTTCAGTACCTTAATGGCACGACTTAGGAGCGTAATGCCTCTGTACTTCCCTGGATGTTGAACATCGCCCCCTTCCCTTCCATATTAGCCCAATTACCCCTGTCCCACAATCCTCTGGAATTGAACCCTCTCTTATACATACATTCAACAGCTTCTTTGTCCAACTCACTCTGACTTCTCCCACTGCAATTATCATCTCTGTACACACCTCATCAATGCCTGGCACTCTTCCCTTCTTCATCCTCTTTAAGGCTGTCTGCACCTCCTCTTCCTCCCTGATCTTCACTAGCTCTAAAACAGGCGAGATTTTGAAATACTTAAAAATTGGAATTTATGCGACTGAATTTTGAAAGACAAGGTGTTCCATATTGTAGGTGAGAAGTTCATAGGCAAATAGATCTTTTCCCAGCCCTCTCCCCTCTCCCCTCTCCCTCTCCCCTCTCCCCTCTCCCCTCTCCCCTCCCCCTCTCCCCTCTTCTTACCATACTTCATTACTCCCTTCTCTCCCTCCCTCTCTCTTATAATCAGTCTTTCACTCATCCACATGCATATTTAACTAGAAGGGCACTCAGTGGAGCGCATACCTCTGCCACGTAGTGCCTGATCCACGAGAACATAACGGGCCCAAAAATTCTCAGATCCGCATCCGGAACCGGATCTTCACCAAAATTGAATCAGTTCCTCCTTGTCACACAACCAACCTGTCCACCAAGGTTCATCCGAATCCACCCACAACTTTTTGAGATGTCGTGCTAAATATCGTTTTTGGCCCTATCTCTCAATGGTGAAGAATCATTGAAAAAAATTATAGTAGTAGGATCCGGATCTTCACCAAAATCTACTCAGTTCATCCTTGTCACACAACGAACCTGTCAACCAAATTTCATCTGGATCCGTCTCCAACTTTTTGAGATATATTGTACAAAGACAAACAAACAGACAGAAAGGGGTGAAATCGTAACCTCCTTCACCTTCAGTGGCGGAGGTAACAATTCATTCACAATCCACATGTATATGTAACAAACCCAGTATCTCCTTCTGTCTTTCCCCTGGTTGTAATTTTTGTACAAACTTTACCCTCAGAAATGTTAAAAGAAAATAAAAATTAACTGGAAGGGCACTTGATAGAGAGCGCATACCTCTGCCCTGTAATGCTTGATCCACGAGAACCTATTGGGCTCAATACATTTTTTAACAAGAAAAAGAGCAATCAGGGATTGCAGACCTTCGCCAGGACTTATTTTGAGGAGTGTATTTTATAGGTTTTAGGGTAAATCCAATATGGCTGCCAACCATGTGACCTATGATATCATATTATGTGTGAACCTTTTGTTCCTCATGGACAGGCGGTCATACGTGTAAAGTTAAAGTTTCGCCTCGATTTGTTCAGCCACTTCAGAGAACAAGATTTTTGAAGGTTTTTTTTTTAAATAACAATATGGCTGCCAAATCACTTGAACGATGACGCAATTAATTTTTTTTTTTGTGGACAATTTTATCCCTAGATGACCCTCAAAATTTTTCATACTGATCGGATGTGGCGTTCTGCATATGCAATTGTGATGTCATAACAAGGGCACCTATGACGTCATAAAAAAAAAAATCAAACTCATTCCCCATGGATGAGTTCTTGCCATGTGCCAAGTTTCAATTTTTCCCTTGGTGCAGTTTCAGAGATACAGCGGTCCAAAGTTTTTCCGTTTTTCCAATATGGCTGTCACACCACGTGACATATGACATCATAATTATCATTAAAACATTCCACAGGAGTAGTTGCACCAGCGGTGAAGAATTTGTCTCGATCCGACAAGCGGTTGCGGAGAAAAACACAAAAGTTATGTGCGGACAGACAGACAGACAAACAAACAGACCCAAATGCAATACCCTCTCCTTTGGCAAGGGTAAATATCACCCTCTCTCTAGTTTTTGAGTATAGTTTTTATGCTAATGTATAGTTTTTGAGATATCGTGCTATATATCGGTTTAGCACAATCTCTCAATGGTGAAGAATCACTTAATAAATTCTAGTCGTCGGATCCGGATTCGGATCTTTACCAAAATCTAATCAGTTCGTCCTTGTCACACGCCGAACCTGTCCACAAAATTTCATCCGGATATGCCCACAACTTTTTGAGATATCCTGTTCACAAACAGACAGACAGACAGACAGACAGACAGACAGAAAGGGGTGGAAACATAACCTCCTTCACCTTCGGTGGCGGAGATAATAAACCATGAATTTTTAATTTGTTTTTACAATCATATTTTATTTGTCTTCAATGACTCTTATTATTAGAGTTGTAGTAGGGCATAGCATGGGCATCCTTTTCTGATTCATGGGCCACACTAAGATTTTGATAGCGCCTGTGGGCCGCATTCCCGAGTCTGACCCCGAACCATCGAAATAATGTAATGTCAGCGTATGAGCAGGTGTGGGAGGTACAATGGACAACATGCACAATTCAAGGTTCACCAATGATATTTTGCTGAACTTCAGCACACCAGCAAATAATTTAAGGAGGAAAAACCTGGAAAACTTCGACTAATTGCAACTAAATTGCAAACTTGAACACAGTGCTTCAGAAAGCGGATGGAAAATTGAGACACCGTCATTGTCAGGAATGGTGACTTGTATGTGGGTCCAAGCAGAGACTTATAAGTTCATGAAGTCCTTCTCTAATTGATCGTTAACTGAACACACCACTATTATCGCCCATATACCCGTATCATCCACACACCCTATTATGTCACATAGTTTCTTGGCATGGTTTATGAACATCATAAATTTAATTCTTCACTCACATCAGGTCATAGATCAGTTATGACGCTTCAGATTTTTTTTGGGATAAGAATTTCAATTCAACCAATAATGGCTGGAATACCGCTTCTCTGATGACATCATTGTTGTCACCCTATTTTGAAGAGATACCCCATGGGGCGTTGATGGCATATGCCAAGTTTCAATTTTTTTTCATTGAGCGGTTTTGGAGAAAATTATGTCCAAATGTTTCTCTTTAAACCCAATTTCATACCATATGCTGCCATACCATATGATCTATGATGTCAGAGTTAGCAATAAAATATTGTCCATGGGGAGTCGCTCCAATGTTTAAAGTTTTGCATCGATCGGACAAGCGGTTGCAGAGAAAACCATTTTTGAAGCTAAATATGTAGAAGCGACTAAAAACTATGAGAATCGGCATTCATGCCATCATGCCCTGAATGCACAATAACTGTTTGAGATTATGACAAATATGGTGGAGAACATCACTGTGTGGTTACCATCACGCCTGTTATGCAAGGTTCACAAACAAAACAAATCAAATTTATATCGTGCTCAGAAACTCAAAGCAAGAGTTTAAAAGACCCTTCCCATGTCCTTTTAGTCAAGACTGCGCAGGGTAAGGTGTTCTTATGAACTCTCAAGTTTCCTTAGAAGTTGGCTTTATTTTGTGTTCATGAACTTGAATAACTCTCATTTCCCAATCTACAGACCATGTGGTGGAGTCGTTGCTGCACAGGAACGATGTGGACTTTGAACAGCTACGGCCCTCCACCATCCTTAGTGAGCAGTTTATTCAGGATTCGATTAAAGTCTCCAACATGGAGTATGCATGGGCCAGACTGACGCAGGAAAAATCGAGAAAGAACATGGATGTACTGCGAAGGTGATTGAATATTTGTTAACTTATCTGTTGCTGTCCAGGAGCATTTTTTTTTTTTTTGAGAATGTTATGTTTGCTATCATGCTTGATTAACTTTGATCTTCATGTAAAATATTGCTGAGGATGTGAGGGGTGGAGGGTCATCAGAGATAGAAAGGAGGCATTCGCCTGTTTCACATGTATAAGGATTTGGTGCTATTCACCTCTATTAAGGTCAATGTTTAGGGTGCAATCGTCCTTCATCCCACCACTGCTATTGTCCAATTTGGTAAAGAGATAGCTTAATGGTGTCTAGTTCTGTGTTCCCCTTCATCTGAAACTGGGTGAGGACCAAGCGAGGGAGAAGCATCGCGTGATGAGAGAAGCATTGTCCTGGTTAAGGAGTCCATGCTGCAGCATGCCCTTCCGCACTTCTCTTCCCTTGCACTTGACCTATTAGCATGCTTAGGATGCGCTGGTTAAAATACGGAACGTCCACCACCACTCGGGGTATCCCATATTCGATTCTGCTTGAAGTCGGCTATTCTCGAAGTGATCGACCTCGGCATTTGCGACTTCACACCCGACTGCGGTAATTAGCGGTTGTGATCTGGGCCCAGAAAACGTGATTTTATGAAATGCAGAAAACTGTGTTCACAATTTGCCTCAGGAAACCTAACTAATATTTCGCACATCATCTGATCTCATTCGTGGCTCCATTTATGCCTTTTGATGACTCCTTTTTATTTTTATGTACAAAAACTAAATTCATGGAAGAGCCTAGATTTTTTTTTTGAAAGCACCATAGGTACTAGTGCGTGCCCGTTCGCTGTGCGGGCCCATACGTGCATGGCCGTACGTGCGTGGCCGTACGTGCAAAAAAAACAAAAAAAAACTTTCAAACCGCGTGCCAGAAACAACAACCACACAGGCCGTTCCTTCGCTCTCGCGTTCCCGTACGTGTGTACGTGTGTGGCCATATGTGCAAAAAAAAAAAATTCACTTTCAAAACGCGTGCCAGAAACAACCACACAGGCCGTTCCTTCGCTCTCGCGTGCCCGTACGTGTGTACGTGTGTGGCCATATGTGCAAAAAAAAAAAATTAACTTTCAAACCGCATGCCAGAATCAACCACACAGGCTGTTCCTTCGCTCTTGCGTGCCCGTACGTGCGTGGCCGTATGTGCAAAAAAAAGAAAAAACTTTCAAACCGCGCGCAGAAACAACAACCACACAGGCCGTTCCTTCGCTCTCGCGTGCCCGTATGTGCGTGGCCTGTACGTGCGGGCCCGTACGTGCGTGCCCGTATGTGCGTGCCCGTACGTGTGTGGCCGTACGTGCGTGCCCGTACGTGCGTGGCCGTACGTGCAAAAAATAAAAATAAAAAAAAGAAAAAAAAAGAGAATTTGTGACGTCAATCGTGATGTCATAGCACCGTGTCCTGTCATTGGTTTTTTTAAATAAATGGCCATAACTGGGAACCACTTGTCGATTAATATCAAACCTTGAAAAGCACATCCACAGGGCCCCAGCAATATTCCTGGCAAGTTTCAATGAGATCGGACCAGTGGTTGTCGAAAACAGCGGTCGCAGACACACAGACAGACACACACACACAGATTGCGGAATTATAGATAGATGTATGTAGGTATCCACATCACGCCAAGTGTCTGCTTTGGACCAGGCGCCTTTAACTTAGGGGGTGACTAGACAGTGAACAAGAGCGGAGGAAAGGCATTGAAAAACAGAGGCCACCAACCTGTTTGTGATGTGAATGTGATCAACAGGCCTTGTGCTTTTGCCATATCATGAGAGATGCAAATCATGTTGAGAGCTCTAGATTCTACAGAATCCAACAGAGATGGATGTGAAGTACGCCTGCCAGACCAGAGGGAAGAGCAGTACTCCACTGAGCTACGGGCTTTTTTAATAAGGCCCGTTAGGTTGAGAATAGTTTTGATTTTTTAAAGGAATGACTTGGAATGGTGGAGGATGTGGCTGACTTTTCAGGCCAGCTTGGCTATATGGTCATCCCAGGAGAGGTTTTGGCTAATAGTGAGGCCTCAAAGTTAAGAGACAATTTTTCCCATTGGCTGACGATGGAAATAGATAGATGGGTGTCACAATCTAAGGTTCTGTAATCAATCCATGTTCAACCTGGAGTCAGTCGAATGAGGACCAAACTTGATTTTATAACTGGAGTAGCACAAAGCAACACTCAAATACACCACTGTAGAACTGTACAAAGCAAAAGGTGACTGGCTTCCCCTCTCGACCCATCCACTCTTTCACCTTTATCATCTTTTGCATTCTCATTCCATAAACTTTCAAGAAAGCCAACCCCAGAAACTACTTATTGTTACCAGATTCCATATCCAGAAGCCACTCAAATTTACTCATTAATGCTGTATGGTTCCGTGTCGAGGAAGCCACTATAATTTACCCGAGCACGTGCAATTTTTCTGTAAGCCATCATTAACACTAAACGTAACCTCTAATGGTGACATTAAACAATTGTCACATTTAACCTCGCTCGTTATTTACAACTGTCAAACATTATAAAGTCCTGTATGTAATAATTTTTTCCATATTGAATCATTGGCATACCACCTAAACAATACACATAACCCGACACACCAGTTAACAAAACGTTATTGGACAGTGAGTTCATTTTACTATCCTTCCAGAGTGACGGAATAAGACCAATGGTTTTCAGGATGGAAAGAAATGTCATTTGTCAGACCGGCTGAGAGTAATGCAACTGTTGCCTGCCTGCCTGCATGTCATCGAGGTGAGGTGAGGTACTGTGCAGCATAATGTGGAACCAGTTGTTAAAAGGAAGAGGGGATTATTTTTCCAGAGCATCAGAGTTTTATGTGTTTGATCAGGAACCAGACTCTAAGACAAAGTACCTATTGGCAACTGCAACCGACACTGGGAGAGGAGACGAGAGTATTTAATTGACATCAACATGATGATTGCACGCACGAGTGGAAAAAAAAAGTCGAAAAGAAAGCGAGGTGTGATGATGGCTTGGTAAGCCTGACAAGCAGAGCAGGATAAAAGATTGTGTCAAATGACCCAGATGCAGTATGTCTATAGAGATGGTGCTGACCTGTTTGAGATTTAATGGTTGAGAAATAAACAGCAACATATTCAAAGTTTAGCGACTGCGACGGAATTTGAACTGATTGATTTTGAAATCCTTTGTCCACGTTCGTTTTTCGGCTGTCATCATGTCCAGTACTTTGTGGTTGGGCAAAACACAAACTGGGCATTTTTTGTGACATACCTGCCTATCTCGATGCAAGCTGCTTATGTTATTCTGCAAAACTTTGTTAATTCACACAATTGTATATCGGTTGTTAAAAATCATTTGCTGTAAAATGATAGTGAAATATAAATTTGTTTAATTGAATTTTTTTTTTTTTTTTGCCTTCTCCCTTTTACAACTGAACTCACTTTTTGCTGTTAGCATCCTCACCGGGTAGCCACCTCAAAACTGGCAGGAAAGCATTTTCTGAAATGGCTTTGAAGATTAAAGGATTATGATTCATCTTGCAGATCCCACAAGATTAAATATGCAGTGATGGAGCTTGAGATGAAAAATTGGGTTGGTCATGCCTTGGCAACAAGAGAGCAGCATGCGAAGGCCGTTTTGCTTTGTTAATGCTTGTTAGTTGCATTCCACCAAGGAATAGTTTTTTTGGGGGTTTTTTTGTTTGGTAGTGTGTGGGTATCTATACTATAAGAGAGCCATTTGTGTGTGTGTCACCATTTTTTCTCAGAGATTGCCAAACGGATCTTCGTCAAACTTTTGGAGGTTCATCAGTGAGTGCGAGGGAGTGTTTTAGGCTAAAAAAAACTTTTTGAAAATTTTGAAAAACAAAAAAGGTTGGATTTTGTTTTAAATTTCTCTATAATACCGAAGCTTTTGTAGCTATGTGAAAGGTAAATGATCCCTGACCCCATTCCTCAGTCGGTATGGGAAAGTGGTTTAAGCCCCCACAAAAAAAATTGAAAAAAAAAACGCAATTTCATTTCTTCAAAATGCCAACAGGATTAGAACAGCACCGGGCAAGCAACTTTTAATATCGACATCGACAAGCTTTTCAAAATCGACAAGCGACTTTTAATGACAAACGAGAGTGTTGCCACAACAGTACAAACCGTGAAATAAACAGGGATTCAAATTGGTTTACTTAACAAACAGAAACATCAAAACGGATAGTTACATCAACTTTTGTCCCTGTTTTTATACAATGTCGAGGCTTGTGGAGGAGCGAGAACAAAGAATGGTTCAGGAAGTAACAGAATAGAAGGAACAATAGAAAGAGAGAGAGCGAGTTGGGGGGGGGGGAGGCGTGACATGGACACAGCAGTATTGAGGGACAAAATAGAGGGTGACTTGGGCAAATATGGGATCTGGAGAATGCGAGGTCGGGGAGGATGCACGAGGTGGACAAGACTGATAAAGAAGTAAAACTCTCAGGAAGTAAAATCTGGAAACTTTGAAAGAGGTGGGCTTGGGGAGGGTTAACAGGGTTAAATATCATGGTTCTGGGTAGGGGATGATCTGTGATGGTGGTCAACAGCTGCATTAAAGAACTGGAGGGAAGAATTAGATTGAAGAGAGTGTAGAAGTTGGTTCCACAGGAATGAAGAAAGAGCAACAATGAGTGGAGGTAAATGATTCTGGATTTTGGGAGTTTCACTAGAAAGGGGTCGCTGGCAGACTGCGTACACCCTGCAGAAACCGCTGGGGGGGGGGGGGGGTGACTGATTGAAGTTCAAGGGTAGATAAAAGGGTTTGCCATATGGATTTTTTTGGTGAGAGATAGTGAGAGTGTGGGATTTTCCAGGATTGAAAGACATATTGTAAGTGTTTGACCAGCTTATCGTTATCAGGAAACTCAGCGAATACAGTTTTTTTTCCAAGACAAGGCGGAGGACAAATCCTTTCAAGTAGAGGATTGCAAGATTGCTATGTCAAGTATTGTAGTATCACATTTAGTAACTACTAGACGACCCGTGAACCCGTTGGGTTCCCGTTGTGACAGCGGTTTGATCAAAATCATTTTCAAGAAAAAAAGATAGCTCCAGCGAACTATAACGCTGAGGTTGTTTGCATTGATCAAATTCTCCCGAAGAGTACTTGACTGAATCGGGAATTGATTTTTTAATAATTTTTTCGTTGCCGATTTGAACGAAACTTGATACTGCACGCCGCAGGAGAATGGTGAGTAAGGTAGCCCTAAAATTGTTGCGCTATCGTGTCCCGTTTTGGCTGTATTTCGGGAACATACATACATACATACAAGATGAGAGTTTTAGTAATATATGGATAGATAGACAGATAGATAGATGAGGTGGGCCTTCCTAACAATTGGGTGGGCCTTTACCATTTATGTATCCACTAAGATAAGTCACAGCCAGTATGTATTATCATACTGTATTTAATAATACCATGAATTGGTGATTCGTTTTCAAAGATAATGGAAACTACCAAAAAGCAAGGATGTCTGAAAGGTTGGATATAGTCAAACGTTTTTATATTTTTGTTGTTTAATCAAGCCCTATATGTTTATGCATCGTTATCATTAATGAATTGAAACTTCCTTTTCTTGTAATCTTTTTCTCAGTTGTACATTTGTGTACGCAGCTGGGTTGCACTATTTATTATAACTCTTGCAATTACTTTTCAGAAAGTTTTGGTGCTTTTCCTATTTCTTCTGTTTCGGTTTCCCAGAGTGTTGGCTATATGTCAGAGTACTTGATGCCTTGCCTTTCTGCACCAATGAGGCAGGTTGATCTTCTACCCTTATTGTAATTAAGAGCAAGGTAAGTTTGTATCTGACAATGAGGTTGAAGGTTTTACTGATATATTGGAAGCTCTATGTCTGCTCATAGTTATCCATCTAGTACCTTCCAGATATCTTGTTATATTACATTTGATGCAATGGTTTTGCCATACTGATTAATATAGGATGTCTTATCTGTGCAAATATGATGACATCTTCACAACATAAAGCTTGATGTTTTTTTTCCTTGCTATCATGGTAAGATGTTTCACCTGTCGGCTGAGGTGGGTGAGCTTCAGGGCACGTATTTTGCTTCCTTCGGTGGGTTATTTCTGAAGTTATCTTGGGTAGTCTGGACACTCTGCACGTATTTCGGATTTTCAAGGAGAAAGTACGGGTGCTTACATCTTGTATGGCATTTATGTTTGCAATGATTCGACCGGCATGCTCCATTGTGATACTTGCAAGCTGGTGTAGCTGGTGAATATTAAAGCCACTACCCAGAACTGTTGTTACATCTGCCACCAAAGGTGGGTGGAGGTTATGTTTTCACCCCTGTCTGTCTGTCTGTTTGTCTGTGAGCAGGATATCTCAAAAAGTTATGGAAGGATTCGGACGAAAGTTGGTGCACAGGTTGGGTGTGTGACACGGACAAATTGATTAGATATTTTTGAAGATCCGGATAAGATAGTTTTTTTCATTTTTAAGTGATTCTTCACCATTGAGAGATGGATGGAAAATGATAAATAGCACGATATTTCAAAACTCGGTGGATGAGTTGGTTAGGTGAGAAGAACAAGCCAATTCAATTTTGGTTCAGGTCCGAAACTAGATCCAGACTGTTGGTGGGATACAAAACGTAAACTGTTCAGCCTGGCAGAGGTATGTGCTCTACCGAGTGCCGTTCTAGTTCTGTTTGTTATAAAATAGTTCAAAAGATTGTTTTTAAAGCAAAACCCGAATGAAGGAGAATCTCTGGAGACACAAGTGTAAATAGCAAGTGGTGCAAAATGTCAATGTAGCTTGATGTCTGACACTTTCTTGAGATCTGACGCATGTGATGATTACACCTCAATTCTTTTTTACCCCTTTACTTAACGTGCCTTACCTGAGGTTACATATGTGTGAATTTCCTTTTAGTCTGGAAATTAATTTAATCTTTACAGGAATATTTTGTATTTCAAATGCCAATTAATGTGAATGACATTCAGGATTTGACTTCAAAGTTTCTGGAAGCCAAGCTAGTTTTTGCCAAATTACTGTTGCGATTCCAGATTGCCAGTAAAATGCTAGATGGTTCATTAATGACCTCTGGGGAGAGGGTCTTCTCTTTGTGACACTCGTCCACACTTTGGTTACTCTTAAGCTCCTTTCACACTCACAATTCTAATCCAACTTTTGCGAGGAATCTAGTTTTTTACTATTCAAAGGTGAAACGGTAATTTGTTTTTTGAATATCTGGGAGGCATTTCAAATTCCCTCCATTCAGCTTCTCGGCAAAGTAAAAGGTTCAGCTTATTTGCTTTCAAATTGTCCCCTCCTCCCAGAAGACCATAGTTGGGTTTGGAAGGCATTCACACACTTTCTCATCACTGACACATAACTTTGAAATTGCCCTTAAGTTTAACCTGGTGGTTCATCCTTTTGTTGATCTTACTTGATTTGTGAATGTAGCTTTTGTGTTTCTAAGATATTTTGCTCCTTTCATCATTATTACTGTCTCTATATTTTTTATCACTTTTGTTTAACATTTTGCGTGCAATATTGTTACGGCTGTGGAAATTCGCAATACACCATAAAGGGTCCTCAGGTGAGATATATCGATAAGTTCATGTGTAGTTAGCCCACACCTGTTGTTTAGAGGGAATATGTGTGATTCATCCGGGCTGCGACGCTTTGAGTTAGCCATTTTTCTTTCTCTATCGTTATTTTGGACCATTAAGCCGCCAACAACTCAAACACCACCACCTTCGCCTCTTTACCTCCACAACTCCATCCCGCAAACATCGCTTCACCGCCATTCCCAAACGACGGCCCGCCCAACCACCAAACCACCACAGCAAACCCCCACCACCTTCGCCTTTCTCCTTCCACAACCATCGACCCCACCACCAGTCAACACCGAACGTCGTACTGTCCGAAGTCGTTCGGTGATTGCTGCCGAAACGCAGCAAGCCGCGAGTGCAATGGATTCCTTACGGAGAGAAATTCGGATCAGGGAGGTTCACGCCCCTTTTCCTCGATCCAATGGGCGAGCGTCGGGCGGTGTGGCCCCACCTCCAAGCGCGATGGATGTGAATTCCTCTCAGGAAGGAATTCGGATCAAAAGAGGCTCACGCCCCTTTTTGCCACACCAATGGCTGAACAGAGGGTGGCGTGGCCCCGCCTCCAATCGCGTTTTGATCCTAAAATCTGCATACAGGCTCCTCCCCCGGTCTATAAAAGACGCGAGTCTGTGTGGAAACTCGTTGTTGTAGTGTGGGGGTCGCTTTTCCCGTGGTTGGTGTCGTCTCGTCGCTGGGCTCGTCTCGTCGTTTGTGTCGTCTCGTCGCTGACTCGAGCCACCTTCGCTTTCACAAGCGACCAAGCCAGCCAGCCATTCCCCTCGCTCGACCCTGAGCATCAACAATTCCCCCCCCCCCCATCCGCGCTGAGATAGTGCCGTGGCCCCGTTCATTCCCCACCCTAACCGTGGTGCCGACCAAACCGTGCTTGCGCGGAGCACGCCGGAGAGGGCTCACCGACCACGCCAGGGCACGGAGTCTGGGCGCAGCTGCGCTGATATTGCGGCTTGCCCGCCATCGCGTCACGAGGACGCGGGTAAGACCTTTTCGGTCTCTGGACCTGGTCGCTCCTCCAGGTCCGCGCACATTTGGTCCACGGACCCCGTCTACCTCCCTGCCTATGGGGAGGTCTTTCCTGTTTATTTTGAATGAATATATGGCGCCGAGTTCCGACAAGTATAATTGTTTAAGTGTTGTAATAATTATAGTCGGTAGTAGTGCTTTTGCTTTTGTTGCATTTTGCTTTTGCTGCACATTGCATTACTGCCTTACGTGCGTGTTGTGTGTGTTGAAATAAAGGTGCTTGCTTGTTGAACTGTTTTTTCCGTTTCGTTGCGTCCTTTCCTCCGTTGAAAGTTCCATTTGCATCACGTAAGGATTGGTAGTGGGTTGAAACACCCGATAAGTAATCTGAACCGTCGAGGTCGACGATAACTCCGCTCGGTTATCCCGCAGCACGGAACGAGCCGCTTAAGCGGTTCGTGTCCGAAGTCGACCTGCGACGAGGTACGATCGCCCGGTCGACCACTCGCGCAGGTACTTAGGTAGGTCGAATTTGGCGAGCAACCCTATCCTGCGCGGGTGGGCAATTGGCACAATCGTGGTGAGGTTAACCCCCCACCCGTGACTGGCTCCTGGCGGTAGTTCCCGGAGGGTCACGACTGAATTGTCCGTTCCGGTGGGTCGACGTCGCGATTCGAGTTACGTGGCCGATCGCACGCCGGACGGGCCAAAATTCGTAACATTGGTGTCCGGGAGTGGGATTCAAATCCATCCCGCCCTCCAACAGAAATTCGTAACACTGGGTCACGCGAGCGGGAAACAAACTCTCCCGTCTCCAACTAAATTCACGGGAATCGGACCAGGGGTGAGTGGAGCGACCCTTGATTCCCACCAAATTCGGACGCAAAATTTTAATCTCTTACGAGAAATAAGATGGAGTCTCAAGGCGAGCGGGAGCCGGGGGTATTAGGAATGGATGTGGGATTGGTAGAATCCTGGTCCAGGATGAAATCCCCGTGCAGGACATTCCCATCGAAATGCAGGTTGAATTCCCCCCACAAACGGACCCAGAACCCGAAAATGGCGCCGGCAGCGGCAGAGGCCACGGTGTATGACACCCCCCCTCCCCACTCCGTCAAATTCCCTCCCCAGCCCCCGGCGAATCCACGCCTGATGAGGGCGAACGGCTGCCACAGATCCCCTAACATGGGCCAGCTATTAATGGGTTGGTCTGCGAATATGCAACAAGCATTGGAAAATAAAATGGCTACAAACACAAATGAAATAAAAAACGGAATGGAAAAAGAATGAAGGAAATGCGGGGTGAGATGCAGCGCGTTGGGTGATGCCTGCAGGCAGGCATAATGGCGCGCCACGTGCTGGAGCGAACGAGCTGGGGGGGAGTGCAACGGCTGTCAGGCCCGCAATTGAGGCGGTGAGGAGAAAATAATTCAGGAGACACGTTGGGCGAGGGTAGTGACAGAGAAAGCAGCAGTGACGGTGACACAGAGGGAAAACTAAATGGGTGACTGCGACGTGTGAGACGAGACACGATGACTGATGAAGGAAATAGAATTAACAGAGACACGAAGGGAGATGCAGGAGATAAAAGAATAATATGGAGACAAGGGAGGTAGTGGGTGAAGAGGTGACTGAGTTGGCAGAGACATGGGAGATAGAGGGTGAATGGATGGGTTAAGGACGAGCACACACTCACGGAGGTGTGGAGGATAATGGGGCGAGCTCGCGAACGTGTTGGGACCCGGTGCAAGCAGCCGATTAGCCTCCTTCGGGAACGGAGGAGACGCCGTGCTCCCTTGAGGCGGATCACGACCAGGCGGGTCCGGTCGTGCCGAGCGAGGTTGAGGGGCGAGTGCTGTGGACGAGTGCACGGAGAGCTTGGGGGTATGGAGGCCCCGGAAACCTGGGGTGCACAAATCCCCAGTGTGGTTACGAGTGTGGTCCCGGTGTGTGTGTCGAGGTGTGTGTTTGCAAGTGTGGCGAAATGTGTGCTGAAACGCGCGCAAAGCGTGGGTGAAAGGCATTGTGTGAAAGGGACCGCGTGTGTGAGGAAAATGGTGTGCGACGTTGCGAGTGAGCGAGGTGCGTGCTTCCCAGCACGCCGTGTTGGATGAGGCACCGCGTGTGAGTGTCACGCGGTGTGCGAGTGAACGGCCGAGTGCAAGGGAGACCGTGTGTGTGAGAGACGGTATGTGAGGGAGATGACGGTCGGCATGCGGGAGCACGCAGCCACATCTCCAAGAGTGAGTGTAATGGTGAGTGTGTGAGTCTCGTGACGTGGGAGTTTGAGCGCGTGAGGAATGGAGACGACGACGGCGACAGAGGACAAAGGCCGAGTAGCGGCCGTAGCTATTGTGGGGACCGCGCGGGTTTACCAGCGGCGAGCGCGAGGTTCGGGCCGTGCAACGCACGAGGCCGCCACGTGCCGCCTGCGGAGTGAAACCCGGTCCGTAAACGCCAGCGGTGGATGTTTGCCGATCCCGCGGACAGACAAAAGCTAGGCTAGGATAACGGATTGGACCGGATGGGTTCTCCACGCGAGCGTGTGTGTGAAGCTCTGACGAGCAGAGCACATGTGTTCGTGTGGGAGCCCTCGAAACGCGAGGCTTGTTTTTTTGTAATGCGCAGGGTGACGTCATGCTGCACGTATGGTTGGAATCGGCAGGAGGGTGAATCCCTGCCGGATGGTACCGTCCAAGAGGACGAGGTGTGTGAACAGCTGCATGACGTCACGGAGAGTAGAGCACAGGTTGCGAGTTGCCGCGCTGGTGATGCGTGAGGAAAAAAAAAAAAAGCAAGCCTCGCTTCGGGTGAACAGGATTCCTGGGCAAGGGTGAAGATCCCCTTGGCCGGGCACAGGAATGGAACTAGTTAGGGATGGGTTAGTTTAGTTAGACGACTTCATGGGCAGGGGTAAGTCCTCATGGAGTCTGTGGAATGAATTAGGTAGAGGGATGCAGTGAGATTTAGGATGGAAATAATATTTGGATTTGAGAACATGGACAGACTTTGAATGTGTAGTTGGGACGTATGCTTAGCTACGTAGGTTAAAAGGAACGTGCAATATGTAAGGGACGACGTAGGAGCACGATTAGTTAGGGATTTAGTCAGAAGGATGCAGAGTTCGGCGTGTGTGAGAGTTGAAGTGTGAAATGGAAAAGTGTACTTGGTGAGTGAGTGAGGCCAGCGGGTCTGAGTGAATGAGTGATTGTGGAATTGCATGTGCGATGAGTGATTGGGGGAGGAGTGATTCCCGCCCAAGGACCCCGGGTCAGAGTAAAGTGAGTTAGGGGTTAGTCAAATTGACAAAATGGAGGTCGTTTTGTTGTTGGTGGAAGTAGGCTCGAAACCTGTTTTGGAGGGGTGCAGGAGCCCTGTTGACGGGCTGGGAGCGTGTGGCGCGAAAGGTGAGTATCGCTGAGTGGGTACCCCGGGCACCGGGCTAGTCGGCCGTGGTAGGCCAAGGCCCATGGGGGGCCGGGATAGCGTAGTGGGCACGGGTGCGCCCGCATGAGTGGGGGCGCATTCGCCGTGGGCAGTGTCGTGGGCACGGGTGACCCTCGGAAAGGGGCCCGGGAAGCCAGCCGCCACGTGAGCGTTTCAGGGGAGTCGCCATTGGAGGGCACTCCCAGTTTTAGGGAGCTGGTAGGCTCGGAGCAGTTGTAGTGCCCGGGGGTCCATCGTTTTGGAATCGGCAGAGGGTAGTTCCTGCCAAGGGAGCCACGCGTCCCGCCACAAACCGTGTGAGGGCACGGGTGGAAAATTGGGGCACGGCCCGAAATTGTGAGGACACCAACACAGGCGACGGGAATCTGGTTGATAGAACCAGTAGATTAAGCGAGAGGCGCTTTTGAAAGCCCCGGGGTAGTTTAAGTGATAATGGTTAGGGTAGATTAGGAAGTGTACCCCTCCGCACCATCCATCCCCTTCGCTCTCGTTGTGGGCCGCTGGACCCACTTTGGGTTAGATCGCTGAAATCTGAGGAGCCATCCTGAGGCTTGAGTTGGGCCTCGACACAGGACGCTAGCTCTCCCTTATTTCCCCTCCGAAGGGAACGTAGGGTTGGAGTAGGCTAGGACAGGATAGGTTAGCCGAACAGAGACATAAAGGGGGTTAGGGACGATTTATAGAGGGGAAGTAAAAAATAAAAATAAAACAAAAAAAATAAGTTGGGGCTAAATTGGGTTTGACAATTAAGGGGGTGGGTATGGACAGAGACAGGCAAAGGCGATAGGTTGGGAGGGAGACGGTTAGGTAGGTCCGAGCCCGCCTTCTGAGTGGCCAGCACCACCGCACTCCCTCCACCAACCTCCACTGCAAGCAAAGGCTGGCCAACTTCTATCGGCTGGCTGTGTTTACTGCAAGGCTTGTGCCGGCGGATCGTCTGTCGCTTGTGTTGCTGGCAAGCCTGTGCCGGCCAGTTCATCTTGCCGGCTGTGTGTTTGCTACAGCGGCCTTTCATGCCTTGCCTGCCTGCCTTTACCTTTGCCATCCATGCGTACTCCCTCGTCATCTTTTGCCCCCGTTCTGTTTTGCATTCCCCCCCCCCCCTTGTTCATTTACCATGTGCGCCAGGATCATTGCGCAAGCCGCGAGGACTGCCCTGTTGGCAGCTACAAACGGGCCTGCAGTGGCAGCCCGTGCACCGTGTTTGCGTCCATCATCCATTCATCCATCCATCCATCCATTCATCCATCATCCATCCAGCCATCCGTTTGTGTCATTGCGTGTGCCACTTGAGCTGGCACGGAGACTGCGTTTGCGCAGCTCATGCGCCGTTATGTTTCACTTGTCCATGTTAAAAGGGAGGCCTTGGAGCCGTGTGTGCAGCCGGCCACATTCCCTGTCACCTGCTATGCCTGAGCCAGAGACTGCATGCGAGCAGCCGACTCCCTGCTAACTGCTTTTCTCTTTGCAGAGTCCATTATCCTGGGCCATGGTTTAATGTAAAGATTTGTAAGTTAAGATGTATGTACAAATGAGTGCGCCCCGGCATGTATGTTTAGCGCCGGCAATTTATTAAGTCGTCCGTATGAGTGGGTTTGTTTAGTTATTACTCAGCCCGTAGGTTATTTATTTTGGGGACACAAATAACCATGATATGTCGCACTCAGGATCCGAAAGTAAAACGTACTAGGGGAGAAACTACACATGATGGCACACGAGAATTTGACGACTCGGACGAGTCTAAAAGGGGAGGGGTAGGGTTCGGCTGTGGAAATTAGCAATACACCATAAAGGGTCCTCAGGTGAGATATATCGATAAGTTCATGTGTAGTTAGCCCACCTGTTGTTTAGAGGGAATATGTGTGATTCATCCGGGCTGCGATGCTTTGAGTTAGCCATTTTTCTTTCTCTATCGTTATTTTGACCATTAAGCTGCCAACAACTCAAACACCACCACCTTCGCCTCTTTACTCCACAACTCCATCCCGCAAACATCGCTTCACCGCCATTCCCAAACGACGCCCGCCAAACCACCAAACACCACACGAACCCCCACCACCTTCGCCTTTTCCTTCCACAACCATCGACCCCACCACCAGTA
Organism: Eptatretus atami; assembly: GCA_035128595.1. Taxonomy (NCBI): domain Eukaryota; kingdom Metazoa; phylum Chordata; class Myxini; order Myxiniformes; family Myxinidae; genus Eptatretus; species Eptatretus atami. Next base: position 15,539,367 of record CM068952.1, on the reverse strand, counting down.
AACCGAACGTCGTACTGTCCGAAGCCGTTCGGTGATTGCTGCCGAACGCAGCAAGCCGCGAGTGCAATGGATTCCTTACGGGAGAGAAATTCGGATCAGGGAGGTTCACGCCCCTTTTCCTCCTCCAATGGCGAGCGTCGGGCGGTGTGGCCCCGCCTCCAAGCGCGATGGATGAATTCCTCTCAGGAAGGAATTCGGATCAAAGAGGCTCACGCCCCTTTTTGCCACACCAATGGCTGAACAGAGGGTGGCGTGCCCCGCCTCCAATCGGTTTTGATCCTAAAATCTGCATACAGGCTCCTCCCCCGGTCTATAAAAGCGCGAGTCTGTGTGGAACTCGTTGTTGTAGTGTGGGGGTCGCTTTTCCCTGGTGTGTGTTGTCGCTGCTCGTCGTCGTGGTGTCTCGTCGCTGACTCAGCCACCTTCGCTTTCACAAGCGACCAAGCCACCAGCCATTCCCCTCGCTCGACCCTGAGCATCAACAATTCCCCCCCCCCCTCCGCGCTGAGATAGTGCCGGTGGCCCCGTTCATTCCCCACCCTAACCGTGGTGCCGACCAAACCGTGCTTGCGCGGAGCACGCCGGAGAGGGCTCACCGACCACGCCAGGGGCACGGAGTCGGGGCGCAGCTGCGCTGATATTGCGGCTTGCCCGCCATCGCGTCACGAGGACGCGGTAAGACCTTTTTGGTCTCGTGGACCTGGCCGCTCCTCCAGGTTCCCGCACATTGTGTCCACGGACCCCGTCTACCTCCCTGCCTATGGGGATGTCTTTCCTGTTTATTTTGAATGAATGATTGGCGCCGAGTCCCGACAAGTATAATTGTTTAAGTTTGTAAAATATTATAGTCGGTAGTAGTGCTTTTGCTTTTGTTGCATTTTGCTTTTGCTGCACATTGCATTACTGCCTTACGTGCGTGTGTGTTGTGTGTGTGAAATAAAGGTGCTTGCTTGTTGAACTGTTTTCCCATTTCGTTGCGTCCTTTCCTCCGTTGAAATTCCTGCATCACTAAGGATTGGTAGTGGTTGAACACCCGATTAAGAATCTGAACCATCGAGTCGACGTAACTCCGCTCGGTTATCCCTGCAGCACGGAACGAGCCGCTTAAGCGGTTTGTGTCTGAAGTCGACCTGCGGCGAGGTACGATCGCCGGTCGACACTCGCGCAGGTACTTAGGTAGGTCGAATTTGGCGAGCAACCCTATCCTGCGCGGGCAATTGGCACGATCGTGGTGAGGTTAAACCCCCACCCGTGACTGGCTCCTGGCGGTAGTTCCCGGAGGGTCACGACTGAATTGTCCGTTCCGTGGGCGACGCATCGCGATTCGAGTTACGTGGCCGATCGCAGCCGGACGGCAAAATTCGTAACAATATATTATTGTTGAGGACCCGGGGGTCGGGCGAGAAGACCATGAGGGGAGTACCTCGGTTTCCCACCAGACTCTCCGGAATCGCAGGCCGTCGCACACAAATAACTTTGTGATGGTGCGGTCGCTAATCGACCGTGAACGCCAATAATTCGACCACGTGACTTAGGGTCCTCCGTCTACTCCTTGGTTTTTCAAACCCGGGGGCGCGACCCCAAGTGGGTCGCCGAGCAAATTTCGTGGGTCGCGGCGCGCTTGCAGCGAAAAAAAAATTGTCTATTTTCGATCGGTTCGCTTTTACGGATGTAATATAAACGTTCGTTCAAAGTATGGGAACCGGCCAACATGACGCTTGGAATGGGATCCAGCCGATGCGCGGGCTCGCTGAAGGGGGTTCATTTTGGCGGAAATTAGTGGTTTGATCCACGGCCTCTCAGACTCAGACTCTGACTCTATCATTAACATCTATTCACGTCTCCCAGTACGACTCGAGACCTTATTTGTGATGGCAGCACCGGCCACCAGCAAATCTGAGAACGTTCTTACCAGGATAAATTTCTGGACCTTGGATTTTACTACGTGGTGGATAAAAGTGGGGCACAGAGGCCTCAGTGTGTGATTTGTTTCGAAGTGCTTCTACGGAGTCTATGAAACAAAATAAGTTGCAAAGCATTGACTACAAAACATGCGCTTATTAGGATAAAGAGAGAGCGTTCTTTGAGGGAAACTTCTTGCACTCAAGAATAGCGTTGACAGAGAGGGTACATGCATCAGACCAATTCTCGGCATTAGAGGCCTCGTATCGAGTGTCGCTCCATGTTGCCAAGACTAAAAAGCCTCACTCCATTGCAGAATAACTCTGCTGCCATGTGCAAAGGACATGGTATTCCTGATGGTTGGGAGGAAGCGGAGAAGAAACTGGCAGTTATACCCCTCTCTGACAACACCATCCAACACAGAATTGAAGATTTGAGTCTGGACGTAACGGCTCAGGTCGTACAGAAGATCAAGGAATCGCCGTGGCACGCCATACAGTGGACGAGTCCACTGATATCGCATCGTACGCGCAACTCATCGTCTGGTCCGCTTCATCAAGGCTGATTACTTGTCGATGAGCCTCTGCTCATCAAACCATTGGAGCCACCACAAAGGGAGGATATTTTTGGAAAGTAGAGCAGTTTATCGTTACCATGATCTGGACTTCGGAAAGTTGCTCGGTTCTACAACAGACGCGGCCAGCAATGTTCGGAGTGCGTTCGGATTCAAGGCTAAATTGCTTGAGGTGGTCCTCAGACCTCCATGGTACACTGCATGATTCACCGAGAAGCGCTCGCCTCTCGTACTTTTCAGGAACCTTGCAGAGCGTGCTCTCAGAGTCGTAAAAAATGGTGAATCACATAAATCGAGCACCCTCAACACTAGGTTATTCAGGCTATTCTGCCAGGAGATGGACGCCGACCATAAGAATTTACTATTCTACACTCAAGTCAGATGGTTATCTCGAGGAAACCTTCTTCTGGGCGTTTACGAGCCAAAGATGAACTGAAGGAGTTCCTATGCACACAAGGAAAACGGCATGGTAGCGTTGCTTGAGTCGGACTCTGGCTGTCAGAACTGTGCTATCTCGTTGACATCTTTGAACGTCTCAATGTCCTCAACCGCTCCCTCCAAGGCAAAGACGCCAACCTCATGATTTTTCACGACAAAATGAGCGGATTTCTGGCGACTATAAAATTACTGGCAGACAAAGCAGCTGTTAAGCGCTTCAGCCTTTTCCCCTGTCGGTGAGCATCTAACGACCTGCCAGTACGATGATACTGAGCTCGACAGTCTTTCTGGGAGATAGCACGTCACCTTCGGTCGCTCATTGAACAGTTCGAGCACTATTTCCCTGAGCTGGATGTGCAGTCCTTTTTCTGTGGTTCGGGACCTTTCACAGCTCCACTGGACTCGATTGCTGATGAAGATTATACAGCACAGGAAGAGCTTGTACAGCTCCAGCAGGATTCAGGAGCGCAGGCTCTTGCGCGGACGAATTCGTTGTCGACATTCTGTGCAAATGCTGCCGTCGTACCGACCCTGTCACGGCGCGCCATTAAGGTTCTCATGCCAATCCTTCATCATACTTTTGTGAGCAGTCGTTCTCCACCATGGTGGTGATTAAAACAAAGTACATAAATCGCCTAGAAATGGAGCATGATATGATCCTGGCATTGTCATCTACTTCTCCACGAATAGAATTGGTTCTGAAAAACAGGCTCATCCTTCTCACTGATATATCTGAATGTCATTCAGAGTAAACTTCTGAAACATTCAACTGTACTATTGGATACTGTCGGCTATTCTCCGTTTACTCGTCTATGAAAACATGACGATGGTGAATAAAGTAAACAGTAAATGTTCTTGTGTCATATGAAATCTTATCTTATATATTATAATTGGGTTTTGAATCTTTTGGTCGCGCGATGTAGAGAGGTTCTGAAATTGGGTCGCCACTAAAAAAAGTTTGAAAGACCCCAAAAAAAACTGTGGGGTTTGGTTCTCTCTAATAAATACCGTTTACCTAATGGTCATGTGATCTAATTACCGGGGGACACACCCTCGGTACGCCTTGTTCAAACCGGATCATCTCACCGGATAAGATGCAGCCGAGCGTAACTGCCCAAGGATGTACCGGCTAGAAAAACAGATCGTTGGAGAATAATGTCCCGGCTAGGCTAAGATACGAACCATGCTGGACCAATGAAGCAAAAGACGAAAATGAGCTGGGAACATTTCTACACAAGCATTTATTGACAATTAGCGAGGAAAGGCATGTGGCACAGTGAATGGGGTTATTATTATGTACAGCAGGGATAGCAAGGAATTTGTGGGGTGCAAAAAAAGGGCAAGCAATGTTACAAAAGCAGACACAGAGCAGACTTATCCTGTTAGAACTTCTACAATCTTAACTTACGCTATGACATGCGCCATCACATACACCCACACACAAACCCGAGGAAGATTAGATTGGCAGGAAGAAAGAGAGCAGATGAGGATAAACGGCCTCGCAATACCTGGCGCGGTCGGCCAACCAACGCAACCCAGTACGCTTCGGGCGAGGTCGGGGGGAAAAATCCTGGTGTCTAAGGTGGGGAGTGGGAGGTGTGGTGTAGTGCAATATGGGGGGGGGGGTGCGGTGTCGTGCCAGAGGGAAATGTGATTGCAAGTCAGTTAGGACGCTCTTTTGTGCGTCCAAAGGGGACGAGATTGGGTGGAAAGAGAGAGAGGAGAAAATATGTGTGAGGCAAAAGATCCCCAACCGAGTCATGCATAGGTCTGCTAGTGCAGCGTGTACCTCCGTGGGACGCTCAACTTGAGTGTTGCCACCACGAGAGTTGGCGCATTATCTCCGGCTTTGTCACTTTGCTGGGGCTCATGGCAACGTGCGCTCCGCATTGGTCCTCCGGAATAAGCACGTCTTAGTCACACACCAACCGCGAGTGAAGATCCAGCGAAGGGCAAAGGCGAAGAGGGTGAGCGGCTCCGCGATCCACCTTTTATAACCTCCGGGCGAAGGGTGGGGTCACGACCCGAAGCAACGTGCTGTGACCTGAATCCCGCTTCTCTATTGGGCCACAGCGGCCCTAGCCACGCCCTGCCAGGCTCCTGGGGCCAGAAGCGGTCTCATTCGCACATCCAGCGTGACGTGGCCCGGAGCTCTGTAACAAACTCCCGGATCGCTCTTCCCACAAGCCCTCCTCGCCGCCCATCTTACCGTGTTGTGGCGACTGGACGAGCGTCATATCAATCCGGCGTGCTCACCCCGGACATTCCCGGCGAGATGCGGTTGGTGCTATTAATGTCCCTTGCTCATCCCCGCATCACGTGGTTCGAGTAACCCCTGAGTTATGCAGCACGCCTCCGTTTGGTGGCGAATTGTACCGATAAAGAGGTACGAGGAGGTGTGGGAATATTTTTCCCGTGTGCGGGAAGTGTTGGTGGTCAAAGTGGTGCGTTTTTGGTGAGCGAGTGGTGAACAAGGTGAGATGCCGTTGGAAATTGGCACGCAGATTTGAATGAAATAATGGCGCACCATGTGTGTGCTGTACAGTGTGTAGTGTTTATAGTGGAGGAAGTTTGTTGGTTCCAAGCCACGGGAGGCATCGTAGTGTGCATATTACTCATCACATTTTGCATGGTCTGTGTTTGCTTGCTTGCTTGACTTGTACCATGGCTAAAAGGAAAGTGTTAGAATAGAAATCAGAATAGACGATAGAGATATAGTTAATAGACCTAGCTATAAGATCCACGCAACGCACTTCGTCCCGTTAACCCACTAGACATGAGGGGAAGGTCTAACTGCACGCAGACTAACGAAATCGCTGCCTGGGGATCACTGTATGTTGGGTACCATTGCCTTAGAGGCGTGTGGTTTTGCAGAACTGCAACAATATTATGATTTGCAATATTGTTTGTTTTTGCATTTATTGTGTCTTAATTCTTTGTTATGAATCGTCTGGTAGAGTAGGCTGCTCACTCCAAATCGTCGATGGAGAAGGTATGGGTGCTTGCATGTGGTTCTCAAAGTAAAATTTTTTATCATCGTTGTCGTCGTTTTCTTCTTGTACATCTGATGGTCGATACAGAAATTCAGGATTTGAAGAAAATTACTTCACACCTTAAAAAGAAATACACCGCTATGACACAGTTTGAGATTGTTGGAACCAGAGTAAACGTAAATTCATTTGCCCGAGTTGACGTTAAACTTGGGACGGGCATCAAATGCTACTGATAAAAAGGCAGTGCTATCCAAAAATCCGATCAAACAAAACAATAAAATAGACGAACGTGTGTCATCGTTGGAGTCTTTTTATAGAGTCGCACTTGTTTTTTCTTGTCATTAAACAGACCACCTGCAGATCCAAGTGTTCTTGTGCCACGGTCACCTATAGTCACGGTAATGGGCCACGTAGACCATGGGAAAACAACTTTATTGGACAGTCTACGAAGTGCACAGGTGGCAGCCGGAGAGGCTGGTGGCATCACACAACACATCGGAGCTTTCAGAGGTAAATGCACAAATCGTGTGTGTGTTGTGTGTGTGTGTGTGTGTGTGTGTGTGTGTGTGGTGTGTGTGGTGTGTGTGTGTGTGTGTGGATCATCCATCTGTGTCCATTATTTGTCTTGCTCACCAGAAGCATATTGTTCGCCTTGTCTCAGCTCTCTGTCCAGCCTTGCCCCTTTTGGTCACATGTGTTTTGCCAGAAGACGTTCTTTATAATCCCCCCACCCCCCTCCCAAGTCTAACCACCAATGCTCACCTCCATTCTTTTACACCCCTTTTCTATTGCCTGGGGAGCTGTCCTGTGTTGATTTGTCCCGAGCTCTTTCCGTCAGGATATCAAATTTGCTGACCAATGCCACCTAATGTTCTCTCCCCATTCCACGACTGAGCTTTATTCCCCTCATTCCATCAAGACCATGTTTCCACAATCCTCCTGCAATTCCTCTCCTTTTGCTGTGGTGTGTTGCTATGTTTTGTCTCCTACTCTTTTCCCTTTCCATCATTTTGTCTGTTGATCCATTTGCCCCCCTGTTGTGCTGCTGCTCCATGCGCCTCAATTCCTGTATATAAAATACAGGCTTGTTTTGATAGCCAAACCTTTTTAGGAGTCTGCTTCTAGAGCTTGAATAGTGAGACAGAACATCATTATTTTGATTTAATTGCAGTCGTTGTGGTTTTGAAATAATCTGGGGTTTTTTTTTTCTCTTATCTTGAAAGCAAATTTCATTGATTAATTTCCAAGCTGCAACAGGTGCTGAAAGTATGTTGTTCTTTGTAGCCAAAAAGGGAGGTAGCCAGGGTAATCTTTTGTTGATAAACTTTATTTTAAAGAAGAGGCCTTAATGAGAAGTTGACGTATTAATTAATTAATGAAAAAGGTGTAACTTCTTTGTTGGGATCATGTTTTTTTTTAATAGCCATATTACTTATATGTGTTGAATAACTTGTGGACAATCTTTGGGCAGTGCTTTTGCCTTCTGGAGGCCATGTCACATTCTTGGATACACCGGGCCATGCTGTTTTCTCTGCATTGCGTGCCCGTGGTGCAATGGTCACTGATGTGGTGGTGTTGGTGGTCGCAGCAGATGATGGTGTCATGGAGCAAACTGCTGAGTCTGTGAAGCTGGCACAGTCTGCAGGCGGTACGTAGGCCTGAGTTTGTGAAATTTACAACAGACCATTGGTGATATGTTTTGGTGATATTAAAACCCTGTATTGTACAGTGCCCATAGTGGTTGCAGTGAACAAATGTGACAAAGAGGTTGCGGATCCAGAGCGGGTAAAGCAGGAGTTGGTGCAGCTCGGTGTTGTGTGTGAAGAGCTTGGAGGAGAAGTACAAGCTGTCCACATTTCTGCACTAAAGGTTGGTCTACCAGATTCATACACATTGCCACCACTGTTTTGCTGGTGCTTTGCCAGAACACTCGAGTCTGATAGAATTGGCTTATTGCTAGCGAGCTCTGCTTTGTTTTTGACTCAAAATGATTCGTTGGTTCTATTTTTCTTATCTGACCACTGATGCCATGGCAACAGTAAACTGGGCTGCATGGGGCATGGTTTCATATGAATAGTGTATTATATTTTTTACTTTCTTTTTCCAATTCTGCATAAATTACTTTACTATATATTTTTTGCATGTATATTATGTAAAATAATTTCGGAGTTTAGCTCTACTTTTTTTAAAAACTCTCTTTGGCATGCTTGATTTCGATGTTTTGGACAAGATACGTTGAAAGTATGTGTGTGTGTATATATATATATATATATATATATTTTTTTTTTTTTAAAGATGAAGAAGGCGCTTCCAACCAAAAGTAAAAACTCGATCGACTCCGCTAATTTGAGCAAAAAAGCTGAGCAGACCCCGTCTCAGGGCAAAGTTTC
>CM068952.1:15511070-15526070 GCA_035128595.1 Eptatretus atami | reverse complement strand
TGTGTGGGTGTTGACAGCGCCGACAACGAGTGAGGAGCGGGTCGTGCACCACGCGTGAGGTGCGGGTCAGTCACTGACGGACGGCGTGTGGGTCACTGGATGTCACCAGTTTCGTGAATTGTGAAGGAAGCTGCCTCGTGTCGCAGCTCCAAGGGTCTAAACCCACTATCAGATCCGATCTCAGTGCCCTCCCAACGTCGCTGGCATTCTCAAGGCTGTTCGCGAGAGGTGCGCGGCAAGACTGGTGCTGGCTAACGACGTGACACGCAACGACCATTTCAGGACGTTTTCACCTCACGGACGCGACTACTGTTCTGGTGAGCGAGACGATTCTCCCCCCATCGAATAATCTGTTGGGGTACCATGTCTGTGTTTTAGCTGTAAGTCACCCCCGATAAGCATCTGCTGCTTTGTCTCTTTCCTGGCATTTTGATTGATTTTGCCTGAGAATTTATTCATGTCTGTTGCTTTGAACTTATTCATTTATTTACCCTCAGAAAATAAAAAGTTATTTTTTATTTATTTATTTTATTGTTCATGAAATCATTTGTCGACTTCCACCTGTTCCGTGTTTGTCCTTTCCTGTTTCCATTGGTGAGATTGTCCGAACTAGATAGACTGGTAGGGTAACCCCAGAACCGCGGTCTGGTGGGAAACCCGAGATAGCTTCCCCCCCTGGTGGTTTTCATATATAATAATATATATATATATATTTATAATATATTATATATATTATACAACGTATGTTGTTGTCGTCTTCGGCTGCCCCGTTAGGGGTCGCCACATGCGGATTAGGCCGTTATGATCCGATAACTGATTTGACATAGGATTTACGTCGGATGCCATTCCTGACACAACCCTGGTCGCCTGTTATCGACACAGGATAAGGATTGGGTTCTGCCATGATTCCAGGCTGCCCTACACCCTCTAATATGCGGACCAGCCAGAGCACCCGTCCTCAAGCGATCCTCTCAACCCAGCCTCCGAGTACCGGATTACAGCGCACGGCCAATACGCCCGGGTATATTATATATCATACGTATGTATATATATATATAATAGTATTTATATATATATATATATATATAATTCAAAACAATTGTGGAGTGGTGATGAGCCCTCCCCCGGTCCTCATGACACGTCCCTACACTGAAGGCGTCACCCTCCAATCCAGAGCCCTCGACCTGGCGACTCTGGTCCAAATAGACAAAGATTACATGATCAGCATCAGTTTAAACATCAACGAGCCACCCATCCGGATTTCGGGCTTATTTGCCCTCATCGAGGAAGGTATTCCGATAAATCTAACGCAATGATGACCGACACTTTGTCATTTCATCAGACCCACCTCCTGACTGTTATGGTGAGCATCACCACAGATATGTTCACACGGTAAAAGCCGCATAATCGCAAAGGGCAACTCGTCTGTCTGCCCCCCCAGAACGATTGTTCCGCTAATTGCAAACCAGTTCAACCAGAAGGCACGTGAGTTGATTATGCGAAATCGAAACATGTGGAAGTGTGACAAGCATCCCCTCGATCCCCATTGGAGCATTAGCCTACACCCAATGGTGACGGGGGAGAATGGGATTCTACAAAATATGGAATCCTACACCAATGAGGATCCAAACGCTATAATGGATCAAAAAGAATTGATCTATTCTATCTTCTTTTGGGTTCAGGCGGAAGCTCACTGGGAAGCAGGTGAATTGGCACCTGAGACGCGGTTATGCTCTTGCTTTGTTTATTACCGCAGATTAGCAGAGTAGATGTAGTTACTTTTTGGTTTAATGCACCTTTCGCTTTTTTCCTTAAAATGTATATTCCTGTCACTGCCCAATCTTATAATCCAACATAATATTCTTGAACATGGCTTCCAATGGTTATTCAAAAAACTTTTGATTATTTCGTCACATCAAAGTCCTCATTTGCAGTAATTATCTTAGATAGTGAAGCAACAAAAGCTAAAAAGCCATTTTTATCAAAGTGTTAACTGCAGAGAAGAAAATGCAAGAGCAAACCCAACTCGTGTTTTGTTTTTTTCTTCAAAAAGCAAACATTTAGAAAGTACAGTTTCAGCACAAGGTTGTCATCATCATTGACTAATTAATGCCAGATCACGTGTGGTCATATGATCTTAAATTCCTTCTCCAGAGGGAGCCAGAGTGAACATGGCTGCAGTAGATGACAAGACCCAAGCAGTCCAATGTACATCATCATTCCATCGCTTCCAGAGGGCATTTTAGATCTGAGCACATTGGCCTATGTTGATTCTGATGAAGGCTACACTGTAGCTGAAACATTTCACTTTCTGGATCTCTATTCTTTAGACAGAAGCTCATTGCGTATTTGTTCTTTCATTCTGCTCTTATGTGGTTCTTCATGAATTATGTTTGAAATTTCCCAACTACAAACGATTGTTTGAATGTTTTAGGAGGGCTATTTCAATTATTTTTTTTTTTTAAATGATCATTTGTTCCCCATTTTCATCCCCCTGTCCTGCTGCCTCATACACCCCCTAATCCATGGCAATTGTATCTTCATTCTTCATGTAGACTACATGACGGGGCCATAACCTTTACAAGCAGCTTGCTGAGGCGTGGTGTCAGGCAGAGATGCTGCAGTTTGAGAGCTGATCCTGGGGCCTTTTGTTGAGGGGAACTATTATCGGCAGCGACGAGACAAGGGCAAGGGGTTTTGTTGTTGCTTTAATTTCTTGCTCGTTTTATTATTGATGTTATTATCTCAATAACCCTTAATTCTTCTCACCATATCTTTTCTCAGAATTATTTTGTATGCCCCAATATTGCAAAATATTTTTAGTCTCACACCTTCAATGAATTCTCAGCATTACACGATGAGTACATGGCATCATAAGGGAATTACAATTTGTTTATCATGTTTAATGTGCTTTTTTTAAATTTACTTTTTTTTTTTAACTCTTACGGAGTTAGTTTGGCTGTTCTTACATTACCCTTACTTATATGAACCGCAGGTTGAAGTACCATATATCATGTTGATTTTCTGTAAATAGTTGTGAGCATGCTTGGGTTCTGTCCTTGTTCCTTGTAATTGCAGTAGAATATTGTATCCCTCGCTCTCATTAAAGTATTCTACAAGTTTTTTTTAAATGAACCTTACACGCTGTCAAATGAAGAAAGCAATCAGCAGTGTTTACTTCTTTCCTTTCCAAGATTTAAGGTTAATTTAACACATTTCTCTTATTGTGAAACATTTAATTGTTGGCTAGTCAAGACTAGCTTTGTTGGATAAAAGTGCAATGGATAAAGTTGTTTCTATAACAATGCATCAAGGAGTATCGTTGATATTATGATATCTTTCCCTGAAGATGTGCATTTCATACTGATAAGTGAGAAGGCGCAATATACATTAATGTATCCATATTTTTCAGCGTATGTCTATACTTTTTTTTTCCCTCTGAAAGTCAGGACTTGACTTGTACATGAGGAGTCTCCATATACACTCAGGTTATGTTCCAGAAAGCAGTGTTATATAGGAATTCAATGTATCATGGACGTACAGGTAAGTACTCCATTATCGAGGATGATATTGGGTAAATGGCCACCATTCAAATGTACAGAATGATCGCTATATAACTATTATGAGTGATAGTCGTAAGCATTTAAAAGTCATACCTTTTATTCTCGAGCGTTTTCTGAACAACCAAGACCTAAAAAGACCCAGAATACATCGCTAAAGTAACCTAGATCAGATCGCTAAAATGCCAAATTTGGTATTTCGTCTTCTCGACCTCTCAAAACAATGTAATAACTGTAGCCAGCAGCCTACTCAAACGTGCTGAAGCCTGATGGTGATTCCAACGTGAGAAGTTACTACTTTGTTCTGGTATAGTGCACACAGCCCAAAATGTAATAATATATAAAACATTAATCGTTTTTATTAACGAAAAATAAATCAAACGTATATGTGACTTAACCAAACCAGCCCATGATTGTGGGAGGATGGAAGAATGGAACACTGGATAGAAGCCATTCCAAAAACGACACCATAATCCAAACCACACCCAAATCAACTGAAAAACAATATAAAAAATAATTGGGGTTGACTCTGCTGTCAATCCTTCCAAGGTCGGCAAAATGAGTGCCAGCTTGCTGGAACACTGCGTCGAGTGGCGACCCCGTCCAGGATATGTGGCCCAATAGCCAAGGAGACCTGCTTAAGGGCAGCACCAATTGCTCCTGCACAGAGTATGGTCCCAATGGATGGATGATGGATGGATTGGATAGGAGTAGCGGCTGAAACCCGGGAAATACCAGGTTCCTCCTGATAACTCCATCTTTCTCTTTACTTATTCGGGTTACCTTCTTGGTCTTCCGTTTGACTATGAATGAACAAGCAAATGGGGAAATTATCCAATTCACCTTGTACTCCACATCGACGTACAAGCCGAAAAATAATGGTAGATGTCACAATGGGATCCTGAGCCTGAATGCATGTGAGACTTGTTATAAGAAATATGTATCAGCATTAGATATCCTTGAATGTAGTGTGTGATTATGTTGAAGACCTGTTGTAAATACAAATAAAATATTGATAAGTATGGTAGAGTTTTGCAAAAATACAGTTGGCAGGAAGTGAAGGGTAAAAAAAAATGTGTGTGTTAAAGATGAGGACAAACGCAGCATCGATTAATTCAAGGTTGGTAGAAATAATGTAGCAAATTAATCTTGCCAAAATGTGCCTGCTCTCACACCTAGCTGAATTGGATGTTAAACACAGGTTAATTCTTAGTTGGTGAGAATTGGCATTAAGTATGATTTGTTGTTAAGCCTGTGACGACGGCGGTTGTACAACGCGTTACTCTGCGTGTGGGTGCTTGCTGCTTGGGCAGGCACAGCAATGCACGGGTGCGCCCATGGTCGATGAGCAGTGAAAAGCCCTGACAGAGGTGCGACCAAGCGAGGCAGCTGAAAATAGCTGGCTGAAGGACGTGCCATCGGCAGGGATGAAATGCTGCAGGTGTCCATCAGAGGTGAGTTAGATGACTAAGGTTGGATGGATACCAGGAACATCGGTACATACAAAGTGAATTTAGCTATAATTATATTAATAATAATGAGAGTAATGAAACTGTTTTTATTTGCACCAGACATAGTAAACAGGTCACCTTTTTGATTTCTTTATCCCACCTACTCCTCGTTATAACTTATCTCTAGCATTCTTCATGTCTATAATACCTTCCAAACAACTATTATCTTGTTGTGCTTCCCACATGCTAGCTTAGGACTGACCTGTTTCTTGCCCTACTTTCTCTCATATGTTCAAACCCATCTCAGATTTTCTTTCTTTGTTTTAATTTTAACAATGTCCCAAGGCTCATAGCAAGTGTTGAACAGCATTGTTACGGCCACGGGTACAGAGTTGTATTATGAGGGGGTTAATCCCCTTTCTCTTCGGAGAACCGGACCTGGTGCCATCCGTTCACAATTACTTGTGGTGCTGTGGGTTGCTTTACAACCATGAACGCCATCATTAATCACAAGGTTCCAGTGCCCACGTCTAACTCTGCCGTTTAACTAGAGGTCACTGCCTCCTGACCAGGGAACACGCCCTTGGCAATGCATCCAATCTTCTGTTGATTACATCTTAAGTAATTGTGGCCAAGCATTACCGCTGGTGCACGCCGACTATGACAGGTAATTATTGGGAATTATTAATCTCCCAGTCTATCCAGAGTTCGGACAATGCTGGATCAATGGAAGAAATGAAAATCACGGAACAGGTTGAAACATCAACAAGGAATTTTATTATTAACAAGAAAAATAAATAAACTGAAGGATTTTTTTATTTCCTTGTCGATTAAAGTGGATGAATTCAAATCAAATCTTCATCAATTATAAGGATTCAACAGCATTTAATAAAAAATGGAGCAAAGAGCATGATGCTTATCCTATGGCTTACTTACCAATTAAACACGAGATATGGGTACCATCAGATACATTCAGGGGGGAAAAGAAATGCCGGTCACAGCTACCCAGGCAGAAGTCGTGCAGCATCTATTAATAATTACCCAAATTGTGTAAAGCATGGCTTGGCTACCTCTTTAAATGAGCTCTGCAACAGCTTGGCTCGTTTCTGTGTTGTTGGCGCTTGGCCTCGTTGTGCACCCACCCGAAACTGGGCTCGATACCAATCAATGTCCACGTCGTCATTCCGAAGAACCATGGAACGCCAAGAAACCAGGGACACCAAGAACCAGGAACACCAATAACCATCGGACCGAGCAGAACGGCAGAACATCCAACTGTCACCAATTGCCGTTGCTGCTGTCACCAACCATCAAGGAGCAAGTCAGGGGCTGCCACGATCAACTGTCATCGAGGATCTCTCAGCAACTGTCATCAGGATCTCTCAGCAACTGTCACAGGAATCTCTCACCAAACTGTCCATCAGGATCTCTCAATACCAACTGTCACAGGGGCAGTCCTGCGGTCTCTTTATAAGCGACCAGTGTGGATTGGACCTCAGCACGACTAACAGCCAAATCCAGCTTGCGTTATTGTGCATTCCGCACGAGACCTCCAACGTCCATTCTCACTACTCATTCTCTCCCCACATCGAACGAGATGCAACTACCTAATTACACAGGCTGGCTTACGAGCCATGTTCGGGCACTGGAGCCGAACGCCAGAAGTGGCCATTTGCCGGAACAAACGAGCGGAAAGCATGCAAAGCGCCCACAGAAACGTGCAATGGGCAAATCATCTCCTCCCTGTCACCGACACAAAGAAAGAGCCGGTTAGCGCCATCAGAGCTTGCTGAAATGGGGCATCGATCGCCAATGGAAAGGGTGGGTGTCAAACATCATGGAAAAGATGGGTGTCTGAAGGGTAAATGATCTGAGACCACAGCCATGTTTGATCATCAGAACGAACTGTTCGGAAGCTTGGCGGTGGTGAATTTAATGACTCAAATGTCCTTGTACGTCCCAATGTGGAAATGATAAACCAAAATAAAATTGTGTAAATAAATCCGTCAGTATTTCCAAGCCAGTGTGTCTTGATGGAAAGGGAATAGAACGAGTATCCATGTGGGCTCACGGCTATCTTATCGCATGCACAAATGGTGAATATCGGTCATGCAGAAATGAAGAACTGAACAGTCCAAAATCATATCGTCATGAACGTGTCGTAAAGAGGAAAAGGTTGTCCATTAAGAAAGGAAGAGAACATGTTCTCTGCCCTCCTCCAACACATCAAAGAGTTTAGAAATCTCCACCAGACAAGGGGATGGCTATTCTGACATTGCATTTATGGAAATAACTGTCTGAGGACCTGGATGTTGTTGTGCATTACCTCGGAAATCCGATTTTGGAAATCCAAACAACAATATATGCATCGCAGAAAGAATATTAGATGACACCAGTGTACTTTTACGTTAATTACAAGGACATGAGTAGACAAATGTTAAAATTAACATTGTATCTGAGATTTTAGTCTTTGACCAAGCTTCTTAAGCTATAGTTTTCAATGTGAACATCAAACTAGCACATAAGTACAGTAATGAGTGAAGTTTACTAAAATGCCAGTATTGCATTTCAATGGGCGCTGACTGGACTGGCCTAACGAAACTTTTTTCTGGACGTTTCCCTGGGAAGGACTACTGGCCTCTGCCTCCGCGATGAATCTATTCTGCTGACGTAGAGCTGAAATTATTGATGAGGAATGGAGGCTTATATCCCTCTTCTCTTTCAAGTCTATTCTCCTATCCATCTTGGTTCAATAATCCTACTTCTGCAGACATTGTGCAAGGGATGGCAGCATATCGTGACATGGAAAAACTTCTTCTTCCTCCGATTCGCAATGAAGTTTCCTACAGTGCCTCAGAAGTATTCCACCCCAGGATTTTCACATTTTAATGTGTTACACAGCGTGATTTAAATGAAAATTAAAGAATTTGTCACTGACCACCAACAAATACAGTCATCCCACTTTTTTTGGCGGGGGTTAACGTTCCAAAACCCGCCCCGCGAGAAGTGAAAACTGCGAATGAATGGATGCCTCCCTAAAATCGATTCGTCTGGTCTGGGTCGTGCTTGGCAATGATCGGTTCGAGGTGCCGGAGATCGACTCGTCTGGTCTGTTCGGGACACACAGCTTGGCAAATGATCGGGTTCGAGGTGCCGGAGATCGACACTTGTCTGGTCCTGGTCGTTTGGCTGTGCTCGTACCAACCACGGCAAACCTTTTTCTTCCCGAAGCATATTCGAGCACTTTAACCTTCTCCACATCCACACACGACCTTCCTCTGGCACTTACTTCGTTCCTTGGCCAAGAAGCCTTAGAATGTGCAAGGGCGTTGGGGCGGCATCGTAGGCTTTGGAGAAAAACGTAGAACATTTTGTCGAAGTTCACACGAAACTTTGTCTGTGCGTTGTGTGACTGGTCGAGCACCACGCGTTATAATTTATGCTTAAAATAATTTATATTGTTTATATATTAATAATTTCTTGTGCGATCTAACCGTGTGGGGTGGAATCCGCAGATAAAAATTAATAGGGTTCCGAGGGGAATACCCCAGGTGAACCCGGAGGAACGGGGCGTAGTATAGTATGAATCCTGCTGAGAGATAGGCGGGGGAATTACTGTATCCCACACAACTAATGACATTAACAGTGAAAACATATTTCGTTTATCTGTATAACTTTTTAAAAATTAAATAATATGAAAATCATGAATATTTGTCGTATAACATTCATGTCAATCACACTTGCTAGAGCTCACATTATAATGAGGCAGTGCACACTACAAGTCCTTTTGAGAGAATCACTCTCTCCGAGATGTCCTCTGACATAACTTGAATGGGTCCACCTGTGGCGTCGACATTGGCAATTACATATCCGACCATGATTATATGCAAAGAAGAGCAGCACTCTTCTAGGAAAGGTCCCATACCATGTTGTTCGGGAGCTAGTGCTATATCGCAGCTATAAACTCTGACATCAACCTCCAAGACACTGATATATATATTCAATGATAGCATAGTTGACGAGGTAATTCACGCGAATCGGAACGGTAGGAGTGAAACAAATTTCTGGAGTCGGTGCAAGTCCCAAAGTAAGTCACAGTAGAGGACTTAACCATCAATTATGGAAATGGAAGAATATATGACATGACCCAGACTCTTTCTAGAGCTAGGACGTCCAATCAAACTAGGGCAAAAAAGGGACTGAGGTACATGCGAGGTGACCATAGAACCGCTCAAATGAACCCCACTTGCCACGAAATACAGAGTTCCATTCGACACTTCGAGGAGTCGAAGCACGGAGCCATAACGAGAAAAGGACAAAAAGTCTTATGCAGCATCTCTATCAATAGTAATAGCTTGTCGAGAAGTGAACCATAACGAAGCCACTACATAGAATTATATAAGCATGCCTGGATTTTCAAAACTGCAGGAATGCCTTTTCATGCAGCATGTCTGGAGTTTGCAAAAAGCATGTGGAAGACTCAGAGCATGAAAAAAAAGATTCTGTGGTCTGATGAAGATGAAATTGAACTCTTGGTCCTGAATGAAAGCGCTACGTCTGGGGGAAACCAAAGTAACCTCAATCACCATCCTAACACGCATCCCTACGTGAAGCATGGGGGTGCCAGCGTCATGCCATGGGGATGCTTTTTCACAGCAAGGGATTAAGACTTGTAAGGATACGAGGGAACAATAAATGGAGCTAATACAGGCAAATCCTTGACGAAACACTGCCTTCAGAGTGCAAAAGTCTTAGACTGCTGTGAAGATTTGACGTTCGCAGCAGGAAAATGACCCAAACATCCAGCCAAAAGCATGCACTGGAATGGCTTCAGAACGAGAACGTGAAAGTCTTTAAAGTGACCCAGCCAAAACGCCAACTTGAATCCCATTGAGAATCTGTGGAAAGACTTGAAAGATTGCTATTCACCTACGCTGCCCATCAACGTGACAGAAGCAATCTGCAAGGAAGAATTGGAGAAAATCCCTAAATCCAAGATGTGCAAAGCTGATAAAGACGTAGCCAAGAAGAGTCAGAACATCATGGTGTTTCTCAAAAGCTATAATTATCGCTGCAGAGGTGCTCCTACCAAAGTAATTGATTCAGGGATTGAATACTTATTGATGCAAGACATTTCAGCTTTTCATAAATAATTGTAAAAATTTCTGAAACATGTTTTCACTTTGTCAATTATGGGAATATTTGTGTAGATTGATGATAAAAATTAAAATTAATCCATTTTTAAATTCAGGCTGTAACACAACCGCATACAATATTGTTACAGACTCGGGGTTCGAGACTCGCCATGAGGGATGCATTCGTACCTCTCAAACGCCAGCTCCTGAGGCCTACCAGGTCACAGATGGACTCCGCGCCACCGGTGTTGCTAAGCAATCACAAACTCCAATTGGTAACTGCCAATCCTGCAGGGTTGCACTACGCTCACTAATACTGACGTGTGGACAGCTGAATCCAATTTTTGGTTGTTGTTGGTGTTTGTTTGTGTGGGGGGGGGTTTCGTGCCGCCCAGCGCCCCCAGATGCTCCGAGTGAATACAGTGAGTGGGCAGCTGGCTGCAAGGCAAATTAAATTGGGGTAGAACTTCCTGGCTGAATTACGTGCAGACTAGCTGGACCAACAAAGGAAAAGACGAAACGAGCTGGGGACATTTTCTAACATAAGCAATTTATTTAATGGGCAAGGAAAGTATTCTGCACAATAATCAAAAAGGGTTTTATTTGAAATATGTGTAGCAAGGGAAAGCAAGGATCTGGGTGCGGCTAAAATAAATCAATTATTTACAACAGAGAAGAAAGCAGGGCAGAGTTAAACCAAGAGAAAGAACTTACACATTCTTAACTTATGCAAACATACAGGTGCCATCAGAAACATACTGAGGAATTATAGAGCCAAGAAAGAGTTGACGTAGTAGCGGGTTTCGACCTATTTCAACACCTGGAGTGGCCAATGGATCCGATGCTTCCCAGTCGCTTAGGAGGGGGAAGGAGGGAAGAAAACTGGAGTGTCTATGTGAGTGAAGTGGGAGGTACAAATGGGTGATGCAGAAGAGGAAGAGTGGAAGGAGTCGTATCCAAGTCTCTTTTCAGCGTAACAGTCTTCTAGCAGCCCTGCTTGAATGTTGTAACACATCATCTTCAAATCCAGACATGTTAATCCTTTCCTAACACAGAAAACGTCACAGAATGCTAGATCATGACATCAACGCCAACTCTAAATGGTCATTAAAAAACAAGTTCCATCATTTGTAGGTTAAAAGTCAGTCTGCTCTCTCGAAACGGGAAGAGTATTATCTTGAAGCAACTAGAGCTTAAGTGAATACATCTGGATTAAATTCTTAAATCCACATCCAACTTGTTTGTGTAAAAATAATAAAATTTCTTAGATAGCTTTTAAATGATAGCAATTCTTCTGAAGATTCAACTTACTGGCAAAGGTTCAACCTGATACAAACTTAATAGTCAGGTGATCTTTCCATAAAAGGAAAAATATATTTATGTTATTCAAAAACCAAATGGAATAGCATAATTAAAAAGAATCATATCATATTTGATACATTTTATTTCAGTTAACATTTTCAGTTTCTAAATACCAATGTTTAACTATCATCAATTTTATGTTATTTATCACCTTCAAACCCATATCGATAAAAATGTATCTTACAACTGTCCATTCCAAATATCAGCTTCTGCTCAAGGTACCTGAGATATGCCCAGATGAGAAACAAAATAAATAAGTAATTATAAATCGATAATGATTGAGCATTTGATCAATTAATTGATGAATCAAAAAATATCAAATACCAGTTTTGCCAAAGCAAGTCTTCACTTTTGTCAACATAAATTTCACCATTTCTACGCTCAAAGGATGGCTGAGATAATCGCTCCGGACAAAGAAAGCAAGAAAAAAAAACAAGAAAAGTAAGACGGAGTAAAAACTGAGTAGCTCCTTCTTCAGTGTCTGGCGAAGAAGGGGGGGGGGGGGGGGGGGGGGGGGGGGGGGGGATAATAAGGGGGGGGGGGGGAAAAGATTCAAAAATTGTCATGCATCACTGGCTATGAATTTGAGAACGATGTCAATAAGATCGGTGAAAGAAAGAGCAAAGGGAATTGAAATATCCAACTAAAAGCCATACGCACGCTTGTGTCCATATACCCACGAGATTGTAATGGAAGGGCTAACTGAACGAATACTAATGAAACAAGTGTGCAGGCCAACAAATCCCGCCCATTTAAGGCATAAAGTCTTCGGACCCAACCGATCTCACAAATATGCATTTTCACTATAGGAAATGGGTAGGATTAATAAGTGACAAATAGAATAAGGTTCGCTATAAGCTTAGTTTGAAGTAAATCAGATCATTTTTGATGAAGTTAATGAGCGAAAAACGATTGATCTTTTCGTGACCCTTGACCTTGAACCTTGATCCAATTGGACCAAAAGTTAATGGGGTCGTCCAAGTGTTATTGCCCACCTGTGGATTAAATTTGATAGTGTTTGCTAAAGCCATTTTGCGTAAAGTTGCTAAACAGACAGACAGACAAACAAACAAACAGACAAACAAACCGGACGATTACATTACCGCTCCCTCCCTCCGGGGGGGGGGGGGGGATTAATAACTGTCTCAGGCTCACTTTATGTTGGTGCCATTGCCTTGGGAATGCCAGCTTCGCAGAGCCACAACACATATATTGGGGCTATCTGCTGTATTGACTCTTGTTTATCCCATGCAACTGTTTCCCTCTGTCTAACCTTTTTTCTCTGCTCCATCTGTTTAGTGTGTTGACCCCACCCTCATCTTCCATCTTACAGCTCTTGCTGCCATACCCCTCTTAGCTTTGGTATTAAGAAAAAAAATTCAAGACAAATGTGTTATCTATAATTACTTTTATTATTTAACAAAATATTTAGTAATATGTACTTCTGGCTTAATTGCCTATTGAGAAAGACACAGACCACCCACGCCAAATGCAGTGTCAGCTATATACAATACTGCTACCCATAATTCAGTCCAGCCTTAAGGTAGAAGAAGCCCTGTGGCATAGCCAACACGCTCCTCCCCTCCCCTCCCCGACAAAAAGGAATAAACCAGCGACATATTTCTGGCTCATGCCTCCATCAGTCATAGGAGTGGAATCAACATTCAACACGAAACCCCCTCCTCACCCGCCCAAACCACCCACCCTAACCCCCATAGCCCATACCAGTTAATAATTTTTTGCCGGATGTGGTGCATGTGTATGTGTACGTGTGCATGGACACATATGATATATGTATAGTACTGTTATGACTGTGCATCGAGTATAAAGGGTTTTCTGGGTGGCGATCTTGTGCAGGGCTCGTGCTCGCCGAAGGCCTGGAGTGGGCGCAAGTATTGGATCGGGAAGCCGAAGCAATGACGGATACCGAAAAAATTGAGCAGCAGGCGGGAAGAGCATCGGCAAGAACGCAGCAGAAGGCTGCAGCCCTTGCACGATTGCACTGAGGCAGCGGAGTCCATCCTTTACAAGTCACGAAGGAAGAAATGGCAACAAAGAAGGCACAGAAGGGTGGCAGTGGTGAGAAAAGAGGTATTAGTTGATGACGACAAACAAGGATCAAGAAGATGACCACAAAGGAGGGAGAAAGTGGTCAACCAAATTTTCTGTTATCTCAAAGTAGAGCTTCCTATTCAGTCTACCTTTCTGTGTATCTGGATCAAAGTTTAAAATCAAACATAAACCAGAAATTTGAATTAATTCTGATCGAAAGTTGATACAGGGCAGCTATTTCAAGGTCTTTATTGAATTGTTACTACACGCATGCGAAGCGAGGGCATGGTTTAAGCAATAAAAATTGGTTCACCTCTGTTGCCTGTCTGTCTACAAACGTCATTTATGACCGAGGAAAACTTGATTTCAATTGATTTTAATTTTTGACATGCATCGAAAAAAATACCTGTAGGTTAGCAGTGATTTGGTCTGAAAATGACTCTGAACACGCATGTGCGGGGAAGTAGATTTTTTTTAGTCCGTCTGTTTTTTTTCTGACAATCAAACACAATTGAAATCATCCAAATGTAAACTTTACTGTTTTTTAGGCGACGTCATAAAGGACACAAACAACAGGCCACAAATAACTACTGAAACGTGTCAAATAAAGGTGGTGTAAAAGACGGCTGGCATCAAACGCGCATAAGATTCAGATGTTTTTTTATGCCTCCACTGACGAAGTCGCTGGAGCAATTATGCTTTCGATTGTCCGTCTGTCCGTAAGTACATATGTCATTGATGCTGATTTTTTTCTCTCTCTCTCTTTTCTTGCAACCGATTATCTGGTGACACAAAATTTTCACCATAGGTGGACTACTCATGTGGAAATGTTTTAATATAATATGATGCCATAGGTCATGTGGTAGGCAGTATGTTGGAAAAAGGAAAACTTTGACATCTGTATCTCCGAACGCTCCACAGAAAAATGGAAACTTGGCACATGTGAATACTCCCCATGGGAAACGTGTGATTTTTTTTTTTTGAGTCATAGGTGGCTTCGTAGACGTCATAATTGCATATGTTTGAATGCTTTATGCCGATCAACATGAACATTTTTGAGGGTCATCTAGGGCTAAATGTATGGGGGGAAAATGACTGATATCTTGTACGTGGTTCAGCAGCCATATTGTTCAACATAAAACCTTCAAAAAACTTCTCCCGAAATGGCTGAACAGTCGAGGCAAAATTTTACACGTATAATTGCCTGTCCTGAGGAACAAAGTTCTCGCACCTTTGACGTCATAGGTCAAATAGCTGGCAGCCATTATTAATTTACCCAGAATGTTTAAAAATCTCTCCAAACGACTTGACAGATCGAGGGGCAACTTCACCCACATGTTCCCAAAGCCTTTGGTAAATCCAGGGTTTTCACGAATAATTCATAGGTCACATGTGTCTGGCAGCCATATTGGATTTTTAAAAAATCTAAAAAAATTCTCA
>CM068952.1:15493670-15510868 GCA_035128595.1 Eptatretus atami | reverse complement strand
TCCGTTCCTTTTAGCCGGTACGTCCTTGGCAGTGTCGCTCGGCTGCATCCGATCCGGTAAAGTGATCTGAACCGGTAGAGTGATCCGGTTCGGACAAGGTGGACTGAGGGCGTGTTCCCCAGAAATTAAATCACGTGATTAATTAGGTAACCCGATTAATCCATAGATGGGAGGACCCTAGGTCACGCCGTTGAGTTATTGTAGTCCACGGTCGGTTAAGCGACCCGCCGCGTCGCGGAATTATCTGTGTGGCGAGGGCCTACAAATTTGGGGAGTCTGGTTGGGAGCTGAGATAGCTTCCCCCCCCCCCCTAGTGGTCTTCTCACGCCCAAATCTCACCGCAAGCAATTACAATATATATATATATATATATATATATAATATATATATATATATATATATATATATATATGTTACAGATTTCAGAATCCGGTCTGATGAATGCATCCACACATCCATGTCCTCAGACAGTTATTTCCTTAAATACATGTTCAGATTAGCCCCATCCCATGTCTCATGGGATTTTAATTGTGATGCGTTGAGAAGGGTAAGAATAGATCCCCTCTCTATGGGAAGTTTTTTTTTACGACAGACACGTTTACACACATTTCTTTCGCGAGCGCTGGCGCCTTATTTTTTCTCAGCATTTACCTATTTCCGAGCGCTGCGTTTACTTTTCCTCAGCACGTTTATGCACGTATTTATTTCGCGTGTGCCGATGCCCGCCTTTTTTGAGAGTGCACGGGTCGTCATGGTAACCGTGCGCAAGTGGGCGGGGTGAGCTTTGGGGGACTCTGCGCCGCGGAGACGGGCCGCAGATATAAAACTAATTGGAGGTCCGTTCTGAGGAGAGAGAAGTAAGAGGAGGGAGAAAAAAACGAGAAAGAAAGCCAGAGAGGAAAAGGAGGAGAAGAAGGAGAAGAAAGGGTGAGGGTAAGCGAGCCAAAAAGGAAGCGAGAGTTGAAACATGCGAGGGAAGAAGCGAGCCAGAGAGGAAGCGTGCAAGCCCGCAAGTGAGCAGCGAGCGTGTGGTGCGTGTGTGGGTGTCTGACCAGCGCCAACAACGAGACAATTAGTCCTTCCCAGTGCTTGAGCAAACGAGCGTGTGGTGCGTGTGTGGGTGTGAGCAGCGCGGACAACAAGTGAGGCACGGGTCGGTCACCAACGCGTGAGGTGCGGGTCAGTCATGACGGACCGTGGGGTCACTGGATGTCACCAGTTTCGTGAAGTGTGAGGAGCTGCCCGTGTGGCAGCACCAGGGTCTAAACCCACACAGACGATCTCAGTGCCCTCCCAGACGTCGACTGGCATTCAAGGCGTTCGCGAGAGGGTGCGCGGCAAGACTGGGTGCTGGCAACGGACGTGACACGCACGCACACATTTCAGGACGTTTTCACTTCACGGACGACTACTTTCTGGTGAGCGAGACGATTCTTCCCCCCCCCCCCCCCGAATAATCTGTTGGGTACCATGTCTGTGTTTAGCTGTAAGTCAACCCCCGATAAGCATCTGCTCTTTGTCTCTTTCCTGGCATTTTGATTGATTTTGCCTGAGTAATTATTCATGTCGGTTGCTTTGAAACTTATTCATTTATTTACCTCAGAAAATAAAAAGTTATTTTTATTTATTTATTTTATTGTTATAAATCATTTGTCGACTTCCACCTGTCGTGTTTGTCCTTTCCTTCCATTGGTCGAGCATTGTCCGAACCTAGATAGACTGGTAGGTAACCCGAGAACCCGGTCTGGTGGGAACCCGAGATAGCTTCCCCCCTGGTGGTTTTCATATATATATATATATATATATATATATATATATATATATATATTATATATATATATATAATATGTTGTTGTTCGTCTTTCGGCTGCTCCCGTTAGGGGTCGCCACAGCGGATTCCGTTATGATCCGCATACTGTTTGGCATAGGATTTACGCGGATGCCCTTCCTGAACCAACCCTGTCCCTCTTACGACACAGGGATAAGGATGGGTTTCGCCATGATTCCAGGCTGCCCTAACCCTCTCAATGTGCGGACCAGCACAGAGCACCCGTCCTCAAGCGATCCTCCAACCCAAGCCTCCGAGTAGCCGGATTACAGGCGCACGGCACTACGCCCGGTTATATATATATATATATTATAATTATATATAATATATTTATATATAATATATATATATATAAATCAAAACATGTGGAGTGTGATGAGCCCTCCCCCGGTCCTCAATGAACATCGTCCTACACTAAGGCGTCACCTCCAATCCAGAGCCCTCGACCTGGCATCTCTGTCAAATAGACAAAGATTACATGATCAGCATCAGTTAAACATCAAACGGAGCC
The DNA here is from genome assembly GCA_035128595.1 of Eptatretus atami. Classification (NCBI taxonomy): domain Eukaryota; kingdom Metazoa; phylum Chordata; class Myxini; order Myxiniformes; family Myxinidae; genus Eptatretus; species Eptatretus atami. Next base: position 15,508,529 of record CM068952.1, on the reverse strand, counting down.
ACCATCCGGATTTCGGGCTTATTTGCCCTCATGAGGACGGTATTCCGATAAATATCTAACCAATGATGACCACATTTGTCATTTCATCAGACGCACCTCCTGACTGTTATGGTGAGCATCACCACAGATTGTTTCACACGGTAAAACCGCATAATCCGCAAAGGGCAACCGTCTGTCTGCCACCCAGACGATTGTTCCCGCTAATGCAAACCATTCAACCAGAAAGGCACGTGATGTGATCAGTGGTAAATCGAAACATGTGGAGTGTGACAAGCACCTCCTCGATCCCCATTGGACATAGTCCTACACCAATGGTGATCGGGGGAGATGGATTCTACAAAATAGGATCCTACACAATGAGGATCCAACACTAATGGGATCAAAAAGTAATTAGATCTATTCTATCTTCTTTTGGGTTCAGGAAGCTCACTGGGAAGCAGGTGAATTGGCACCTGAACGGTTATGCTCTTGCTTGTTATTACCAGATTAGCAGAGTAGATGAGTTACTTTTTGGTTTAATGCACCTTTCCTTTTTCCTTTTAAAATGTATATTCCTCACTGCCCAATCTTATATATACATATATCTTGAACATGGCTTCCAATGGTTATTCAAAAACTTTTGATTATTCTCGTCACATCAATTCCTCATTGCAGTAATTATCTTAGATAGTGAAGCACCAAAAGCTTTAAAAGCCATTTTTACCAAAGTTGTTAACTGCAGAGAAGAAAATGCAAGAGCAAACCCAACTCGTGTTTTGTTTTTTTCTTTCAAAAAGACAAACATTTAGAAAGTACAGTTTCAGCCACAAGGTTGTCATCATCATTGACTAATTATGCAGACCACGTGTGGTCATATCTTAAATTCCTTCCCAGAGGAGCCAGAGTGACAATAGGTCTGCAGTAGTGACAAGACCCAAGCAGCCAATGTCATCATCATTCCATCCTTCCAGAGGGCATTTTAGATCTGAGCACATTTGGCCTATGTTGATTCCTGATGAAGGCTACACTGTAGCTGAAACATTTCACTTTCTGGATCTCTATCTCTTTTAGACAAAAGCTCATGCTGTATTTGTTCTTTCATTCTGCTCTTGTGGTTCTCATGAATTTGATGTTTGAAATTTCCCAACTACAACGATTGTTTGATGTTTTAGGAGCTATTTCATTTTTTTTTTTTATTAATGAATCATTGTTCCCATTTCATACCCCTGTCTGCTGCTCATACACCCACTTAATCCATGGCAATGTATCTTCATTCTTCATGTATGACTACATGAAGGGCCATAACCTACAGCAAGCTTGCTGAGGCTGTGGTGGTCCAGGCAGAGATGCTGCAGTTGAGAGCTGATCCTGGGGCCTTGTTGGGGGACTATTATCGAGGCACGCCGAGACAAGGGCAAGGGGTTTGTTGTGCTTTATTTCTTGCTCTTGTTATTTATTGCATGGTTATATCCTAATAACCTTAATTTCTTCCTCACCCATATCTTTTCTCAAGAATTATTTTGTATGCCCCAATATTGCAAAATATTTTTAGTCTCACACCTTCATGAATTCTCAGCATTACACGATGAGTACATGGCATCATAAGGGAAGTACAATTGGGTTTTCATGTTTAATGTGCTTTTTATTTTACTTTTTTTTTTTAACTCTACGGAGTTAGTTTGCTGTTCTTACATTAGCCTTTACTTATATGAACCCAGGTTGAAGTACATATATCATGTTGATTTTCTGTTAATAGTTGTGAGCATCTCTGGTTGCTGTCCTTGTCCTTGTAATTGCAGGAGAATATTGATATCCTCGCCTCTCACTTAATATATCTACAAGTTTTTTTTTTTAAATGAACCTTACACGCTGTCAAATGGAAGAAAGCAACAGCAGTGTTTACTCTTTCCTTTCCATATGTTAAGTTTATTTAACCATTTCTCTTATTGTGAACACATTTAATTGTTGGCTAGTCAAGACTAGCTTGTGTTGGATAAAAGTGCAATGGATAAAAAGTTGTTTCTATAACAATTGCATCAAGGTATCGTTGATATGTATGATACTTTCCTGAGATGTGCATTTCATACTGATAAGTGAAAGCCCAAGTATACATTATGTATCCCATATTTTTCAGCGTATGTCTATACTTTTTTTTTCCTCTGAAAGTCCAGGACTTGACTTGTACAGAGGAGTCTCCATATACACTCAGGTTATGTTCCAGGAAAGCAGTGTTATAAGAATTCATGTATCATGGAGTACAGTAGTACTCCATATCGAGGGATGATATGGGTAAAAAATGGCCACCATTCAAACGTGTACAGAATGATCGGCTTATAAACTATTATAGAGTGAAGTCGTAAGCATTTAAAAGTCATACCTTTTATTCTCGAGCGTTTTCTGAACAACCAAGACATAAAAGACGCCAGAATACATCGCTAGTACCACGACAGATCGCTAAAATGCCAATTGTATTTCGTCTTCTTCCCCTCTCAAAACAATGTAAAACTGTAGCCCAGCCTACCTCAATAACTGCTGAAGCCGTGATGGTGATTCCAACTGAGGAAGTTACTTTGTTTCTGGTATAGTGCACACAGCCCAAAATGTAATAATATATAAAAACATTATCGTTTTATTACGAAAATAAATCAAACGTAAATGTGGACTACCAAACCAGCCATGATTGTGGAAGGATGGAAATGGACACTGGATAGAACCATTCCAAAAACGACACATATCCAAACCACCACCCAAATCAACTGAAACAAGTATAAAAAATAATTGGGGTTGACTCTGCCTGTCATCCTTCAAGGTCGGCAAAATGAGTGCCAGCTTGCTGGACCACTGCGTCGGAGTGGCGACCCGTCCAGGATTGTGCCCAATAGCCAAGGAGACTGCTTAAGGCAGCACCAATGCTCTGCACAGAGTATGGTCCCAATGGATGGATGGATGGATGGATGGATGGTAGCGGCTGAAACCGGAAAATATCCAGGTTCCTCCTGATAACTCCATCTTTGCTCTTTACTTATTCGGGTTCCTTCTTGGTCTTCCGTTTGACTATGAATGAAGCAAAGCAAATGGGGAATTATCAATTCACCTTGTACTCCACATCGACGTACAAGCCGAAAAAATATGGTAGATGTCACAATGGGATCCTGAGCCTAATGCATGTGAGACTTTTATAGAAATATGTATCACATTGAATCTTGATGTAGTGTGTGTATTATGTTGAAACTTGTTGTAAATACAAATAAAATATTGATAAGTATGGTAGATTTTGCAAATACAGTTGGAGGAAGTGAAGGTAAAAAAAATGTGTGTGTTAAGATGGAGGACAAACCAGCATCGATTATTCAAGGTTGGTAGAAATATGTAGCAATTTATCTTCCAAAATGTGCCTGCTCTCAACACTTAGCTGAATTGGATGTTTCAACACAGGTTATTGTTAGTTGGTGAGAATTGGCATTAAAGTATGATTTGTTGTTTACAGGCCTGTGACGACGGCGGTTGTACAACGCGGTACTCTGCGTGTGGGTGCTCTGCTTGTGGCAGGCACAGCAATGGCACGGGTGCGCTCCATGGTCGATGAGCAAGGAAAAGCCCTGACAGAGGTGCGACCAAGCGAGGCAGCTGAAATAGCTGGCTGGAAGGACGTGCCATCGGCAGGGGATGAAATGCTGCAGGTGCCATCAGAGGTGAGTTTAGATGACAAGTTGGATGGATACCAGAAATCGGTACATGTAACAAAGTGAAATTTAGACTATAATTATATTAATAATAATGAGAGTATGAAACTGTTTTTATTTGCACCAGACTAGTAAACAGGTCACCTTTTTGATTTCTTTATCCCACCTACTCTCTCGTTATAACTTTATCTCTATGCAGTTCTTCATGGTCTCATATACCCTTCCAACAACTATTATCTTGTTGTGCTTCCAACATCTAGCTTTTAGGACTGACTCTGTTTCCTTGCCCTACTTTTCTCTCATATGTTCAACCCCATCTCAGATTTTCTTTCTTTGTTTTTTTTTAACAATGTCCAAAGGCTCATAGCAGTGGTTGAACACATTGTTACGGCCACGGGTACAGAGTGTATTATGAGGGGGTTAATCCCCTTTCTCTTCGGAGAACCGGACCTGGGGCCACCGTTCACAATTAACTTTGTGGTGCTGTGGGTTGCTTTACAACCATGAACGCCAAATCAGTTAATCACAAGTTCCAGTGCCCCACCGTCTAATTTGCCGTTTAACTAGAGGTCACGTGACCTCCTGACCAGGGAAACAGCCCTTGGCAATGCACCAATCTTCTGTTGATTACATCTTAAGTAATGTGGCCAAGCATTTACCGCTGGTGCACGCGACTATGACAGGTTAATTAGTTTGGGAATTATAATCTCCCAGTCTATCCAGGTTCGGACAATGCTGGATCAATGGAAGGAAATGACAATCACGGACAGGTTGAACATCAACAAGGAATTTATTATTAACAAGAAAAATAAATAAACTGAAGGATTTTTTATTCCTTGTCGATTAAATGGATGAATTCAAATCAAATCTTCAATCAAATTATAAGATTCAACAAGCATTTATAAAAAATGGACAAAGAGCAGATGCTTTTATCACTATGCCTTACTTACCAATTAAACACGAGATATGGGTACCCATCAGATCATTCAGGGGGGAAAAGAAATCCGTTCACAGCTTACCAAGGCAGAAGTCGTCATGCATCTATTAATTACCCAAATTGTGTAAGCTGGCTTGGTCTACCTCTTTAAATGAGCTCTCACAGCTTGGCTCGTTTCTGTTGTTGGCGCTTGGCCTCGTTGTGCACCCACCCGCAAACGGGCTCGAATACCAATCAATGTCAGTCGTCATTCCCAAGAAGGACGCAAGACGAACGCCAAGAACCAGGGACACCAAGAACCAGGAAGCACCAATAACCAGTCGGACCGAGCAGAACCAGCAGAACAGTCCAACTGTCACCAATGTGCCGTTGCTGCTGTCACCAACCATCAGGAGCAGTCAGGGGCTGCCACAACTGTCACATCTCTCAGAACTGTCATCAGGATCTCTCAGCAACTGTCATCAGGATCTCTCACAACTGTCATCAGCGAAGCACAGGGCAGTCCTGCTGTCTTTTTATAAGCGACCAGTGTGGATGGAGCCTCAAGCACGACTACAGCCAAATCCAGCTTGCGTTATTGGTGCATTCCTGCACGAGACCTCCAACCGTCCATTCTCACACTCATTCTCTCCCAACATCGAACGAGATGCAACTACCAATTAACACAGGCCTGGCTTACGGGCCATGTTCGGGGCACTGGACGAACGCCAGAAAGTGGCCATTTGCCGAAAAACGAGCGGAACAAAAGCGCCCACAGAACGTAATGGGCAATCATCTCCTCCCTGTTCACCGACACAAAGAAGAGCCGGTTACGTCCATAGAGCTGCTGAATGGGGCATCGATCGCCAATGGAAAAGGGTGGGTGTCAAACATAATGGAAAAAGATGGGTGTCTGAGGTAAATGATCTGAGACCACAGCCATGTTTGATCATCGAACGAACTGTTCGGGAAAAGCTTGCGGTGTGATTAATGACTCAAATGTCCTGTACGTCCAATGTGGAAATGATAACCAAAATAAAATGTGTAAATAAATCGTTTATTTCCAAGCCAGTGTGTCTTGATGGAAAGGGAATAGAACGAGTATCCATTGGGCTCACGGCTATCTTAGCATGCACAAATGGTGAATATCGGTCATGCAGAAATGAAAACTGCGTAAATCATTCGTCATGAACGTGTCGTAAAGAGGAAAAGGTTGTCCCATAAGAAAGGAAGAGAACCTGTTCTCTGCCTCCTCCAACACATCAAAGAGTTAAATCCCACCAGACAAGGGGATGGGTCTATTCTGAACATGCATTTATGGAAATAACTGTCTGAGGACCTGGATGTTGTGTGCATTACTCGGATCCGATTTTGAAATCCACAACAAATAATGCACGCAGGACAAGATTATTAGATGACAACAGTGTACTTTTACGTTAATTACAAGGACATGAGTAGACAATGTTAAAATTAACATGGTATCTGAGATTTTAGTCTTGGAACCCAGCTTCTTAAGCTAAGTTTTTCAGATGTGAACATCAAACTACACATAAGTACAGGTAATGGAGTGAAGTTTACAAATGCCAGTATTGGCATTTCAATGGCGCTGACTGGACTGGCCTACGAAACTTTTTTTCTGACTTTCCCTGGGAAGACTACTGCCTCTCCTCGGGCGATATCTATTTCTGCTGAACGTATAGCTGAAATTATTTGTGGAGGAATGGAGGCTTATACCCTCTTCTCTTTCAAGTCTATTCTCTCTACCCAATTCTTGGTTCAATAATTCCTACTTGCAGACATTTTGGCAAGGGATGCAGCATATCGGACATGGAAAAACTCTTCTTCCTCCGATTCGCAATGAGTTTCCTACAGTGCCTTCAGAAAGTATTCACACCCCTTGACTTTTCACATTTTATTGTGTTACAGTGTGAATTTAAAATGAAAATTAAAGAATTTTGTCACTGATCCACAAAAATACAGTCATCCCCGTTTTTTTGCGGGGGTTACGTTCCAAACCCCCCCGCGAGAAGTGAAAATCTGCGATGAATGGATGCCTCCCAAAAAAATCGATTCGTCTGGTCTGGTCGGCTTGGCAATGATCGGGTTCGGGGTGCCGGAATCGACTCGTCTGGTCTGTTCGGCTGGCAATGATCGGGTTCGAGTGCCGGAGATCGACTTGTCTGGTCTGGTCGGTTTGGCTGTGCTCGTCCAACACGGCAAACCTTTTTCCTTCCCGAAGCATATATCGAGCACTTTAACTTCTCTGGAGCGTCAGGACCTTCCCCTGGCACTTCGGTCCTTGCCAGAAGCCTTAGAAGGTGCAGGGCGTTGGGCGGCATCGTAGGGCTTGGAGAAAAAACGTAGAAATTTTTCGAAGTTCACAAGCGAAACTTTGTCTGTGCGTTGTGTGACTGGTCGAGCACACGCGTTATAATTTATTGCTTAAATAATTTATATTTTATATATTATTACGCGATATACCGGGGGAATCCGCAAGAAAAATTAGTTAGGTTCCAAGGGAAACCCGCAATGAACCGGGGACGCGATAGGTGAACGCGATATAGCGGGGATTACTGTACCCCATTATGACAAAGTGAAAACATGTTTTTAGAAATTTTTAAAAATTAATTAATAATGAAAATTGAAATGTCTTGCGTCAATAACTATTCAACACCCTTGCTATGACGCTCCAAATTAAGATCAGGTGCATCCATTTCCTTTTGATCATCTTGAGATGTCTCGACAACTTGAATGGAGTCCACCTGTGGTCAATTCAATTAATTGGACATGATTTAGAAAGAAACACACCTTTCTATCAAGGTCCCATATTTTGACAGTGCATATCAGAGCAGAAACTCTACCATGAAGTCCAAGCAACTGTCTGTAGAATTCAGAGATAGAATTTTAGGAGGTATTAGATCTGGGAAGGGTGTAAAACAATTTCTGGAGTGTTGAAGGTTCCCAAGAGCACAGTTGAGCTCCATCATTAGGAAGTGGAAAGAATATGGACTGACCCAGACTCTTCCTAGAGCTGGCGTCCAACCAAAACTGGGCAAAAAAGGGACTTGGTCATGGACGGTGACCAAGAACCCAATGACCACTCTGACAGAAATACAGAGTTCCTTGGCTGAGATGGGAGAACCCTACCGAAGGACAAAAAGTCTATGCAGCACTCTACAAATCTAGGCTTTGTGGGAGAGTGACCAGACGGAAGCCACTCCTGAAAAAGGCATGCCTGGAGTTTTCAAAAAACTGCAGGAATGCCTTTTTCATGCAGCATGTCTGGAGTTTGCAAAAGGCATGTGGAAGACTCAGAGCATGAGAAAAAAAGATTCTGTGTCTGATGAGATGAAATTGAACTCTTTGGTCTGAATGAAAAGCGCTACGTCTGGGGGAAACCAAGTACAGCTCATCACCCATCTAACACATCCCTACCGTGAAGCATGGGGTGGCAGCGTCATGCCATGGGGATGCTTTTCAGCAGCAAGGGATGTAAGACTTGTAAGGATAGAGGAACAATAAATGGAGCTAAATACAGGCAAATCCTTGACGAGAACCTGCTTCAGAGTGCAAAAGTCTTTAGACTGCTGTGAAGATTTACTTCCAGCAGGAAAATGACCCCAAACATCCAGCCAAAGCATCACTGGAATGGCTTCAGAACGAGAACGTGAAAGTCTTTAAGTGACCCAGCCAAAACCCAGACTTGAATCCCATTGAGAATCTGTGGAAAGACTTGAAGATTGCTATTCACCTACGCTGCCATCCAACTTGACAGAGCAATCTGCAAGGAAGAATGGGAGAAAATCCCTAAATCCAGATGTGCAAAGCTGATAAAGACGTAGCCAAGAAGAGTCAGAACATATTGGTGTTTCTCAAAGCTATAATTATCGCTGCCAAAGGTGCTCCTACAAAGTATTGATTCAGGGGATTGAATACTTATTGATGCAAGAACTTTCAGCTTTTCATTAATGAATTTGTAAAAAATTTTTGAAAACATGTTTTCACTTTGTCATTATGGGATATTTTTGTGTAGATTGATGATAAAAATTAAAATTAATCCATTTTAAATTCAGGCTGTAACACAACCGCAACAATATTGTTACAGACTCGGGGTTCGAGACTCGCCATGAGGGGAAGCATTCGTACCCTCTCAAACGCCAGCTCCTGAGGCCACCAGGCACAGATGCTCCGCGCACCGGTGGTTTGCTAAGCAATCACAAACTCCAATTGGTACTGCCAATCCTGCAGGGTTGCACTACCTCACATAATACCTGACCTGTGACAGCTGAACCAAGTGTGGGGGGGGGGGTTTCGTGCCCCAGCGCACACCCAGATTGCTTCCGAGTGATACAGTGGTGGGCGCTGGCTGACAAGAGCAAATTAATGGGGTAGAACTTCCTGGCTGAATTACGTGCAGACTACGCGACCAACAAAGGAAAAGACGAACGAGCTGGGACATTTCTAACATAAGCAATTTATTTATGAGGGCAAGGAAAAGTATCTGCACAATAATCAAAAGGGTTTTATTTGACAATATGTGTAGGCAGGGAAAGCAAGGATTCATGGGGTGCGGCAAAATAAATCCAATTATTTACAACAGAGAAGACACAGGGCAGAGTTAAACCAAGAGAAAGAACTTACACTTCTTAACTTATGCAACATTACAGGTGCCATCAGAAACATACCTGAGGAAATTATAGAGCAAGAAAGAGTTGACGTAGTTGAGGGGTTCGACCTATTTCAACACCTGGAGTGGCCAATGGACCGATGCTTCCCAGTCGCTTAGGAGGGGGAGGAGGGAAAGAAAACTGGAGTGTCTATGGTGAGTGAGTGGGGGTACAAATGTGATGCAGAAGAGGAAGAGTGAAGGAGTGCGTATCCAAGTGCTCTTTTCATGCGTATACAGTCTTCTTAGACAGCTCCTGCTTGAATGGTTGAACACATATTTCAAATCCAGACATGTTAATCCTTTCCTAACACAGAAAACGCACAGAATGCTAGAATGACATCAAACGCCAACTCTAATGGTCATTAAAAACAAGTTTCCATCATTTGTAGGTTAAAAGTCAGTCTGCTTCTCTCGAAACTGGGAAGATGTATTATCTTGAAGCAACTAGAGCTTAGTGAATACATCTGGATAAATTCTTAAATCCACATCCAACTTGTTTGTGTAAAAATAATAAAATTTCCTTTAGATAGCTTTTAAATGATAGGCAATTCTTTCTGAGATTCAACTTACTGGCAAAGTTCAACCTGATACAAACTTTAATAGTCAGGTGATCTTTCCATACAAAGGAAAAAATATTTATGTTAATTCCAATGGATACATACTTAAAAGAATCATATCATATTTGAGTACATTTTATTTCAGGTTTAACATTTTCATTTTAATACCAGTTTTAACTATATTCAATTTATTTATTTATCACCTTCAAACCCAATATGATAAAAATGTATCTACAACTGTCATGTCCAAATATCAGCTTTCTTGCTCAAAGGTACCTGAGATATTGCCAAGATGAGAACAAAATATAATAAGTAATTTATAAATCTGATAATGATTGAGCATCTTGATCAATTAATTGATGAATCAAAAAATATAAAAATACCATTTTTGCCAAGCACGTCTTCACTTTTGTCAACAAAATTTCACCTTTCTAGCTCAAAGGATGGCTGAGATATCGCCCGGACAAAGAAACAAGAAAAAAAACAAGAAAAGTAAACGGAGTAAAAACTGAGTACTCCCTCCTTCAGTGTCTGGCGATGATGTCAGCATCACCTGGCTATGAATTTGAAGACGATTGTACATAAAATAGGTGAAAGAAGAGCAAAGGGAATTGAATATCCAACTAAAAGCATACCCACGCATTGTGTCCCTATACCACGAGAGATTGTAATGGAAGGGCTAACTGAACGAATACTAATGAAACAAGTGTGCAGGCACAACAACATCCCGCCCATTTAAGGCATAAAGTCTTCGGACCCAACCGATCTTCACAAATTGCATTTTTCACTATAGGAATGGGTAGGATTATAAGTGACAATAGAATAAGGTTGCCTATAAGCTTAGTTTGAAGTAAATCAGATCATTTTTGATGAAGTTATGAGCGAAAAACGATTTGATCTTTTCGTGACCTTGACCTTGACCTTTGATCCAATTGGACCAAAAGTTAATGGGGTCGTCCAAGGTTCATTCCCACCTGTGGATTAATTTGATAGTGTTTGCTAAAGCCATTTTGCCGTAAAGTTGCTAACAGACAGACAGACAAACAAACAAACAGACAAACAAACCGGACGATTACATATCCCGCTCCCTCCTCGGGGGGGGGGGGGGGGGGGATAATAACTGTCTCAGGCTCACTTTATGTTGGGTGCCATTGCCTTGGGAAGTGCCAGCTTCGCAGAGCCACAACATATATTGGGCTATCTGCTGTATTGATTCTTGTTATCCATGCCAACTGTTTCCCTCTTGTCTACCTTTTTTCTCTGCTCCATTTGTAGTGTGTGACCTCCAGCCTCTCATCTTCCATCTTACAGCTCTTCCATTAGCCTCTTTTATGCTTTGTATTAGAAAAAATTCAATACAAATGTGTTATACCTATAATTACTTTTATTATTTACAAAATATTTAAGTAAATATGTAACTTTCTGGCTTAATTCCTTTTGAGAGAGACACAGACCACCCACTGCCAAATGCAGTGTCAGCTATATACGTAACTGCTACCCATAATGTCAGTCAGCCTTAAGGTTAGAAGAAGCCCTTGTGGCATGCCAACACCCTCCTCCCCTCCCCTTCCCCGAACAAAGGAATAAATCCAGCGACATATTTCTGGCTCAATGGCTCATCAGCATAGAGTGGATCAACATTCACACAACCCCCTCCTCACCCAAAACCACCCACCCTAACCCCATAGCTCCATACCAGTTAATATTTTTGCTGGATGGTGGTGCATGTGTTGTGTACGTGTGCATGGACACATATAGATATATGTATATACTGTTATGACTGTTATCGAGCTATAAAGGGTTTTCTGGTTGGCGACTTGTGCAGGCTCGTGCTCGCCAGGCCCTGGAGTGGCGCAAGTATGTGGATCGGGAAGCCGAGCAATTGAGGATACCGAAAAAATTGAGCAGCAGCGGAAGAGCATCGGCAGAACGCAGCAGAGGCTGCAGCCTTGGCACATTGCACTGGAGGCAGCGGAGTTCCATCCTTTACAAGTCACTGAAGGAAGAAATGGCAACAAAGAAGGCCACGAGGGTGGCAGTGGTGAGAAAAAGGTATTAGTTGATGACGACCAACAAGGATCAGAAGATGACCACAAAGGAGGGAAGTGGTCGAACCAAAAGTTTCTGTTATCTCAAAGTATGGCTTTCCTATTCAGTCTACTTTCTGTGTACTCTGGATCAAAGTTTAAAATCAAACATAAAGAAATTTGAATTATGTCTGATCGAAAGTTGGTACAGGCAGCTATTTTCAAGGTCTTTAATGAATTGTTACCACACGCATGCGAAGCGAAGGGCATGGTTTAAGCAATTGGTTACCTCTGTGTGCCTGTCTGTCTACAAACGTCAGTTTATGACCGAGAACAACTTGATTTCAATTGATGTTATTTTTTTTGAACATGCATCGAAAAACAAACCTGTAGGTTAGCAGTGATTTGGCTCTGAAAATGACCTGAACACGACATGTGCGGGGAAGTGAGAATTTTTTAGTCCGTCTGTTTTTCTGACAATCAAACACAATTGAATCATTCCAAACTGTAAACTTCTGTTTTTATGCGACGTCATAAAGGACACAAACAACAGGCACAAATAACTACTGAAACGTGTCAAATAAGGTGTGTAAAAGACCTGCATCAACGGCAGTACTTCAGAATGTTTTTTTATGCCTCCACTGACGAAGTCGCTGGAGGCATTATGCTTTCGTTGTCCGTCTGTCCGTAAGTACTATGTCCATTGATGCTGATTTTTTTTCTCTCTCTTTTTCTCTGCAACCGATTATCTGGTTGACACAAAATTTTCACATAGGTGGGACTACTCATGTGAATGGTTTTAATAATTATGCTCATAGGTCATGTGGTGGCAGCTATGTTGGAAAAAGGAAAACTTTGGACATCTGTATCTCCGAAACTGCTCCACAGAAAAAATTGAAACTTTGGCACATGTGAAATACTCCCCATGGAAAGTGTGATTTTTTTTTTTTGATGTCATAGGTGGCTTCGTTATGACGTCAATAATTGCATATGTTGAATGCTTTATCCGATCACATGAATATTTTTGAGGTCATCTAGGGCTAAATTGTATGGGGGGAAAATTGATGATATCTTTGTACGTGGTTCAGCAGCCATATTGTTTTCAACATAAAACCTTCAAAAAACTTCCTCTCCGAAATGGCTGAACGTTCGAGGCAAAATTTTACACGTATAATGCCTGTCATGAGGAACAAAGTTCTCCACCTTTGACGTCATAGGTCACATAGCTTGGCAGTCATATTGAATTTACCCTAGAATGTTTAAAATCTCTCCAGAACGACTTGACAGATCGAGGGGAACTTCACCCACATGTTCCCAAGCCTTGGAAATACCAGGGTTTTCACGAAAATTCATAGTCACATGGTCTGGACCATATTGGATTTTTTAAAAATCTTAAAAAAATTCTCTTCTCTTGAACTGCTTCATCATTCGATGTGAAAACATCACATTTATGATTTAGTATTTATGGGGGATATTGTTTAAATTTCAACCTGATCAGACGCATGGTCTGGCCACCAGATTATTTCATATTTGAATCTGGGTTCAGGATTAAATTCAAACTTGGTACAAGTATGCATAATGATGTAATCATGTGGGGGAGGTATATCTGGCGAAGTTGGACGTCGAAGAGTGCCTTCTAGTTTATTACAGCCTTTAAAATCTTTATTTTATTTCATTGAATTTATAGTTGAACCCCAAACAACAAATAACCTTTTTGACACTTTCAAAACCCTTCCATTTAGCAGTATTTGGACAAAATATTACGGCATTTTACGTCATCACGACCAATCAAATGCCGCTCGTAGACCTGTCCATGTCCTTGTTTCTCAAGACAGTGTGGGGTAAGGTGTTCTATTTCACTGTTCTTCATTACGTAGCCCGGGAGCCACTGGTGCCTAAAGTGCAGCCCCTGACGTTTGGCGATAATACACAAATGTGGAAAACACTCCATCCTAATCGCCATTAAATGCTATCATATTGATGCAATGGTTTCAATGAGTGTTCCACAGCGAAGCATAAAAAGTAACATAACTACATCAGTATATGGCAGCATACAAACACTTGTGGTTAACTGGGTTGCAATCATAACGAAGAAAGAGTATGTGGGGGCGCGCCTAATAGCAGCCATTACGGAGTCCTGCAGGCGGTGTGGCGGCTCTCATCGCTGATGTCTTATAGACAAAGTTGCCCCATCTAAAATAATAGTGAAGATCCCTGCCGCTAGTTTATTTATGTATTGTAGTGATGTTGTTTTTTTGATGCAAGCTTTGAACGAAAGAACTTTCATTTCCCTGAACCCTCACCTGATTCTTGGCATTCCTTTTGTTTACCCTGCTTCTCCTTCTTCCTTCCGAAGTCTTTCTTTCCCTTCGATGTCCTTAGTTTCTTCTCTCACCCATTAATTTTTTGGCCTATCGTCATTTGTTCCTTTTATTCTTTCTTTCTCATCTTATTCTTTCTTTCCCATTTTGTTTCGCCTTTCTCTCCTGTGATTCGCTCCTTGCTTCTTTTTCATGCTTGATAGTTAGAACTGACAAAGGCACATTTTAAGCAGATATTTGTGTTATAACTTTGATCCATAGTTGGAAAAAGGCAGTTTTTTTAAGGCCTTCAACAAACTGTTTATAAAAAAAGAAACTCGTGTGATTTTAATGACATTGACTTTGGCGGCATGCAGGTGACGTTGATGGTTTGTTGAGACATGCTTGGGCTGCTTGACTCGTACAACGCCAATGATGAAGTTAAACTGGACTTGCTGCACTTTTGGCATTGGAGATGTTACTGAAAAGGACATTTGAAATGGCAGAAAATTTTAGTTAAGACGATCAAATGGCTGCACTTGTGTTGTGAAATTAATCAAAACGAGTTATGAGAGGTTTTGAGTCGATGTGTGCTGTGTCGACTCCTGTAATATTCTTCCCATTCCTCCCACAGGCATTGTGTATGGATTTGGTGTTGGGTGGAGAAAGACAGTGCTTCAGCTGGCAGAGGATAAGGGCATTCCTGTGAAGCTCGCACAGCATTATCT
>CM068952.1:15441395-15451970 GCA_035128595.1 Eptatretus atami | reverse complement strand
TATTTGGCTCCATTCATTGTTCCCTCTATCCTTACAAGTCTCTCACTCTCTGCTGCTGAAAAGCATCTCCATAGCATGATGCTGCCACCACGATGTGTGATGAGTGGTGCCCGGTTTCCGCCAGACGTAGCGCTTCACATTGAGGCCAAAGAGTTCTATTTTTGTCTCATCAGACCACAGAATATTTTCTCATGCTCTCAGAGTCTTTCACGTGCCTTTTTGCAAACTCCAGGCATGCTGTTATGTGCCTTTTTCTCAGGAGTGGCTTCCGTCTGACCACTCTCCTATAAAGCTGAGATTTGTGAAGTGCTGCAGAGACTGTTGTCTTTCTGGAAGGTTCTCCCATCTCAGCCAAGGAACTCTGTAGTTCTGTCAGAGTGATCATTGGGTTCTTGGTCACCTTCCTGACCAAGCTCCTTCTTGCCCAGTTGCTCAGTTTGGTCGGACAGCCAGCTCAAGGAAGAGTCTGGGTAGTTCCATATTATTTCCATTTCCTAATGGTGGAGCTTACTGTGCTCTTGGGAACTTTCAACAACACTCTACAAATTGTTTTACACCCTTCTCCAGGCCTATGCCTCCTCACAATTCTATCTCAGAGTTTTATGGACAATTCCTTGGATTTCATAGTAGAGTTTCTGTTCTGACATGCACTATCAACTGTGGAACCTCATATAGAAAGGTGTGTTTCATTCTAAATCATGTCCAATCAATTAAATTGGCCACAGGTGGACTCCATTCAAGTTGTAGAGACATGTCAAGGATGATTAAAGGAAATTGGATGCACCTGAGCTCAATTTTGAGTGCGTAGCAAAGGGGTTGAACACTTATTGACGCAAGATATTTCAGATTTTCATTTTTAATTAATTTGTAAAAATTTATATTAAAAAACAAAAAATCTACTTTGACATTCTGGGGTATTTATATGTACAGTAGATCGGTCACAAAAAATCTCCATTGAATCCATTTTAAATTCAGGCTGTCAGACAACAAAATGTGAAAAAGTCAAGAGGTGTGAATACTTTCTGAAGGCGCTGTAGCTAGCTAGCGTTTAATCGACGTGAGAAACGGGATTGAATGAGACTCACCATTATTATAAGTGGGGAAGATGAAGGAGGAAGAGTTTTTGTTTTCATGTAAATTGAAACCGGCCCATCTATTCTCACCTTACTGTTTGCAGATTGGGCTTCATTGGTGGTTTGCCCTGTAGGACAATTGTTGACGGCCAGACGGACGGACACAGTGACAGACGGACGGACACAGTGACAGACGGACGCAGGGACAGACACAGGCACATCAAGACCGAGCTCCTTTTATATTATTGATGAAAAAATTTCAACAGGACATTATCATTGACCACCACCCATCATTGACCACAGTGTACAATGTTCACATTGATTTTCACAAGTTGACATTAACACCCATCTTCAAGTGAAGAATATAAGGGAGAAAAGGAAGGTTAGGAAAATTGTGGACAAGGAGCATAAAAGGGAAGGGAGGTTGGGTGATGAGGATAGAGAACTGGTGAGTGGAGAGAAGAAGAATCTATAAACACTTGAGTGGAAAAAAATGGAGAAAAGCGGACTGTGCCATATTAAAAGCTCTTCAAGTTTGCATATTATGTAATATGTAGATACCTCTCAGTTATCATAAATTGTTGAGTACATTTTGCATGTTGCTTTTTTAATTCGGCTGTTTTTCTTAATTGACATGTTCAGCTTTCTTGGAACTTGATGCGTCTTTGTTCTTATTAATAGTGGGCATTGGAGTGTGCATTTGTGAAATCAGAACCAAAAATTTACACCCAGGTTTTTGAAAGCCGCAATGCAGAGGATACAAAAATGTTTATTATAAAAAAAAGAAGTAATTAAAATGAACAAAGGTTCAGAAGTCCAATGTCTCAGCTTCAGAGTGGTTATCGTCAGGCAGGGTGAAGTCCCTTTTCCCTGAGATGGTTGTCCCTGTGTACATGTCCCACACTGTAGCTTCTGCAACTTTTGTTGTTGATATTTATTTGCCCATCCTGATTTTATTTGATGTGTAGAGCCAAGGATGTATTTCCTGCCCAAGTTGTTCATTGTCAATAAATAGATAGCAAAGGCCTTGGGGCCAATTACCTTCAACTTGTGTTGTTTAACTTCCAGGGCTTACACAAGCTGTGGTTTTGGCATAGTGATTCAATGACTCTCGTATTCATAATTTATATGAGTGCAAAATAAACGGCCCTGTGTCCGATATGTGTTCAGGAAAACACACTTTGTTTATTGCATAATCTAAGATGCCCATTAAGGTGAAAATCCATTCATTTAAACCCTCTATTGTTATCGTATTCAGGTTTCAGTATCACAGCCGTTTAATGAATGTTTTACATTTGTTTTTTTTACTGGCTTGTACATTCTTGAAAATTGGCAAATCTACTGAGAGGAAACTCATAATATTATATGCATTAAAAAATTTTTTTTTACATGATTGCTGTTCACAAAGCTGTATTCAGAATGCTTGCATAAAAGCAAAAAAAAATAAAAAAATACAGAATATACTTTTAAAATCGTGGTTTGTTTTGTCTTTTTTTTTTTTTTAATCAGAACAGAGCTGACCACATAGGCTTCTTCATAACACTTTACTAAACCATTTAATAAAGCTCTTGCCGATAAAGCTCATACTTTTTGAATAATTTTCAAGTATTCATTCTCAAGGACAGACCTCTCAAATAGTGTAACTTATTTGTATCAGAGCAGTAAGGACAAATGTTGATTTCATGACAACAAAGATATTTGTTTTTCTTGTAAGCTTTGTGTATTTTCTTGAAATTGGTCTCCGTGTGTAGTATTGAAGGGTTTTTTTTTGCACACAGTCAAGGCTCGTGGAAGAGCTCAAACACAGAATAAAAGCAACAGCAGAAAGATGGGGGGGGAAATACCAACAGCAGGGTTGAGGGACAAAATAGATGGAGGTCAGGACAAATACGGATGTGGGAGGAATGAGGGAGGTAATATTGGATGCACAGGGTGAACAACATGGATACAGAAGCAAACACTCAGGAAGGAAAAACTTAATTTGGAAAGAGGTGGGCTTGGGGGTTGGGGAGGTTAACAGGGGTAGAAAAGATCATAGTTTTTGATGGTGGATGATCTGAGATGGTGGTGAGCAGCTATCTTAAAGACCTGTAGGGAAGAATGATTTTGAAGGCAATGTGGAAGTTGATTCCACAGTTGGGTAAAAAGAGAAACGAATAAGTAGAGGTGAGCAGTGATTCTGGATTTTTGGAGGTTCAACAGAAGGGGGTTGCTGGTGGACCACATGCATCCTACAGAAACCTGGGAGGAAAGGGGGAGGGACAAAGAATGGAAAGAGCAGAGGATGTAAGACCAAAAAGGAGGCGGTAGAAGACAGAGAGACTGCCAACCTGTCTGTGATGGGGAAAGTGATAGGCCCATAGACTCAGCTTCATCACGGGAGATTCCAAAAATTTTGAAGACCTTGGTTTCCGTGGCATCAAGCTGAGCAAGATGTGAGGCAGGGGAGCCAGTCTAAAGAGGAGAGCAGTGCGACATCAAGTTGGGATGAAGGCGTTGTCGGTGATTGGAGTTCAGGTGTGTCAAGGAAGGACTTGGTACGAGTGTGGATGCCCAGTCGTCGACTGGATTTGGAGACCAACTTAGAAATGTGGTTTGACCAAGAAAGATCATGACTGATAGTGAGACCCAGGAGTTTGAATGAGTGCACTTCTTCAAGAGTATTGTTAAGAAAGTCGATGGGAAGGTTTTCTATACGAGAGGAGATCCTCTACTTGCTTGTTTCATTGTTTCCCATCCATTCTCTTTGGCTTCCTTTCCTGTTGCTTACCCCCTTCCTAGTTGTGCCCAATTGTTGCCCTGCTACCCCACTGCCAATTTAACCTTGCTCTTCCATGTGTAAACTTACAGAACTGTGAAGTGCCCCTCTTGTGGATAAAAAAAGTGCTCTCAAGAAAAACCCCGTCACAAATATCGCATAATAATAAAAAAGCCCCAGCAAAAACAATAATGCTGCAGCCATTCCTGTTTTTGCTCCAACAAAGGGTTACAGCCAGATACGTCAGCTTCTCCTTTCTTCCCATGGTGGTTAGCATACTTTGATCAACCTTATGTTTATTTCATCCATTGTTCTCCTGCCTGCCGACACAGATCGACACTGGCCTTCACATTTAAAAGTAATTTTCCATTTTTCAATGTTCCACCATACTTTAGTTTCATGACTTGTTTGCATTTCATTTCTTGAGTTGATCGTACTTTGCAATCAAGGTGATATCATAAACCTGTGACAGTTTTCTTGAAGTGATTGTTTCATTTCAAATTGGTTCTTCTGTTCATATTTCACTTTCAAATTGATTGCATTTTGTCTTGATCTTAGGTTTTTTAATATGTTTTTTTCAGTTTTACCATTCCACTATTCATTCAAGCATTTAATCATTGGATGCATTTCTCATTCCTTCGATTAATTATTTTATCTGTGAATGTCTGAATGCGTGAAACTGCAATCTGGTGTAATGATTGGATTGACCTATTAGTGTTCCTCTCTGCACCCCTTTCTCATGAATTGGTCAACCCAGGTTTAAATCCTTGATACAATGTCCTTATAATTCATGTTGAAGTACACTGATGTTTATGAATGTCTTTGTCTTGCATGTGATTTATATACAAGCTTCTCCATGAGGCTATCACTGAAAAAAGATCAAAATGGCTTTAATTGAAGAACTGCTTGGGATTCACTCAATTTCATATTGTGGCTTTCTTCGCCGAGGAGCGAGCTACGGGAAACTATGTATCCGAGGCTCTTGGGCAAAAGAGCATCCTTGTGTCAGCACACACCACCGACCTTGATTTTTGCAATGTCTGTGGCTGTGTTTATTAGCAGTCATTTCAACATCATTAAGAGAGAAATTATCATTTATTGCAGTATAAAAACTTGTTAAATCCTTAGAAGCTTGATACACAAATCTCTTTTAAACATTCTCAATACCATTGGAATCCTGGCTTACTGTGTCATTCAATTTTAACCTTTGAGAAATTATTTACCTATAATCTTGGGGGTAAGGGGGTATTTGAGGCATTTTTGTTGTCGGGTCAGATTTTTTCACCAAGTCAAGAACTATTTTATTGATATGGAAGAGTATGAGAGATGCTTGAAGATTTAGATGAGATTTCCCCATTTCAAATCAAATGATGTTGCTTCTTATGAAAAGGAAAGCAATGAATCGTGTTGAACTAATCTTCGTCCTGCTTTCCATTGCGTTCTGTACTACCCAGGTGAAGCCATGTCCTCGTTTTGTTCTTGGTTACCGTTGGGAAGAAAAAGATCCCAGTGGCTGGTTGCAGGGTTCACAATGGACAGCTAGAAAGGAAGTCAAAGTTCAAGTTGATCCGGAAGAACGATGTCATATGGAGAGGTACATTCACTCTAATTTATATTCAACAATGTACCTGGCTGCTTTCGTTGAGCAAAAAAAGCAAATGTTTCAACATAAATCCGCCTGATTCTGTTTTAATTTCTAGGCATGATTTCCTCTCTGAAACATCTCAAGGAGGATGTGCAGGTCATTAAAAATGGCATGGAGTGTGGGCTAACTTTGGAAGGGAGCAGCATTATCTTCAAGGAAGGTGATCAAATTGTTTGCTACAATGACACTCCGGTGAAAAGACGCACAAGCTGGAAACCTCCTGGATTTTAATTGAGTGACTTTTGCCAATGGGAAAATTATCATTTTAATGATGAGTATGAAAGCAGCAGAATTGAACTGATATTTGTTTACAATGAGGTTTTCAACATGTGTAAGCAGAAGTGGGGATGGCTGGATAAATCTTGAAGACTAGAATGTAAGACCCGTCGCTTCCAGAGAAAATAAATGAAAATTTACTTTCGCCCTTTAAAAATCATGCGAATAAATTATTTAAATATCAGCTGCGTTTTTGTTCGTATCCTTTTCTCATCTGTGTTGCAAGTAGAGCGACTTGCTTTGTGGTGTTTCAAAAGGTGGTGTGTAATCGGAAATGCTGTTTGATAGGGCGATATGAATAAAATGGAAATGTTGAAAAAAAAAAAGAAGAAGTATTGAACAGTGCCTTTAGAAAGTAATCACACCCTTCGACTTTTGTCACATTTTGTTGTGTTCACAGCTGAATTTGAATTATCAAATTTAAATTTTTTGTCACCATTCTACACAAAATACCCAAAATGACAAAGTGAAAACACGTTTGAGAAATGTTTACATATTTATTGAAAATGAAAAGCAGAAATATCTAATTTACATAAGTATTCAGTCCCTGAGTCAATACTTTGTTGAAACACCTTTGGCAGTGATTACAGCTTCGAGTCTTCTTCGGTATGTCTGTATCAGCTTTGTACATCTAGATTTTGGGATTTTCTCCATTCTCCCTTACAGATTTGCTCAAGCTCTGTCAAATTGGATGGAGACTGTTGGTTAACAGCAATCTTAAAGTGTTTCCACAGAATATCAATGGGATTCAGTCTGAGCTTTGGCTGGGCCACTCAAGGACTTTCATATTCTTGTTCTGAAACCATTCCAGTGTTGCTTTGGCTGTTTTCTAAGGGTCATTGTCCTGTTGGAAGGTAAATCTTGTCGCAGTCTCAGGACTTTTGCACTCTGAAGCAGGTTCTCCTCAAGGATTTGCCTGTATTTGGCTCCATTCATTGTTCCCTCTATCCTTACAAGTCTCTCACTCTCTGCTGCTGAAAAGCATCTCATAGCATGATGCTGCCACCACGATGTGTGATGAGTGGTGCCCGGTTTCCGCCAGACGTAGCGCTTCACATTGAGGCCAAAGAGTTCTATTTTTGTCTCATCAGACCACAGAATATTTTCTCATGCTCTCAGAGTCTTTCACGTGCCTTTTTGCAAACTCCAGGCATGCTGTTATGTGCCTTTTTCTCAGGAGTGGCTTCCGTCTGACCACTCTCCTATAAAGCTGAGATTTGTGAAGTGCTGCAGAGACTGTTGTCTTTCTGGAAGGTTCTCCCATCTCAGCCAAGGAACTCTGTAGTTCTGTCAGAGTGATCATTGGTTCTTGGTCACCTTCCTGACCAAGCTCCTTCTTGCCCAGTTGCTCAGTTTGGTCGGACAGCCAGCTCAAGGAAGAGTCTGGGTAGTTCCATATTATTTCCATTTCCTAATGGTGGAGCTTACTGTGCTCTTGGGAACTTTCAACAACACTCTACAAATTGTTTTACACCCTTCTCCAGGCCTATGCCTCCTCACAATTCTATCTCAGAGTTTTATGGACAATTCCTTGGATTTCATAGTAGAGTTTCTGTTCTGACATGCACTATCAACTGTGGAACCTCATATAGAAAGGTGTGTTTCATTCTAAATCATGTCCATCAATTAAATTGGCCACAGGTGGACTCCATTCAAGTTGTAGAGACATGTCAAGGATGATTAAAGGAAATTGGATGCACCTGAGCTCAATTTTGAGTGCGTAGCAAAGGGGTTGAACACTTATTGACGCAAGATATTTCAGATTTTCATTTTTAATTAATTTGTAAAAATTTATATTAAAAAACAAAAAATCTACTTTGACATTCTGGGGTATTTATATGTACAGTAGATCGGTCACAAAAAATCTCCATTGAATCCATTTTAAATTCAGGCTGTCAGACAACAAAATGTGAAAAAGTCAAGAGGTGTGAATACTTTCTGAAGGCGCTGTAGCTAGCTAGCGTTTAATCGACGTGAGAAACGGGATTGAATGAGACTCACCATTATTATAAGTGGGGAAGATGAAGGAGGAAGGTTTTTGTTTTCATGTAAATTGAAACCGGCCCATCTATTCTCACCTTACTGTTTGCAGATTGGGCTTCATTGGTGGTTTGCCCTGTAGGACAATTGTTGACGGCCAGACGGACGGACACAGTGACAGACGGACGGACACAGTGACAGACGGACGCAGGGACAGACACAGGCACATCAAGACCGAGCTCCTTTTATATTATTGATGAAAAATTTCAACAGGACATTATCATTGACCACCACCCATCATTGACCACAGTGTACAATGTTCACATTGATTTTCACAAGTTGACATTAACACCCATCTTCAAGTGAAGAATATAAGGGAGAAAAGGAAGGTTAGGAAAATTGTGGACAAGGAGCATAAAAGGGAAGGGAGGTTGGGTGATGAGGATAGAGAACTGGTGAGTGGAGAGAAGAAGAATCTATAAACCACTTGAGTGGAAAAAAATGGAGAAAAGCGGACTGTGCCATATTAAAAGCTCTTCAAGTTTGCATATTATGTAATATGTAGATACCTCTCAGTTATCATAAATTGTTGAGTACATTTTGCATGTTGCTTTTTTAATTCGGCTGTTTTTCTTATTGACATGTTCAGCTTTCTTGGAACTTGATGCGTCTTTGTTCTTATTAATAGTGGGCATTGGAGTGTGCATTTGTGAAATCAGAACCAAAATTTACACCCAGGTTTTTGAAAGCCGCAATGCAGAGGATACAAAAATGTTTATTATAAAAAAAGAAGTAATTAAAATGAACAAAGGTTCAGAAGTCCAATGTCTCAGCTTCAGAGTGGTTATCGTCAGGCAGGGTGAAGTCCCTTTTCCCTGAGATGGTTGTCCCTGTGTACATGTCCCACACTGTAGCTTCTGCAACTTTTGTTGTTGATATTTATTTGCCCATCCTGATTTTATTTGATGTGTAGAGCCAAGGATGTATTTCCTGCCCAAGTTGTTCATTGTCAATAAATAGATAGCAAAGGCCTTGGGGCCAATTACCTTCAACTTGTGTTGTTTAACTTCCAGGGCTTACACAAGCTGTGGTTTTGGCATAGTGATTCAATGACTCTCGTATTCATAATTTATATGAGTGCAAAATAAACGGCCCTGTGTCCGATATGTGTTCAGGAAAACACACTTTGTTTATTGCATAATCTAAGATGCCCATTAAGGTGAAAATCCATTCATTTAAACCCTCTATTGTTATCGTATTCAGGTTTCAGTATCACAGCCGTTTAATGAATGTTTTACATTTGTTTTTTTTACTGGCTTGTACATTCTTGAAAATTGGCAAATCTACTGAGAGGAAACTCATAATATTATTATGAGTTAAAAATTTTTTTTTTACATGATTGCTGTTCACAAAGCTGTATTCAGAATGCTTGCATAAAAGCAAAAAAAAATAAAAAAAATACAGAATATACTTTTAAAATCGTGGTTTGTTTTGTCTTTTTTTTTTTTTTAATCAGAACAGAGCTGACTACATAGGCTTCTTCATAACAGCTTTACTAAACCATTTAATAAGCTCTTGCCGATAAAGCTCTATGCTTTTTGAATAATTTTCAAGTATTCATTCTCAAGGACAGACCTCTCAAATAGTGTAACTTATTTGTATCAGAGCAGTAAGGACAAATGTTGATTTCATGACAACAAAGATATTTGTTTTTCTTGTAAGCTTTGTGTATTTTTTGAAATTGGTCTCCGTGTGTAGTATTGAAGGGTTTTTTTTTTGCACACAGTCAAGGCTCGTGGAAGAGCTCAAAAACAGAATAAAAGCAACAGCAGAAAGATGGGGGGGGGAAATACCAACAGCAGGGTGAGGGACAAAATAGATGGAGGTCAGGACAAATAACGGATGTGGGGAGGATGAGGGGTAATATTGGATGCACAGGGTGAACAACATGGATACAGAAGCAAACACTCAGGAAGGAAAACTTAATTTGGAAAGAGGTGGGCTTGGGGGTTGGGGAGGTTAACAGGGGTAGAAAAGATCATAGTTTTTGATGGTGGATGATCTGAGATGGTGGTGAGCAGCTATCTTAAAGACCTGTAGGGAAGAATGATTTTGAGGGCAATGTGGAAGTTGATTCCACAGTTGGGTAAAAGAGAAACGATAAGTAGAGGTGAGCAGTGATTCTGGATTTTTGGAGGTTCAACAGAAGGGGGTTGCTGGTGGACCACATGCATCCTACAGAAACCTGGGAGGAAAGGGGGAGGGACAAAGAATGGAAAGAGCAGAGGATGTAAGACCAAAAAGGAGGCGGTAGAAACAGAGAGACTGCCAACCTGTCGTGATGGGGAAAGTGATAGGCCCATAGACTCAGCTTCATCACGGGAGATTCCAAAAATTTGAAGACCTTGGTTTCCATGGCATCAGCTGAGCAAGATGTGAGGCAGGGGAGCCAGTCTAAAGAGGAGAGCAGTGCGACATCAAGTTGTGGATGAAGGCGTTGTCGGTGATTGGAGTTCAGGTGTGTCAAGGAAGGACTTAGTACGAGTGGGGATGCCCAGTCGTCGACTGGATTTGGAGACCAACTTAGAAATGTGGTTTGACCAAGAAAGATCATGACTGATAGTGAGACCCAGGAGTTTGAATGAGTGCACTTCTTCAAGAGTATTGTTAAAGAAGTCGATGGGAAGGTTTTCTATACGAGAGAGAGAGAGAGAGAGAGAGAGAGAGAGAGAGAGAGAGAGATAGAGATAGAGATAGAGATAGAGATAGAGATAGAGATAGAGATAGAGATAGAGATAGAGATAATAGAGATAGAGATAGAGATAGAGATAGAGATAGGATAT
>CM068952.1:15420511-15432294 GCA_035128595.1 Eptatretus atami | reverse complement strand
AGTGCTTCCCAAGTTATGGCCATTTATCTACCAACCAATGACAAGACACGTTGCTGCGTGGGCGTGGCAGATGGGGGAAGGGAACCTCAGCCGTGTTCCCCATTACGGGTTACAACGTACGGACTTCCGGATAGTGATGACTTCGTGTATTCTAATAATTTCTCGATTTCTTATGCGCATTTATAGATAAACACAATGCCCCAAGTTATGATCGTTTTCATATTAGACGGTGTATAAATTTCGGTAACATCAAGGTGAGCTGGTATGCTCCGAACCAGGAAGTAATTTTTTTTTTTTTTACACGAACGTTTTTTTTTCTTCTCTCTTCTCTCTCTCTCTCTTTGTGTTTTTGCTTGCGACGACATTGCGAAAAGGCAAATACGTTGGCGCTAATTGAATAACTGGCCATTAAAACTAATAATTTATCAAAACGTTGGCAGATCCAGCAGCCTCCGAATTCTTGCCCTGGACGAGGAAACAAAGAAGAAGAACGCCGTTTCCTCAGCAATGTTGTTATTGAAGAGGTGCTAACGAGATAAGGTGTGTACATGGAGACAATTTTTATTATTATTTATTTATTGAAGAAAAATTGTTCCGAAAATAATTTATCAAAAAAAGTGCACAACTTTTTTTTGTTTCCAATTGTCAAACGCTGTGGCCTTGGGAAGTGTTAAGGAATTCAGCTCTACTCGACATGCTTGCCAACGAAATACATCTCAATTTGTGGTAAAAACGATTCACAACGACGGGTTTCCTTACTCATTGCTCTGCAGTCTGCATTCAACCCTTCATTTGTCATCTCATTGACCTCATTTCATCTATCTATAATTCCAGGTGTTGTGTGTGTGTGTCGTCTATAATTCCAGCATGTGTGTGTGTGTGTGTGTGTGTGTGTGTGTGTGTGTGTGTGTGTGTGCGCGCGCATGTCTGTGTGTTGTCTATAATTCCAGCAATGTGTGTGTGTGTGTCATCTATCTATAATTCAGCAATCTGTGTGTGTGTGTGTTGTGTGTGTGTCGTCTATCTATAATTCCAGCAATGTGTGTGTTGTGTCATCTATCTATAATTCCAGCAATCTGTGTGTGTGTGTGTGTGTGTGTCGTCTATCTATAATTCCAGCAATGTGTGTGTGTGTCGTTTACGAAAGCGAAGGAACGGCCTGTGTGGTTGTTGTTTCTGGCACGCGGTTTGAAAGTTTTTGTTTTTGTTTGCATGTACGGCCACGCACGTATGGGCACGCACCTACGGGCATGCACTAGTTCTAATAATTTCTCGATTTCTTATGCGCATTTATAGATAAACGGTGATCTGAAGAGATGAGATATTAGTAGAGGAATATTGGAAAGTGGGTAATGAATGAGAAGGCTGCAATGAAATAAGCGCGACTCAGGTGACATACACTGAAAGGGGTGGAAGTTTCTTGAGTGAGCGCGGGATGAAGGGGGGAGAGACTATGGGGGGTCGAAGTAGCTGGGAAGTTACACAGACCTACGACTGTGCGAATGGGTAATGGGAGTTCGGATTAACCATGGGACGGGTTCAGAGCATGAAGAGAAGTGTTATAGAGCATTGGAAAAGGCTACAATGAAGCGAGAAAATAAAGATCGCCAGAAGGCTTATAGATGAATCGGATATTTCAGAATGATATGAGCAGTGCAGAAATCCGTCAGATGAGGCTGACCATAGTATTTATGGGAGTGAAGGTCAATACATAATGTGATGTCTGCGACAAAGAGAAGTGTGCGAGGAGGACAAGCTGGTCGATGGTGTGGCTTCGAGAATTATGTGGACCAATAATCACGAGGCTTGTAGGAAAGTCCGGGGTGTGTATTAACCATGGAGGGTTTTGCGCAATAAACCAACATTGAGCGATAAAACGATGTTTAGTGGTTGTGAAGGTTACGTTTGTTTTTTTCCTCTATCACACTTTATTATATATACTTGAAAAAAGATACTGGATGGTTGCAAGAAGAGATGAGTAAGAGCCTAGTTATTGTGCAAATGTCGAAAGAGGGATCTCGATCTGTCGAATCGAAGATAGCTACCAAGCTCTCGGTCAAGCATTAGCTAAACTTGTACTATTGCATGCTGAAGTCTCTTCATCCATCTTTAGGGCATTGACAGAGACCAGACGATAGACTGGTATCTAGAGAAGGGGGATCAGCAGCTCTGGTTATTATAAGAGACCTCTCGCCTTTTTGGTTCTATGTCAACCGATCAGGCAATTGTACAGAAAACAAGGTGTCGATTGGTCACGGGTATGGGCGGTTTAGCGAATTCGATGGACAGGCAGGGTGTCATAAGGAGTGGGTCATCTCTCTGTGTTGAGATCTATGATATAGCAGAGATGTCATCTGAATGCTGTGATAGTAGGTTAAGATAGAATTAATAATTAGGAGCAGTTAAGTGATATTCGTGTGTCATGTAATAGATTACAACTTGGTAGTAGGGTCGACTAAAAGTAAAGGAATTCCTGACTTGGTGAGGAAAGTGACTAGCCATTTTAACATACATAATAAAGAACAGTAACAATCACTTAAAAGTAAGTAGACATAAAGACCAGACATTTTCATCTAAAATGAAACGATATCATAGTTTGAGAGTATTGCCACTTGGACGTCAAGAGAGCATACTGGCATAAGATCATCATTACGAGTCCTATTAGATACAGATAATATTGTGAGATTTTCTTGTGATGATACACCATAAACATGGCATAACAAGCTGTAATTAAAAAGGAACATACTTAACAAAAGCCCAAATTTGGAGCTACAGAATGAACAGACATAATAGACTACGAGTCAATGGAATTTACTGATATTGGATTTTCATGGAACAATGGATCTGTAATGATATAGTGTGCCAGCTAGAGGTGTAGTGACGCTGTGCTAGCATGCAAAACTGCCACACTGATCTGGAGATTACAGCAAACTCGGAAATGGGGAAACAATTATATTGTTTGTCACATGGGGTTATGTAATAAAATCAAGATGTTCTTATTTTTTCCTTAAGATTAGTTATTCTAGCGAAGTAGAGCCTCAAATATTTTTGGAAATAGATCTGATTTTATATTGAGAATTAAAATGAAATAGGACCCCTTACCACACCAACCTATTTATTGGCTTCTCCTTGCATTTTCAAAATCACATTATAGCTTCTCTGTTAATTCTCACAAATGGGGACTTATGGCTATGCTTGTAGTAGAATAATAATATTATATAATTTTAGTTATATTCTGTTGGAGAAAATGAAGATAAAAATTCGATAATAGTATAGTATTTTGGCCTAATTTGCTTCTTTTTTAACACCGTCTCGTACCCAGTCTTACAAGCGAGGGTGGAAAGGCATCATTGGAACTGAAGGTGTTGGCTGTGACGGCTGATAGGAGCAATAGGGACTCTCGAAGCTTTGTCTCATCTCGTTATAGGATCACGCAAGAGGAATATTGACATGGCCAATGGAAGCGTGCCTTTTAGACGAGAGAGGTGACAGATACGCACAGGAGTGCAGCCAAATTAAATTCTCAAACGGAAAGGAACAGTGGATGCTTAACGCTACGCGACTTCTATAGTCTTTACGCTTAACGTGCATTCCGAGGGACGTGCATCACACATGATGAAATCAACCTGCTGTGAAAATGGGATGACAGTTATAGTTGGTCGGATTCAAAAACCAGTCTGTTACTCTAGGCCATCCTATCAGCCCAATTTTTGTAATATAAGCCTAAACAAACTTCTGCCTAAATTTTAATGCTCAACACTCTAACTAAGGAAGGCGATAGCTCATAGATTAATGAATGAGGAAGGATATAAAGCGACGACATCGATCCCCGGCGAGCTCGACCAAGCGACGGATGTGTGGAGGAGACAGGCATTCAGAATTAACAAGAAGTTGATTAAGTGGGATAATGGTGGAAGACCGTTTAAATAATGAAAGGTTAGACAGAATAAAATGTGGGAAGTTCCTCGGATGAACAGTGACAAACTAGGGGCTATAGTCTTTTAGAGTAGTAAGAAGAGAGTGGACAGCAGTAAGGCGGGTTTTTTTTGTCAACTGAGAGAGTAGTTTGATGAATATCACGCTTAGCAGTAGTGACAGGCAGATACGTAAGATTGTTTAATAATTATGAGTGGATCGCGTACCAGAAGCATTGGCTACGAAGTCATTGGACATTGTAAGAATGGAGGTAATCTTGATGTATGGATGTGATTGGATTAATGTTTCAGGTGTGGTTCTGTGTGGAGTCCACATCAAAGCTGATCCGGTGGTTGTTTGTTGGCTCCATGGCTCAATTGACGAATAGTCACTCTTTTGTATAACAAGTCTTCCGCATTCCAATTCCTGCTTCTCCACTGCGCAGTGCAATCCTGTATATCAATTTGGATCAACCCGGCACCTATCCCCCTCCCCAACAACACAACATTAATAGATTTGGTTTTACTGAATCTTTAAAGAAAACATTTTCCCTTTCATTCTAAGGTGGAGGTGCCCTTAGGTTTCACCAGCCTGATACGGTGTCTCCATCTTGGAAAGCAAGATTAAACTTCAATGGGTACATATTGATATGTAAAACTAACCAATTGCTTGTATACATATTTTTTGTGAGCATAAAGAGGATCTAGATCTCGAAGGGCAATTCAATATGACAATACTTTACTCTCGAAGTACATATAGAATATATAAATGGTACACCAAAGGGGCAGTGGCAAGGTCACAACTGGTTTTAACAATTTCAATCAAACACTAGCTGTGCTGAACACGCTTGCCGAAGGAGCGACACGAATGCAACAAACATCTCGCTGCACATGACAGAACCAGCAGGCGTTCTAAACCAGCAGAATACAACAATAAAAATTGAAATCCAGCACACCAAAAAACACAAAGACAAAGGCATGCTTGCACTTTTATATCTTAATAAACAAGATCTTTTTTTTTTTTTTTGCGGGTTTCACTTCATTTCACATCCTCATTGAGACTCGCAGATAGACACATGCAATATGTTTGTGAAGTGCAACATGCTGTCTTTGATTAACCTTCAGCGAAGCAACGGTCAGCACAGCTAGTGGTTGATAGAAAGTTGTAAAAATCCATGTGGACCATTGCACACTGCCTTTTGGGGTAATTGTCCATTTGAATGCCCTGTGGAGATCTAGATCTCTCTGTATGCTCAAAAATATTGTATACGAAGCAATTGGTTTTATTTTCATATAATATGTACCCATTGAAGTTAACTTGCTTCAAGATGAAGAGCACCTTATGCGGCTGTGAAACTAAGGTGCACTGCCAACTTAGATGAAGAAAATGGTCTTTAAAATAGTAAGACCAATCTATTAATTGTGGCTTGGGGGGGGGGATAGGTGGAGGTTGTATCGCATGATATACAGGATTGCACTGCGCAGTGGAGAGAGGATTGGACATGCGGGAAGACTTGTATACAAAAGTGCACTATCCGTCCAATTTTGAGCCATGGAGCCAACAAACACCGACAGGGCATTCAGCTTTGATGAGACCCTCACACAGACACCACAACCATGAACACATTACAATCACCATTCCATACATCAAGTACCTACCATTCTTACCAATGTCCAGCATTCCTGTATCCCCAATGCTTCTAGGTACCGATCCAACTCAAATTTTAACGGATCTACTATTTCTGCTGTCACTACCTTTCTAAGGTGACTATCAATGCATTAACTACTCTCTCAGTGAAAAAACCCTGCCTACTGCCGTCCACTCTCTTCTTATCTCTCTAATAAGACTATAGCCCCAGTTTTGCACTGTTCATTCTGCAGAACTTCCGCATTTATTCTGTCTATACCTTTCATTATCTTAAAACGTCTCCACCATTATCCACTTAATCAACTTCTTCTAATGTATGAAGTCCTGTCTCCTCCAGCCACTCATCCTCGCTTGGTCCGAGCTCGCCGGGAATCGATGTCGTCGCTTTATATCCTTCCTCCATGTTATAAACTATGAGCTATCTCCTTCCTTAGTTAAGTTTGGAAGCATTAAGAGTTTTAGGCAGAAGTTTGTTAGTGCACTTATATTACAAAATTGGGCTGATAGATGGCCTAGAGGTACACAGACTGGGTTTGAATCCCGACCCAACTATTAAACGTCATCCCGATGTTCACACAGGCAGGGTGATTATCAATGTGTGTGCCGTCCCTCGATGCACGTTAAGCGTTAAAGAAGTTCGTAGACGTTAAAGATCCACTGTGCCTTCGTGGAGTTGGCGAGCTATCGCGGCACATGGCCAAATTCCTGCTCTAACCAGCAGAGGGCATTGCATCAGCGTCACAGCCCACACCCAGCCATTGATGCTATCCGACAGCCTTCTGCTGCATACGAACGAAGAAGAATTACAAAACTAACATTTTTATGTCTGTTCGACATAAACACAAAATTATGCAACATGCATATCCATGGGAGTTACTGGATATAATTATTTTGAAAGCAAGGAAGCCATATAATTTTTTGGGGAAGGTGTAAATTCATTTTTTAAATGGTATTCCAAAAAATGTATTTCATCATTGTAACATCATCGGAAAGAAATGTAGACATTTGTTTTAAAGCAGAAAAAAAAATGGCTACATTGATGTTTCCACAACAGATGCAAGTTCTGACATGCAACCACCCTAGGCTGGGCTATATTATTACAGCCATTGTGATTAAAATCCATTTCAATTGAATTGATTGACCATCATTATGCTCTGAGCAAAATTTGGCTTTTATAATTATTCCTTAATACAGCTTAACAAAAGTTATGAGAAAAATCTCAGCAATATATACAAGGGCTGATGATGAGCTGTGCCATACTCCACGTCGCATTGCAGTTGCTGATTCAGTTTTTTTAGCCTGGGTATTGCTGGGTGGTTGTTATGCTTTCCCAGCAGTCAGCCAAGGCAGGAATTTATTGTAATTGGCGACCCTACTCTTCATAAAGACATTTGGATCTTTAACTCCACCAACTAATGGCAGATGGGGACATCCAGTTTAACTTCCATCCAGGAGATGACACACACCTGATGAATCACCCTGCCTGTGAAAAGCCTGGATGACGGTTGAATATGGATCGGGATTCGAACCCAGGCGAGACGGCTCAGAAATGAGTGTGCCTTCCTCTAGGCCATCTTGCTGCCTGTATGAGAGATTCACTCATAAAATATATGTCTGATCGATCTTGAAATCATTGGTGTTCTTAGTGGGTTTGAAAAGGCAGTAAGAGTTAGGCTGTACTCATCTCTTCTGCAGGACCCATCAGTAATGCTTTTCAAAAGTATAAAGTGTGATAAGAAACAAGACGGTAACCTTACAAACACTGAAACATCTTTTATCGCGCAATGTGGTGTTGTGTTATGTCCAAAATATGTGGCCAACAATGAAGTTGAGCCGTGATTGATTTCTGCAGAGACAATCGATTATGTATTGACATTCATTCATAAACATGACCAGTATGGAGATTGTTTGGTGTCAATCATTTGTTGATATCCATTTTACTCAAAAGCTCTTCTGCATTTATTTATTTGTAGCCTTCATTATCTTAAACATCTTGTTCAAATCCCCTCGTAATCGACTCCTATCTAATGCACAGTGGTCTGTAAAAGTATTCACCCCCCCTCCCCTTCCAAGTTTTTCAACATTATGATGTCACCTGAGCTTATTTCATGAAGCTTTCAAATCAAATTTAATATTTAGAGTCTTCATAAACTACTCTAAAATGATAAACCCCAAAAATGCAGATAAAATGTGAATAAATTAAAATAACAGAGAAAATCAGATAGATCTCAGTTACATAAGTATTCAACCCTTCCCTAATTACCCTAAATAACTTCAGAGCAAATTATTTGTTTGAAAGGTTAAAAAATAACTAATAGGTTCTCCTGTATGTGAATGCACTTATCTCACTTATTATATTCACCTGGATTCTCTCCAATTATCTAAGGAGATTTAAGGTGCAAATCACTTGGTCAACCACCAAGATAAACATGAAGACAAGGAGCTTTCAAGAAATCAGACATAAAGTGATGGAGAAGCACCGTTCAGGAGAGGGTTATAAGAAAGATTTCAAAGTCACTCATTATCCCTTTTAGTACGGTGAAATCCATCATTAAGAAGTGGAAAACGTATCATACCACCCAGACTGACCAGTCAGGTCACCCATCCAAACTCGGCAGACGGGCAAGCAGGAAACTTGTTCAGGATGTCATGTGAATACAACAATGACTTTGAAAGATTACAAGGCTCTATATCTGAGATGGGGGTCAGTGTTCATCAATCAACAATATCCTGTTCCCTTCACAAAGCTGGCCTCAATGGATAGGTGGTAAGAAAGAAGCCATTACTGAAAAAGAGCATCTACAAGCTCGTGTGGAGTTTGCGAAAAAGCATCTTAATGATAGCGCAGGCATGTGGAGAAAAGTTTTGTGGTTAGAAGATACAAAAATTGAACCTTTTTGGTCAAAATTTAAAGTGTTACGTCTGACACGAGCCTAACACTGCACATCATCCAGACAACACCATCAGACTGTCAAGCATGGTGGTGGCAGCGTCATGTGTTTTTCATCAGCAGGGACTGGCAAGCTTGTCAGGAGCAGGGACTGGCAAGGGACAATGGATGATGAAAGTACAGGAGAATCCTTGATGAAACTGCTTGAGTCAGCATGAATCTGAATCTGGAAGTTGATTCAGATTCCATCAGGACAATGATCTGAAGCACAAAGCTAAACCACACTGGGTGGCTTGATAAAGAGAAATAAATGTTCTTCAGTGCCCAGTCAAAATTGAACGCCATTGAATATTTATGGCGAGACTTAAAATTGCAGTCCATCGACGAGCCCACTCAACTTGGCAGAACTAGAGAATTTTAACATGAAGGAATGGGTAAATATTTCACCATCTCACTGTGTATAGCTGGTAGAGACCGACCGAACCCAAAAGACTCGAAGCATCATTGCTGCACAAGGTGCTTCTACAAAGACTGACCTAAGGGCCTGAATACTTTTACAACCAGTGCATTTTGATGTGTACATGTTTTTCAGGTATTCTGACATGTAACCTTCTTCAACAAAAACAGTGTTTAGTTTGATCTCTTCAGTTAGGAATAAAAAAATTAATTTGGAAAAATTGTTTCAACATCTATCTATAATTCAGCATCTGTGTGTGTGTGTGTGTGTGTGTGTGTGTGTCTGTGTGTGTGTGTGTGTGTGTGTGTCTGTGTGTGTGTGTGTGTGTGTTGTGTGTGTGTGACCACTGTTTCTCGACAACCACTGGTCCAATCTAATTGAAACTTACCAGGTATATTGCTGGGGACCTGAGTATGTGCCTTTTCGAGGTTTGATATTAATCGGACAAGTGCTTCCCAAGTTATGGCCATTTATTTACACCAATGACAAGACACGTTGCTGCGGCCATTTATTTACCAACCAATGACAAGACACGTTGCTGCGTAGGCGTGGCCGATGGGGAAGAGAACCTCAGCCGCCTTCCCATTACGGGTTACAACGTACGGACCTCCGGATAGTGATGACTTAGTGTATTGGTGCTCTTAGAGCACCCTTATTCTGGACATTTCCATCTGTCTGTCTGTCCGCGAAACTTTGGTCAAGCTACGGGCTAAACCACTCAACCGATTTACAATGAATTTTTCAAATAATTTCTCGATTTCTTATGTGTATTTATAGATAAACACAATGCCCCAATCCAGTCGTCGTTTACGAGAGCGAAGGAACAGACTGTGTAGTTGTTTGAAAGGTTTTTTTTTGCACGTTTTTTTTTTTGTTTTTTTTTTCTCCTTCTCTTCTCTTTGTGTTTTTCATTGCGGAAAGGCAAAATACGTTGGCGCTAATTGAATAATTGGCCATTAAAACTAAATTGCAATAATCGTAACTGCGATATGCGAACTTCCGGACAGTGAGGACTTAACTTCGCGTCGGCCGTGTGCGCCCAGCCGACGCTGACGTCACGTGCCGTGCGGTTACAATGGAGATCGATCGGTGCCTTAGTTACCATGGCGTAGGAGCCAATGGTCAATGAGCGAATGTCATGGCAAGCAAAGATAGGAGGTAAACTTGATTTTAATTTGGATTTTAATTAACTCTGTGTGTGTAAGTATCACAGCAGTTTTTACTTCAAATCAAGCGATAATTCGTGGAATGCATGTGAACATTCCGTATGGGCACGCACTACTTCCGGATGGTGATGACTTGATGTATCTACTATAATTCCAGCATCTGTGTCTGTGTCTGTGTTGGTCTGTGTCTGTGTCTGTGTCTGTGTCTGTGTCTGTGTCTGTGACCGCTGTTTCTCGACAACCACTGATCTTGAGAAACTTGCCAGATATATGCTGGGGACCTAGTATGTGCCTTTTCAAGGTTTGATATTAATCGGACAGTGCTTCCCAAGTTATGGCCATTTATCTACCACCAATGACAAGACACGTTGCTGCGTGGGCGTGGCAATGGGGGAAGGGAACCTCAGCCGTGTTCCCCCATTACGGGTTACAACGTACGGACTTCCGGATAGTGATGACTTCGTGTATTTAATAATTCTCGATTTCTTATGCGCATTTATAGATAAACACATGCCCCAAGTTATGATCGTTTTCATATTAGACGGTGTATAAATTTCGTAACATCAAGGTGAGCTGGTATGCTCCGAACCAGGAAGTAATTTTTTTTTTTTTTACACGAACGTTTTTTTTTTCTTCTCTCTTCTCTTCTTTCTTGTGTTTTTGCTTGCGACGACATTGCGAAAAGGCAAATACGTTGGCGCTAATTGAATAACTGGCCATTAAAACTAATAATTATCAAAACGTTGGCAGATCCAGCAGCCTCCGAATTCTTGCCCTGGACGAGGAAACAAAGAGAAGAAGCGCCGTTTCCTCAGCAATGTTGTTTATGAAGAGGTGCTAACGAGATAAGGTGTGTACATGGAGACAATTTTATTATTATTTATTTATTGAAGAAAATTGTTCCGAAAATAATTTATCAAAAAAAGTGCACAACTTTTTTTTGTTTCCAATTGTAAAACGCTGTGGCCTTGGAAGTGTTAAGGAATTCAGCTCTACTCGACATGCTTGCCAACGAAATACATCTCAATTTGTGGTAAAAGATTCACACGACGGTTTCTTTACTCATTGCTCTGCAGTCTGCATTCAACCCTTCATTTGTCATCTCATTGACCTCATTTCATCTATCTATAATTCCAGGTGTGTGTGTGTGTGTGTCGTCTATAATTCCAGCAGTGTGTGTGTGTGTGTGTGTGTGTGTGTGTGTGTGTGTGCGGCGCATGTCTGTGTGTTGTCTATAATTCCAGCAATGTGTGTGTGTGTGTCATCTATCTATAATTCCAGCAATCTGTGTGTGTGTGTGTTTGTGTGTGTGTCGTCTATCTATAATTCCAGCAATGTGTGTGTGTGTCATCTATCTATAATTCCAGCAATCTGTGTGTGTGTGTGTGTGTGTGTCGTCTATCTATAATTCCGCAAATGTGTGTGTGTGTCGTTTACGAGAGCGAAGGAACGGCCTGTGTGGTTGTTGTTTCTGGCACGCGGTTTGAAATTTTTTTTTTTTGTTTGCATGTACGGCACGCACGTATGGGCACGCACCTACGGGCATGCACTAGTTCTAATAATTTCTCGATTTCTTATGCGCATTTATAGATAAACACAATGCCCCAATCCAGTAGTCGTTTACGAGAGCGAAGGAACGACCTGTGTGGTTGTTTCTGGCTTGCGGTTTGAAAGTTTTTTTGGGGGGGGGGGGGGTTGCACGTACATG
>CM068952.1:15395691-15411827 GCA_035128595.1 Eptatretus atami | reverse complement strand
AAAGAGAATATATGTACATGTAAATGTATGGCTGCTTCATTCACCACATTGAATGTTCATACCAATGGAGGATCTTTGGATAACTGTGACACGGTACAATTTCTGTTAGGCCCAGCTGACATCAAATCAATCCAGTATCTTCAATAAAGGATCGGTGCTGCTTAAAGTTATTCTTTGAACTGTACATATTTTCTTCAATGTATTTAATTAGTGCCATTGGTGTGTTTACCATGTCAATTCGCTTGGAACTGTCACTATTGGTGATATCACACTGCACTAGTTACAATTTCAATTCACATATCCTTCCGGTTGGTTCATTTTCAGAAACAAGGTTGACTCTGAAAGATTCAATGGTGTCTGATTCCTGAAACAGGTCAGATTAATTCAGTCTTGTGGAAATGCATCCATATGCAACAGGTAAAGGAGTGCCAATCTTGCGAACCAGTTCTATTTTGTTCAGCTTCCTGTTATCTGGAAGAACCTTCCTTCCCACTAGCGCATTCGCACACTGACAGGTTTCCACACTACTGCACCTGACAGAAACCACACAATGCTGATCAAGACGTTTCTTTTTGGATTGACGTACTAGAACTGTACTGCCTCCCCTCATTTTGTTATGTACAACATCTCATGATCTTCACTTCAAAGTTACTGTAAAATTTGTAACTTCTGTCGCGAATCTGCTGCAACATGTTTTCATTGCGTACACAAGCAAAAGTAAAAGTTTTTAACCACTACCCATCTTCACTGAAATTTAATATCGTTAGAATATTACTGCTAATATAATTCACTCCGTTTGGCACAAATAGAAGCTCAATTAATGTCAATGCTTCATGTAAACATTGCCCGCCAGCGGACCCCGCAACACAAGAGTTCAAATATACTAACTATAACAACGCAGAAAACATATCAACATTGATATGTGTGTCAATGTTTAACACATTTGTTCTGGATTTTGCACATTGAAAAAGCGCCCCATGAATATAACTGAAATGCAAGACAACTTTGAATTCATATGATCTGACAAATCAAGGAAAAATCAATTGCAAATTAGAGACTGTACAATGTACAACCTGCCGAAGTATCTGGACCGTGAATGGTTAATTAGAAGAATAGAATGAGATTCGAAACATGACACATGGAATTGTAGGACTACTAACATAACTAATGAACGCATTATGTAAAACGAGAACGATTATGAATTATAGAAGGAGGGAGAATTTGAAAGAAAAAAAGTGATATGAGGTGACAGGGGGCCCAGTTTATAAAGATTATCAGTCAATAAATGGGGAGTATCCAACCAATGCTCCGGGGTCATTAATTTTGTGGTTGAAATTACAAAAAGAGTCGTTGGTTGGGATAGCAACATACCATTTGAGGTACAGGATAAAATTGACCGCTGGACGGTGCTGGTAAAGGTGATACCGGATATGGGCACCCGTCACCGAATAGTGCCGGAGAGTAGCAGGGTTCAGGGACGAAGTGAACGTAAAGCAGGGCGACCGCGGATCGGGACCTCGGAGCACCAAAGTATCCACGGGCATGGAACGGGGCATGCCAGGAAGCACCCCTTGTTCTCTTCGGGAGCAGTATACTCGGAGTAGCCTCAGCCCTGGGGTCAGTTGGCGTTCGGTGCAGAGGGAATTCCCTGCCATTGAGCCACGCTGCCAACCACGAAATTGGCGAGGGCACACGAAATGAGTGGCTAGGCCCAAATTATAAGACACCAACAAGCGACTGGTCCTTGTTTATAGAACCGATAGTTTAAGTGAAGCTTTGGGAAAGCCTCCGGGATAGTTAAATGTATAATCAGAATAGCATAGGAACGGGACCTCGCAACCATCCATAACCTTCGCTCTCCTTAGGCGCTGACCGCACTGGGATGATTTGCGAACTCTGGAGAGGCCATTCGCGCTCGGGCCTCGGAGACGTACGCCTAGTCTCCAATATCCCTCCATAAAAGGATTGGGGAGTAGTTACGATGACAGATAGGTAGCCGATAAGGGGGTGAGAGATGTAATTAGAAGAAAAAAACGGGCCTAATTTGGTTTGGTTCCAATACGGAGTGGGGGGTGGTATGGACAGAGACAGCAAAGCGTATGGGGGAAACATAGGGGCTGAGCCCGCTCGGAGGCCGGCACCACGCTCCTCCACCTAAAGAACGACAAGCACGGCCATTCAGCGCCTTGTTGGCACATCTGCCTGGTCCATTGCTTTGCCTGCGATGCTTGTTGCCTCCTCTGACATTATCTCCCCCATGCCTGATCCTTGTGCATTGCCCTGTCACCAAACCATTGCCCAGTATATCAGTGTTTGCAAAGACGGCCTGCAGGCACCACACCACGGGACTTTGCATGAGCAACCCCATCACGTTTTTGGTGTTCTTGCGCGTCATCTCATCATTTACATGACCCAGATTGCACTGAGCATCTGGCACCTCTCTCGACAAAGGACCAGAACTGCATTGGCATCCTGCTACTCTCAAAGGCCTGTGGTGCACAAGCATCGTGTAGGATTCCTCAGCAGCTGAAACTGAAAAAAATAAAATAATAATAACAAAGACAGGTTATGACAAAAGAGGCGACTTTGAGCAGCGCCCTGAACTCGATTTCAGCTGCGATCACTCACCCACATATACTGTTACCATTGCATCTTTCTTCCCACAGCATAGGCCTGGCATGGTGGTAAAAAATCTAGTTAAGTAAAAATTGTAAATCAAGTTTGCAACCCACCTGTATTGTCGAGGCAGCAATTTGCAGTTAAGTCGCGAATCAGTCTGTTATGTTACGCCGTGCATTAGTATTATTTTGGGACCTATAAAAAATGTCGACTCAGGATTCAAGTAACATACGAGGGGAAAACTTACACATCTGGTCCTATCTAAATTTAACGACTCGTGACGATCGTGTAAAAAGGAGTGGGTATGTAGAATTTGGCAATTTACTGCACCAACATACAGGTCCGATAGCTCAGTTATTTCATAAGTAAAGGGAGACGCTCCCCACCCTTGTTAATGGTAATTGAATTTACATGCTGCGGAGTATTGACAGTTAGGTTTCTTTCCATTTTCCACAACAAGAACTACACACACTGTGGACTCATCCAGCTACGAATAAACATACGACGAAATCCTCTCCCTGTCATCTCCGTGCGTCACTCGAGAGTCAGCCCCACCCACCCGTCGCCTGGCCGGGGGCCAGTAGGGAAAGTGTCGAGCCATCCCCTGAAAACCTCTGCTCCCTGCTTATCCGCGCGCTCACTCGGGAAAGGTCATGCCCTCCACCCACGAATCGCTTGGAGGGCGCCAGTGGGAAATTAAGTCAAGCACAGCGGCCCGAGAATGAATCAGTCTGAGTAGGCACCTAGAATGAATTGAGCCTGAGTGAGTTCCACACGCCTGAGAAAATCACAACTTGAGTGAGCCACGCCTGGAACAATTCACGCCTGAGGAGCGCGCCGAAGAATAAAAGGAACGGAGAACCGCCAAGAGCCTCTTCCACGTCTGGGAGCGTCTAGACGTACTTCTTCTTCTCCTCCATCCGATGATCAAGACTTGGGCTATTCCGAACCAACATCCACCACGAGCCAAGTGGCGCCGCTCTCGGAAGATACGAGGCTAGTGTCGATGCCAGAACGAGCGCCGAAGCGGAGCTGATGAGCGATCGCGGATGCTCGCCGGCGATCTGGATTAGCTTCGCCTCTCGCAGGTGCCTGCGCGACTCAACGCGAATACCACATTCGAACGAGGGCAAGGCTCCGAGTGCGGTTCTGTCTTCAGCTCCGTCCTTCCATCAAGCTGGAGACCTCAATAAAGAACCACTTTGGTCGATTAGTTTGGGTGTGCGTTATTGTTTGGTCGCCATATAGAATAATGAATTTAAATGCCATGCTGTAATTGTGCTTATTAATATCGGCATAATTGCCATGGTTCCTCCTGCCTAATTTTAAATAAACACCCCATTGTGCATGTATCCGCTCAGTGTGTCTTCTCCATGCTAGCATCTGCGTGTTGGAAAATTTAGCCATCGCTGCAGCCTGAACGGACATTGGACTTGACGATCTCGGCGATCAACGCTCCGGCGCACACTGTTCGATAGCCCTCATGGCGCCGTTCCGTACGGGTGCCGTCGGAGGTGTGAATCTGTCGTAACCCGCACGTGAAATTATGGTATTTTGGAAAATTGGCCAAATAACCCGTAACTCACGTGGCAAGAAATATCTAGACCCTCACGGTCCGATAATGGACCTGTAGCTTTTCCGGAGTTTTCCGAAAAGTACGATCTAAATTCGGGCGATCAGTCTAAAGCCGACTCTACTTGCTCGCCATCTAGAGTCGTGCTCATCACACCGACGCCCGGCCCGCACAATATAGTCATGTGTGTGGCAGCCTATGCTGAAAATTGACCTCTGGATCTCTGAGCTCGCACCAATGAAACAATTGAACTGGCACTTGGACAAGATACTTCTCCTGTGGAAAATAAGGATATATTTTTGACCGTCATAGATGCGTCTTTGACGTCAATAATAGAATATGCTTAACTACACTCTGATCAGTTATAAACAATTTTGAGGGTACGTATGATAAGAATGGCCGCTAGAACAAAATGGTGAAGTCATGGTAACGATCGCCAGCCAATGTTTTTTTTGAAAAACCAACCTTCAAAAATCTTCTTTGCAGTTCGAATAGATCTAAGCGAACTCTTACACGTCTACCACGCGCTCTAGCCATTGATGAACCAAAGGTTACCACATGTGATCATCATTAGGTGACATGTAGCAGTCCAATTGGATTTATCCTCAACCTATAAAATTCCTCTTCTCCAAGGCTGACAGATCAAATGGAAATTTCACACAAATATTACCAAAGCCATGGGTGTACAAATTTTTCCACAACATTTTTGAGAATCCTCATGGGAAAACACCTTAAAAAATTATAATCGGATTCAGATTTTCACCAAAACGAATACATTGTCGTACACCGCAACCTGTCAAAATTCATTCGGACCATCCAAACTTTTTCGAGTATCCCTGCACACAACAAACAGAAAGGTGAATAACAATAACCTCCATCACCTCAGTGATGAGGTAATTAAATAAAATGAGTGTGTAGTTAATGTGGTTGATGTGTGTGTGGTGTACTCAGTGAGGAGTCATTGTGTCCTCCTTCCCATAGCTCTAGACATACACCTCATTACCCAACACTCTGCATACTCCCATTGTCCATTGTGTGCATACTCCATGGTGAGCCGTAGGGAAGCTCCTGGAGTCCACTGCATGAACCTTGGTGTTGGTAAACATATAACTCCTCCTTTAGAAGATACTTCAGGGAATGCTGATCTGCGAGAAAACATTAAAGCCATCAACATCAAGACGTGGGGTGGGGTCTGCTACAGTGCCGCTTGACCTCGAAGGGACGTTCGGGGGGACCTCGCGCACAATTCACGTTGATGTAGCTGTGCTCTTCCTTCGCTCTGCTGTGGGCTGCTTCCGGTGAAGCGTGTCGCCAGACGATTAACGGTAATGGTTCTGGTGTTTGAACGTTCATGTTATTCGGTTATTGATTTTTAAAATGGCATGGAGACTCGGACATAGCCTTGCAGATGTTTAGTCCGAGGCGAATTTCTGCGAATAAAGTGTGAAGATGATTATTTCACCCATTTGTATACCATAACACCCTGAAGTCACAATGTTAGAACATAAGGCATTATCTGACGGATGCGAAGGATGCGTTTAATGCTGAATCATGTCTTGCGGAGAATGTAGTTTCTCCTGTATGTCGTGTTTTGTGTGTGTGTGTGTTTGTGTGTGTATGTTGTGTTGTTGTTGTGTGGTTCTCAGCTATTAACCGCTCCGATCACGAACATCTTTCACTCGTTTCGAGTCGGAACATAAATTCAGAGGGAAAGAAAACACAATGTGTGAATCCGTGAATTTTATTAATTTCCCTCTACAAGCGATTTTTATGAGTGTCCAATGCACGCAGCTTTGGCCCTGGGGCTGTGCCGTGTCCGGTGTATGTCTGCTTGAGGGTTTTTGAACTGAATTACACAACTCTAACACTCTGACTAATAACCGTAAGATGATACGAGGACGGAAGACGGACGGTTGAAAAATCGCCTTGTCTCCTTGTGGAATTTCCATGATGACAGTGGTCTCGTTCCGGACGCCCTGTCGCCGTTTTCAGTGTCTCTCGTCGCGAACACAGAGACTTCGGACTCGACCAGACAATGATGGTAAAATCCGTTTCATTTCAACCATTGACCTCGTGGAGTGATTTTGCTTGCCAGCACGGCCAAAGACTCTGTGTCTCTCTGCCCACGGTCTCAGGCCGCTCTGCCGCACTGTGGCCTTCGTGCCCCATAATATTCTACTTTGCACGGTTCATTTTAACTCACTGGACTTTAAGTCAGGTGACTTATTCCATCGACATGTCCATAGGGGAGTGATGAGTTTCGTGATCCGGAACACGTTAGTCTTATCTGCTCGATACCAAACACACAATGATGAAACTGCCACAAAACTTCATATCTATGCCTATACGAAAGTTTATTGACCGCATCAAAAACTGGCGCTCATTAATGGGATCTACGTGGGGGTGGGGAAGTTTGGGGACCCCGTCCCTTTCCCAATAGCGTATTTGCTCTTCTCTGAAACCACCACACACAATTCGGATGAATCCTTGACAAACCTTCGAATTCATCAACCTGTGATACCAAGAGTATTCTTGCACATCAAAATCACACTCATTCAGGCCAATGGTAAGTAGGGTTGACCGACAAAAATAGGTATTTTGCTTTTCTCCGAAACCCACCACACGAGCATTTAAATGAACTCGACCACAACCTAGACACCAATGATGTACCAGAGTTTGTCATCGCCTTAAATAATTCAGGTCTAAGGGTCTGCGGGGGTTGGTAAGTTCTCCTATCCACATGACTTCAGGACGCTGTCCACGTTACTGTATATTTTTCTGTCCACTACCTTATGTTATTTTTCCAACATGATAAATGTTGCATCCGCCTGCACAATATAAAGACGTTTGATGCACTCCTC
This sequence comes from Eptatretus atami, assembly GCA_035128595.1. Taxonomy (NCBI): domain Eukaryota; kingdom Metazoa; phylum Chordata; class Myxini; order Myxiniformes; family Myxinidae; genus Eptatretus; species Eptatretus atami. Next base: position 15,404,774 of record CM068952.1, on the reverse strand, counting down.
CTCATCTTTGTCCAACACAGTCTTCCTCCTACAGATTGCATGCATATTAAGAGTACACCGTGTTTCTAGACCTTCTCGTCGACGCCTCTGATTTGTATGTTATTATTTGCAAAAAGCTATAATTTGCCATTTCATCGCTCACGAAGAATCTTCATAATAATTAAAAGAATGGCATGCTTTGAGACCCTTTATTGTATCCTGTGCTTTTATTTGTCGCAATTTGCCAAAAGCTACAGTTTCCGTATCTTGTCGTATCAACCAGAGCAACACAAACCCATATTAACTGTCATCTCTCTCACGCCACATACGATTCCAACAGACAAAGAGCGTTATCAGCGTTGCATGTAATTGCGTGATTTTGTCGCTCGTTTACGTTGATTGGGCTGCTCACCAAGGATTTCAACATTTTGGGGATTTGTGGTGAAATCTAATTTGCGGGTCAATAAAAGCTTCAATATCTTAAAGCACACTTACCTATGCTTTACAGACCTCCTTCATCACAAAATGTTGCGTTGAGACTACAGCCCTCAGTCCTCGCCCACTGCCTTCAAGCCTAACACCAAGCAACCGTTCCAGCTGCGTCGGACGCTTCTCCGCGACCTTTGCCAGTCAAGGTGGTTCGATCCTGCGAGCCGCTCAAATGAAGCGCAGACACACCTGTGCACTGAGATGACTTTCGCGAGCACCCGGCAGTCTGTGAAGATCCTTCACCTTCCAAAAGTCCTTCTGCTCCAAGTTGAAGATGGGTAAATGACTCCACGACCAACTCCAGAAACAGTTTATATTCCCTTCTCAATTCGATTCGGCTGCCACAGTACGTACTCGTACGTCGGCAATGTGCGTTTAACTCCTTTGGACCGACTCTGCTCATCTCTTCTGAAGAAGAAATTCTCGGTCGTAGAACATACACGTGACAAGGACGGGAAGTTTAAATGATCATCTGCTCTGAATGGGCCACAGAAGTGATGATTCCAAACCCTTATAAACATCAACATGATAAATGCAACACAGTTATGGTGGCTTCCATGGGCCTTGCAGTGGAATAACCTTAGTCCTGCCTGCTTAAGTTTAAGCCCAACATTTAGGTCTTGTTCACAGGACTTAGTCGCAACCTGTAAAGGTCAACACTGCATGACTTTAAATATTTTTATATTACGAAAACAATATATTTAAAATAATAATAAATCAGTCATTCAAAGATTTATTGGTGTTGCGAGGGTTCGGCAGTGAAGCATCGTTAAAATTGTTGTTAAGACTGTTTGAATGTTGACATGACATTTGGAAATCGATGTCTCGATGAGGTGTTTTGCTTATATGGGAAAACCCCCGGGGGTGTTGTTCAAGGTAAAGTGTTACACGAATTATATTATCATATAATGATGGATATTTAAAGTTATTAATATGCTGTATACTTGGGAAAGAAAAAGTAATCATTAAAATAATTGAATAACAAATTAATTCTGGTGATGAACGATGTGGACACCAAACTGAGCTGTATCGAACTGTTGTGACACTAGAACCATGTATTGTGATTCTTCCGTCCGCACGGATTTGAGGAAAGTATGAAACTTGAACGAGAAATATTTACCCAGCGTCGGTAGCAGCTGATGACACCTACAGTTAAATCAGTCAATTGTTTATAAGTTCGTTTAACTTGAAATAAAAATAACTTTGCTGGTACCTACGAATACATCTACATCCATGTTTGTGTTTATAGTGATGGATTGGGTGTGTGTTGGTGTTTATATATACTATATTGTGCGATTCGCTGCCGTCGGCGTGCGATCGGCCACGTGATACGATATCTCGACCGCCTCGCGCCACCGCGACCGGACAATTCAGTCGGACCTCCGGCTAACGCGGATCCAGTCACGGTGGACCTTTCGGCCCCTCACAAAACCCAGTCGCATCTACCCGCGCGGTAATAGGGACATGCCGATAAGTCATATACCTAAGTACCCGCACGGCTATACCTACGCAGGATTGACCCGCTTCGCCACAGGCCGACTTCGGACACGATCCGCTTAAGCGGCTCGTTCCGGGCTACAGGGATAACGGAGCGGTGTTATCGTCGGCCTTGATGGTTTCTGATTAATTATCGGGCGTCCCGCGCCCACTCAAACCCTTTACGTGAAACAAGATGGAGACCCAACGAAGGAAGGACGCAGCGAAACGGGGGAAGAATTCAACAAACAAGCATTTTATTCACAACGACACACATGTAGCACACATAAAGCAAACAGTCAGAAATGCACATATATCAAATAGAAAACAAAGAAATGCACATATAAAGCGAAAGTTAAAACCGAACCGCGACACACGGACCACTTACACAATTGACTACTTATCAGACACGGCGCCCAACACACACGTTCACACAAAACCCAAAAGAAATGGAAGTCGACTTCCCTGTGTGTTGAGTCCTCGCGACCGTCCTCGCGTGGTCCACGAGCTCTCTTGGTGCCGAAACCCGGGAAGCGAGCAGAAGAGAATCAACGACAAAAGCAGCAGAGCAGAAGAACCTCCAAGCCGAAGGGAGCAGAGCAGAAACGACGACCAAGGAGAAGAGAAAAACCTCACGCCTCCGCCTCTTATACGCCCGGCGCCGCCCCGTTCTCGGCTCCACCTTCCTTCGAGGCACTTCGAGAAGGGGGGCGTTCCCTCTCATTCCCTCCCACCTCCGGCTTGTGGGGGCGAGCGAATCTATTCTGGCGCCGGGCCAAGGAAGGAAAAATAGCGGGAAAACGCGCGTCCTCGCTTTGGGGACTTCTCCCTTCCCCGTCTCGCGTTCGACGGTTCCCCACGCGGAAACCGTCGTACGCGGACCGCGGAGGATGGCGTTCGTTGGTGTAGGTAGCGTGGTTGAGCTGGTGGCGTGGTTGTGAGGGTGGCGGTGCTGGCGTTGTTGGAGTGGTGGCTTGGTTGCGTTTGTTGTTGACGTTGAAGTGTGGTTGGCGTTGTTGGTTCGAAAATAAAGCAGAACAGAAAAACGCCTAACTCAAAGTATCGCAGCCCGAATGAATCACATTAATTCCCTCTATACAATGGGTTGTGGCTAACTACACATGTACTTCAGAAAAATATCTCACCTCGGGACCTTTATGGTGTAATGCGAATTTCCACAGCCGTAACACTACCCCCTCCCTTTTACAGACTCGTCCGAGTCGTCAAATTATCGTGTGCCATCATGTGTAGTTCTCCCCTAGTACGTTTTACCTACGGATCCCTGAGTGCGACATTCATGGTATTCGTGTCCCCAAAATAAATAACCTGAGGCTGAGTAACTAACTAAACAAACTCACTCATTCAGACGACTTAACTAAAATTGCCGGCGCTAAGACATACATGCCGGGGCACACTCATATTTACAATACAACTTAACCTTAACCTTATAATTTACACTACTCCATGGCCCAGGATCAATGGACTCTCAGAAAAAGTTAAGAGTCAAAGAAAACCGGTGCACGGGCCGCCACTGCAGGCCCATGGTGCAGCTGCCAACAGGACAGTTCCTGCAGCTTGCAAACTGTTGCTTTGTTGATGATCCTGGCGCACATGGCAATGAAACAAGGGGGGCAAAGCAAACTGAACGGGGGCAAAATGAAGAGGGCAGTGGGCATGGGATGGCAAAAGTGAGCAGGCAACCACAGCCTGCAGAAAAGGCCGTTGCAGGCACACCAGCCGGCAGACGAAGTGGCCGGCACAGGCCTTGCAGAAAAACACAGCAGACGATCCGGCCGGCACAGGCCTTGTAGCAAAACACAGCAGCCGATGAAGTTGGCCGGCCTCTTGCCGTGCAGTGCAGGTTGGTGGAGGGAGTACGGTGGTGCTGGCCACTCGCAGAAGGCGGGCTCGGACCTACCTACTGTCTCCCTCCCACCTATCGCCTTTGCCTGTCACTGTACATACCCACTCCTTAATTTGTAAAACCAATTTAGCCAATTAATTTTTTTTGTTGTTTTTATGTTTACTTCTCTTCCCACTATAAATCGTCCCCTAACCCCCTTTATCGTCCTTGTTCGGCTAACCTATCGTCACCTAGCCTACTCCCAACCCCTACGTTCCCTTCCCGGAGGGGAATAAGGGAGAGCTAGCGTCCTGTGCTGAGGCCCAATGAAGCCTCAGGATGGCCTCCCCAGATCTCAGCGATCTAACCAAAGTGGGTCAGCGGCCCACAACGAGAGCGAAGGGATGGATGGTGCGGAGGGGTACACTTCCTAATCTACCCTATCCATTTAACCTTTAAACTACCCCGGGCTTTCAACAAGCGCCTCTCGCTTAAGCTATTGGTTCTAACAACCCAGATTCCCGTCGCCTGTGTTGGTGTCCTCACTATTTCGGGCCTCGCCCTCCAATTTTCTCCCGTGCCCTCACACGGCTTCGTGGCTGGGACGCGTGGCTCCCCTTGGCAGGCACGACCCTCTGCCGATTCCCCAACGATGGCACCCCCGGGCACTACACTGCCTCCGAGCCTACCAGCTCCCTAAACACCGGGGAGTGCCCCATGGCAACTCCCCTGAAACGCACACGTGGCAGGCTGGCGCCCGGGCCCCTTTCCGAGGGTCACCCGTGCCCACGACACTGCCCACGCGGCTAACGGCGCTCCGGGCCCCGCACCAAGCGGGCGCACCCGTGCCCACTACGCTAACCCGGCCCCCATGGGCCCTTGGCCCACGGCCGACTAGCCCGGTGCCCGGGGTACCCACTCAGCGATACTCACCTTTCGCAGCCACGCTCCCAGCCCGTCAACAGGGCTCCTGCACCCCTCCAAACAGGTATCGAGCCTACCTTCCCACCAACAGCAAAACGACCTCCACTTTTCAATTTGTCTAACCCAGCTAACTCACTCTACACTGACCCCGGGGTCCCTTGGGTGGGAGTCACTCCTCCCCCAATCACTCATCGCACCATGCATTCACATTCGCTCCAAACACACAGACCCGCTGGCCTCACTCACTCATCATGTACTCACCTCACAACTTTCCAACTCTTCAACACACACCGCTGAATCCTGCCATCCTTCTAACTAAATCCCCTAACTAACTCTGCTCCACGTCGTCCCTTACACTATAGCACGTTCCTTTTAACACTACGTAGCTAAGCTACGTCCCCACTACACATTCAAAGTCTGTCACTGTCCTCCAAATCCTAAAAAATCATTTCCCAACCTAAATCTCAACTAAAATCCCTCTACCTAATCCATTCCACGGGCTCCATGAGGACTTACCCCTGCCCCATGAAGCCGGTCTAACTAACACTAACCCTCCCATAACTAGTTGTCTCCTGTGCCCAGCAGGGGGGTCTTTCACCCTTGCCCGGGAATCCTGTTCACCCGAAAGCGAGGCTTGCTTTTGTTAAAAAATTTTTTCTTTCAAATTCTGCGCAGCACCAGCGCGGCAACTCACAGCTCGCGCACTTTGCACCTTGCCCGTGACGTCATGCAGCTGCACGTGTACCTCGTCCCTCTTGGACGGTACCATCCGGCAGGGATTCACCCTCCTGCCGGATTCCAACCCCACGTGCAGCCATGACGTCACCCTGCGCACCCCCAAAAGCAAACCTCGCACTCCGAGGGGCTCCCCACGCGAACACATGTGCTCTGCCCGTTGGAGCTTAACACCAAGCTCGCGTGGAGAACCCGTCCGGTCCAAATCCGTAATCCTGCCTAAACTTTGTCCGTCCGCGGGATCGGCAAATCCACCGCTGGCGTTTTCGGACCGGGCTTCACTCCCGCAAGCGAGCACGTGGGGGTCTCGTGCGCTGCACAGCACGGACCTCGCGCTCGCTGCTGGGTGAACCCGGCACGGTCCCATAACAGCTACGGCCGCTATTCGGCTTTTGTCCCTCTGTCGCCGTCGTCTCCGTTCTACCCACGCACACCTGCGTGTTACGACGCACAGACTCCACTCCAACACACTCACATTCACACCGGGAGACGCGGCTGCATGCTCACGCATGCCGACCGTCATCTCCCTCACATACAGAGACCTCACACACACGGTCTCCCTCACACGGACCCTCTCACTCACACCCAACCTTTCACTTGCACAGGGGGGCTCACTCACACCATGCGTGCCGGAAAGCACGCATCTCCGCACCCCGCAAACACACACCCCTGCACAACCACACTGGGGATTCGTGCCACCACAAGGGGTTCCGGGGCCTCTATACCCCCCAAGCTGCACGTGCACCTATCCACAGCACTCGTCCCTTCAACTCCGCGAAGCACGACCGGACCCACATGGTCGTGATTCGCTCAAGGGGCATACTCCCTCCCCTCGTTCCTGGAGGCGGCCATCCCGCTGCTCGCACCGGGTCTCCACACGCTCCGCGAGCTCACCCCCATTATCCTCCACTACCTCTGTGTGTGTGTGTTCGTTCCTTTAACCCCGTCCTTATCATGCAGTCTCTCCTCTACTTTTTCTGTCTCCCGCGTCTCTATCCATTTATTAGTTTCTGTTTCTTGCTGGAGTTCTCCCATCTCTCTGGACCTCAATTTTACTCTCCCCTTAGTTCATTAATTTCAAACTCGTATAGTTTTTGTTTCCTTTCCCACAGTTTCTCCTGCTCCTATTTTCCAATCTCATCGTTTCTCTCAATTGGCTCATTTCCTTCCTGTGTTTCATTCGCTGTTCTCTCATTACCCTTCCTTGCTTCCTCTCCTGTCCTTCCTTCTCCAGTTTCATGGTTTGCTTCATTTGGTTAATCTCTTTCTTGTGTTTCATTTGCTGCTGTCTCATTACTCTTCCTTGTTTCTTCTCCTGCAGTTTCATGGTTTTCTTCATGTGGTTAATTTCCCTTTTGTGTTTCATTCGCTGTTCTTTGTCTACCTCTTCGCACTCCAGCCTTGCCTTTTCTTTCAATTGGTCAACCTCAGCTTCATGTTCTTTTTGTTTTCTATCCCATTGTTCTTCTCGTTCTTCCCTCTCCAATCTCGTGTGTCCTTCAATCTCCTCATTTCTCCTTCCTGCTTCATTCGTTGCTCCTTCAACTTCTCCTCGTATTCCAACCTATTTTTTTCTTTTGTCGTTCAGTTTCAAATTCATACTCTTTCAGTTTTTTATTCCACTGTCTCTCTTGTTCCTCATTCTGTAATCTCGTCATTTCTTTCAACTGACAGATTTCTTTCTCCTGTCTCATTCCTTGTTCTTCCAGTACGCTTTCTTGTCCTCTTTTAACACTCTCAGTTCGTTTTGTAGTTTCGTCTCTTTGTTTTGGTGTTTCTGTAACTCAGTTTTCTTTTCCAATTCCTTCCTCATCTCCGCACACTCCGACCTTGCTTTGGCTTCTAACTGTTCTTCCGGCTTCCCCTTGTGTTTGTCTATCCGTCTTCCCTGTTCCTCTGTCTCCGTTTTTACTCCCGTCCCAGCTTATCAACTCTCTTCGTCATGTCTTGCAGTCTTTTCTCACACTCCACCATTTTTATTTCCTTCGTGCACGTCTCCGTCACCCCAATTAATTTTTCCCTCTCGGTTACCGTCACTTTTTCCGTCACCTCCACGCTTCTCGCCCAACACGTCTCCCGAATTATTTTTTCCTCACCCGCCTTCACCGCGGGCCTGACAACCGTTGCACCCCCTCCCAGCTCGTTCGCTCCCACACGTGGCGTCGCCATTACGCACTTCGCTGTTGTTGCCTTCATGCCCACCTGCAGGCTCCGGCCCATTTGCTGCGTTTCACCCCGCATTTCTTTTATTTCTTCCTTCATTCCTTGCGCATTTGTTTCATTTGCTTGTTCACTCCTTTTATTTCGTTTTTCATTTCGAGTGAGTTTCCATCCATTTTTTCGTTCATTCCATCCATTTTGTTTTCCATCTGTTGCATCCCCCCCTCATTGCTTGTGTGATCATCTCCATCATTTGTGCAATGACTAATGGCGAAAGCAGGGCCGATCCGCCACCATCGGTCCCGGTTTCGCTGGGAGCTGGGGAGGGAATTTGACGAAGGTGGGGAGGGGGGTGTCATACGCCGCGGCCTCTGCCGCTGCCGCGCCCATTTCGGGCCCTGGGTTCAGTTGGGGGGAAACTGTTCCTGCACACCAATGTCCTGCTCGGGGTTTACATCCTGGGCCATGGATTCTAAACACATACTCATTTCTATTACCCCGGCTCCCGCTCGCCTTGAGACGCCATCTTATTCCACGTAAGGGGTTAATTTAGCTCGCTCGTAATTTGGAGGAATCGGGGGTCGCTCCTCTCACCCCTGGACCGATTCCCTTGAATTTAGCTTGGAGACAGGAGGGTTTGTTTTCCCGCTCTCTGACACCAGTGTTGCGAATTCGCGCCCGTCGGCGTGCGATCGGCCACGTGACTCGAATCGCGACCGCCTCGCCCACCGGACGGACAATTCAGTCGTGACCCTCCCGGCTAACGCCGGGATCCAGTCACGGGTGGACCTTTCGGCCTCACCACAACCCAGTCCGCATTCTACCCGCGCGGAATAGGGTAAATCGCCGAAAGTCGATATACCTAATACCCGCACGGGTAACCTACCGAGGGTTGTACCTCGCCACAGGCCGACTTCGGACACGATCCGCTTAAGCGGCTCGTTCCGGGCTACAGGGATAACCGAGCGGTGTTATCGTCGGCCTTGACGGTTCCCGATTAATTATCGGGCGTCCCCGCCCACTCAAACCCTTTACGTGAAACAAGATGGAGACCCAACGAAGGAAAGGACGCAGCGAAACGGGGGAAGAATTCAACAAACAAGCATTTTATTCACAACGACACACATGTAGCACACATAAAGCAAACAGTCAGAAATGCACATATATCAAATAGAAAACAAAAGAAATGCACATATAAAGCGAAAGTTAAAACCGAACACGCGACACACGGACCACTTACACAATTGACTACTTATCAGACACGGCGCCACACAACACGTTCACACAAAACCCAAAAGAAATGGAAGTCGACTTCCCTGTGGTGTTGAGTCCTCGGCGACCGTCCTCGCCGTGGTCCGCGAGCTCTCTTGGTGCCGAAACCCGGGAAGGAGCAGAGAGAATCAACGACCAAGCAGCAGAGCAGAAAGAACCTCCAAGCCGAAGGGAGCAGAGCAGAAACGACGACCAAGGAAGAAGA
>CM068952.1:15384656-15395666 GCA_035128595.1 Eptatretus atami | reverse complement strand
AAAAAAAAAAAACCGTTTATTTTTTTCTTCTCTCTTCTCTTCTCTTTGTGTTTTTGCTTGCGACGACATTGCGAAAAGGCAAAATACGTTGGCGCTAATTGAATAAACTGGCCATTAAAACTAATAATTTATCAAAACGTTGGCAGATCCACAGCCTCCGAATTCTTGCCCTGGACGAGGAAACAAAGAAGAAGAAGCGCCGTTTCCTCAGCAATGTTGTTTATGAAGAGGTGCTAACGAGATAAAGGTGTGTACATGGAGACAATTTTTATTATTATTTATTTATTGAAGAAAAATTGTTCCGAAAATAATTTACAAAAAAGTGCACAACTTTTTTTTGTTTCCAATTGTCAAAACGCTGTGGCCTTGGGAAGTGTTAAGGAATTCAGCTCTACTCGACATGCTTGCCAACGAAATACATCTCAATTTGGTGGTAAAAACGATTCACAACGACGGGTTTCCTTACTCATTGCTCTGCAGTCTGCATTCAACCCCTTCATTTGTCATCTCATTGACCTCATTTCATCTATCTATAAATTCCAGGGTGTGTGTGTGTGTGTGTCTTATAATTCCAGCAGTGTGTGTGTGTGTGTGTGTGTGTGTGTGTGTGTGTGTGTGTGTGTGTGTGTGCGCGCGCATGTCTGTGTGTTGTCTATAATTCCAGCAATGTGTGTGTGTGTGTCATCTATCTATAATTCCAGCAATCTGTGTGTGTGTGTGTTGTGTGTGTGTCGTCTATCTAAATTCCAGCAATGTGTGTGTGTGTCATCTATCTATAATTCCAGCAATCTGTGTGGTTGTGTGTGTGTGTGTGTCGTCTATCTATAATTCCAGCAATGTGTGTGTGTCGTTTACGAGAGCGAAGGAACGGCCTGTGTGGTTGTTTTTCTGGCACGCGGTTTGAAAGTTTTTGTTTTTGTTTGCATGTACGGGCCACGCACGTATGGGCACGCACCTACGGGCATGCACTAGTTCTAATAATTTCTCGATTTCTTATGCGCATTTATAGATAAACACAATGCCCCAATCCAGTAGTCGTTTACGAGAGCGAAGGAACGACCTGTGTGGTTGTTTCTGGCTTGCGGTTTGAAAGTTTTTTTGGGGGGGGGGGGGGTTGCACGTACAGGCACGCACGTAGGGCACGCGACAGCGAAGGAACGGCCTGTGTGGTTGTTTCTGGCTCGCGGTTTGAAAAGTTTTTTTTTCCACGTACGGGCACGTACTAGTAATCATAATTCATCTAAACTAGCAGAGTACCCACCCTCGGGCAATCTTGGTCCAAGCATGTGATGCGTTCTCTCACGCACTCCTTTATTTGGGCGGTGTCAGGTCAGGTCAGGTATGGGACATGTGCCAGAACAGCGCGTTGCTGCGCTCACTTTCCACGGTGGTAACAACCGACCACTTTCCACCGGTTCCACTTTCCACTCCAGGGGCCTCCGTCTGGCCATCCCCCAGGCAGATGCCAGGCCCATCCCCATCTCCTTGAGATACGGTCAACCTGCTGCAACCACGAGGCACGTGGTCGGCCCATTGGCCTCCTCCACTCACGAGACTTCCTCGCTGAGAGAATCTGTGAGCAGTATCAGCATCAGGAAAACAAGCCACACGTCCGTACAGCCGCAACTGATGCTCACGGACTATGCAGGTAACAAATCTCATCCGAGTCTCTCTCAGCAACCGCTCGTTGGACACAAAAATCCGACCAGCGATCGCCAAGGATTCTCCGAAGAGACCTGGTACCAAAGGAATTAAGTGTCCGTCTCAGATCCTTGGTCAGAGTCCAAGTCTCGCATCCATAGAGCAAGACTGGAAGCACCAAGACCTGAAGACTCGGACTTTCGTCCTCCCGCACAGGTACCGGCAGCGCCACACCCATGATCCAGTGAATCCAGACTCCCCAGGCCCGACCCAGACGTCTATTGACCTCTGACTCACAGCCAGCAGAGACATGAATATCACTGCCAAGGTAAGTGAATCTCTCCACGACCTCAATTTGGGCAGTGTATAGGTGACTAATAGGCTCTGTGTATGCAAAAAATAACCCGGGTTACATCCATGAAGTAAAACATACCGACTGCTTATAATTCAAAACACTCACTGCACTGGAAAACATGGGACAGGTACACTGTACTGTAAATGGTGGAGACTTATACCCTCCCTCACCTGGAGCAGAGCTACACAATACACATTTATATTGAGAATTTGCGTCCCCACCCCACCCCACCAAGGTAAAACACCCCCTATACATTAATTCTAAATGTGACATTATTGGTTGGGGGTGAATACTTTTGCAGGCCATGAATATAAAGTGCTGTCTTCTTCATCCGCTCTTCATAGCTTATAGTGGGGCAACTTAGCTAAATATAGCATAACAATTGTGCATTTTGTGAGGAAAGCACCAAATTTGGCACACTGGTAGCCTAACATATTGTTGCGAATTCGGCCCGTCGGCGTGCGATCGGCCACGTGACTCGAATCGCGACCGCCTCGCCCACCGGACGGACAATTCAGTCGTGACCCTCCCGGCTAACGCCGGGATCCAGTCACGGGTGGACCTTTCGGCCTCACCACAACCCAGTCCGCATCTACCCGCGCGGAATAGGGTAAATCGCCGAAAGTCGATATACCTAAGTACCCGCACGGGTAACCTACCGAGGGGTTGTACTCGCCACAGGCCGACTTCGGACACCGATCCGCTTAAGCGGCTTTCCGGGCTACAGGGATAACGGAGCGGTGTTATCGTCGGCCTTGATGGTTTCTGATTAATTATCGGGCGTCCGCGCCCACTCAAACCCTTTACGTGAAACAAGATGGAGACCAACGAAGGAAAGGACGCAGCGAAACGGGGGAAGAATTCAACAAACAAGCATTTATTCACAACGACACACATGTAGCACACATAAAGCAAACAGTCAGAAATGCACATATATCAAATAGAAAACAAAAGAAATGCACATATAAAGGCGAAAGTTAAAACGAACACGCGACACACGGACCACTTACACAATTGACTACTTATCAGACACGGCGCCACACACACACGTTCACACAAAACCCAAAAGAAATGGAAGTCGACTTCCCTGTGTGTTGAGTCCTCGGCGACCGTCCTCGCGTGGTCCACGAGCTCTCTTTGGTGCCGAAACCGGGAACGGAGCAGAGAGAATCAACGACCAAGCAGCAGAGCAGAAAGAACCTCCAAGCCGAAGGGAGCAGAGCAGAAACGACGACCAAGGAGAAGAGAAAAACCTCATCCGCCTCCGCCTCTTTACGCCCGCGGCCCCGCCCCGTTCTCGGCTCCACCTTCCTTCGAGGCACTTCGAGAAGGGGGCGTTCCCTCTCATTCCCTCCCACCTCCGGCTTGTGGGGCGAGCGAATCTATTCTTGGCGCCGGGCCAAGGAAGGAAAAATAGCGGGAAAACGCGCGTCCTCGCTTTGGGGACTTCTCCCTTCCCCGTCTCGCGTTCGACGGTTCCCCACGCGAAACCGTCGTACGCGGACCGCGGAGGATGGCGTTCGTTGGTGTAGGTAGCGTGGTTGAGCTGGTGGCGTGGTTGTGAGGGTGGCGTGCTGGCGTTGTTGGAGTGGTGGCTTGGTTGGCGTTGTTGTTGACGTTGAAGTGTGGTTGGCGTTGTTGGTTCGAAAATAAAGCAGAACAGAAAAACGCCTAACTCAAAGTATCGCAGCCCGAATGAATCACATTAATTCCCTCTATACAATGGGTTTGGGCTAACTAACATGTACTTCAGAATATATCTCACCTACGGGACCTTTATGGTGTAATGCGAATTTCCACAGCCGTAACACTACCCCCTCCCTTTTTACAGACTCGTCCGAGTCGTCAAATTATCGTGTGCCATCATGTGTAGTTCTCCCCTAGTACGTTTTACCTACGGATCCCTGAGTGCGACATTCATGGTATTCGTGTCCCCAAAATAAATAACCTGAGGCTGAGTAACTAACTAAACAAACTCACTCATTCAGACGACTTAACTAAAATTGCCGGCGCTAAGACATACATGCCGGGCACACTCATATTTACAATACAACTTAACACCTTAACCTTATAATTTACACTACTCCATGGCCCAGGATCAATGGACTCTGCAGGAAAAAGGTAAGAGTCAAAGAAAACGGTGCACGGGCCGCCACTGCAGCCCATGGTGCAGCTGCCAACAGGACAGTTCCTGCAGCTTGCAAACTGTTGCTTTGTTGATGATCCTGGCGCACATGGCAATGAACAAGGGGGGCAAAGCAAACTGAACGGGGGCAAAATGAAGAGGGCAGTGGGCATGGGATGGCAAAAGTGAGCAGGCAACCACAGCCTGCAGAAAAGGCCGTTGCAGGCAAACACAGCCGGCAGACGAAGTGGCCGGCACAGGCCTTGCAGAAAAAACACAGCAGACGATCCGGCCGGCACAGGCCTTGTAGCAAAACACAGCCAGCCGATGAAGTTGGCCGGCCTCTTGCCGTGCAGTGCAGGTTGGTGGAGGAGTACGGTGGTGCTGGCCACTCGCAGAAGGCGGGCTCGGACCTACCTACTGTCTCCCTCCCACCTATCGCCTTTGCCTGTCACTGTACATACCCACTCCTTAATTTGTAAAAACCAATTTAGCCCCAATTAATTTTTTTTGTTGTTTTATTGTTTACTTTCTTTCCCCACTATAAATCGTCCCCTAACCCCCTTTATCGTCCTTGTTCGGCTAACCTATCGTCACCTAGCCTACTCCCAACCCCTACGTTCCCTTCCCGGAGGGGAATAAGGGAGAGCTAGCGTCCTGTGCTGAGGCCAATGGACCTCAGGATGGCCTCCCCAGATCTCAGCGATCTAACCAAAGTGGGTCAGCGGCCCACAACGAGAGCGAAGGGATGGATGGTGCGGAGGGGTACACTTCCTAATCTACCCTATCCATTTAACCTTTTAACTACCCCGGGCTTTCAACAAGCGCCTCTCGCTTAAGCTATTGGTTCTAACAACCCAGATTCCCGTCGCCTGTGTTTGTGTCCTCACTATTTCGGGCCTCGCCTCCAATTTTCCTCCCGTGCCCTCACACGGCTTCGTGGCTGGGACGCGTGCCCCCCTGGCAGGCACGACCCTCTGCCGATTCCCCAACGATGGCACCCCCGGGCACTACACTGCCTCCGAGCCTACCAGCTCCCTAAACACCGGGAGTGCCCCATGGCAACTCCCCTGAAACGCACACGTGGCAGGCTGGCGCCCCGGGCCCCTTTCCGAGGGTCACCCGTGCCCACGACACTGCCCACGCGGCTAACGGCGCTCCGGGCCCCCGCACCAAGCGGGCGCACCCGTGCCCACTACGCTAACCCGGCCCCCCATGGGCCCTTGGCCTACCACGGCCGACTAGCCCGGTGCCCGGGGTACCCACTCAACATACTCACCTTTCGCAGCCACGCTCCCAGCCCGTCAACAGGGCTCCTGCACCCCTCCAAACAGGTATCGAGCCTACCTTCCACCAACAGCAAAACGACCTCCACTTTTCAATTTGTCTAACCCAGCTAACTCACTCTACACTGCCCCGGGGTCCCTTGGTGGGAGTCACTCCTCCCCCAATCACTCATCGCACCATGCATTCCACATTCGCTCCAAACACACAGACCCGCTGGCCTCACCACTCATATGTACTCACCTCACAACTTTCCAACTCTTCAACACACACGCTGAATCCTGCCATCCTTCTAACTAAATCCCCTAACTAACTCGTCCCACGTCGTCCCTTACACTATAGCACGTTCCTTTTAACACTACGTAGCTAAGCTACGTCCCCACTACACATTCAAAGTCTGTCACTGTCCTCCAAATCCTAAAAAATCATTTCCCAACCTAAATCTCAACTAAAATCCCTCTACCTAATCCATTCCACGGGCTCATGAGGACTTACCCCTGCCCCATGAAGCCGGTCTAACTAACACTAACCCTTCCCATAACTAGTTTCATCCTGTGCCCAGGCGGGGTCTTTCACCCTTGCCCGGGAATCCTGTTCACCCGAAAGCGAGGCTTGCTTTTGTTAAAAAATTTTTTCTTTCAAATTCTGCGCAGCACCAGCGCGGCAACTCACAGCTCGCGCACTTTGCACTTGCCCGTGACGTCATGCAGCTGCACGTGTACCTCGTCCTCTTGGACGGTACCATCCGGCAGGGATTCACCTCCTGCCGGATTCCAACCCCACGTGCAGCCATGACGTCACCCTGCGCACCCCCAAAAGCAAACCTCGCACTCCGAGGGCTCCCCACGCGAACACATGTGCTCTGCCCGTTGGAGCTTAACACAAGCTCGCGTGGAGAACCCTCCGGTCCAAATCCGTAATCCTGCCTAAACTTTGTCCGTCCGCGGGATCGGCAAATCCACCGCTGGCGTTTTCCGGACCGGGCTTCACTCCCGCAAGCGAGCACGTGGGGTCTCGTGCGCTGCACAGCACGGACCTCGCGCTCGCTGCTGGGTGAACCCGCACGGTCCCATAACAGCTACGGCCGCTATTCGGCTTTTGTCCCTCTGTCGCCGTCGTCTCCGTTCTACCCACGCACACCTGCGTGTTACGACGCACAGACTCCACTCCAACACACTCACATTCACACCGGAGACGCGGCTGCATGCTCACGCATGCCGACCGTCATCTCCCTCACATACAGAGACCTCACACACACGGTTCTCCTCACACGGACCCTCTCACTCACACCCAACCTTTCACTTGCACAGGGGGCTCACTCACACATGCGTGCCGGAAAGCACGCATCTCCGCACACCGCAAACACACACCCCTGCACAACCACACTGGGGATTCGTGCCACCACAAGGGGTTCCGGGGCTCTATACCCCCCAAGCTGCACGTGCACCTATCCACAGCACTCGTCCCTTCAACTCCGCGAAGCACGACCGGACCCACATGGTCGTGATTCGCTTCAAGGGGCATACTCCCTCCCCTCGTTCCTGGAGGCGGCCATCCCGCTGCTCGCACCGGGTCTCCACACGCTCCGCGAGCTCACCCCCATTATCCTCCACTACCTCTGTGTGTGTGTGTTCTGTTCCTTTAACCCCGTCCTTATCATGCAGTCTCTTCCTCTTTTTCTGTCTCCGCGTCTCTATCCATTTATTAGTTTCTGTTTCTTGCTGGAGTTCCTCCATCTCTCTGGACCTCAATTTTACTCTCCCCTCAGTTCATTAATTTCAAACTCGTATAGTTTTTGTTTCCTTTCCACAGTTTCTCCTGCTCCTCATTTTCCAATCTCATCGTTTCTCTCAATTGGCTCATTTCCTTCCTGTGTTTCATTCGCTGTTCTCTCATTACCCTTCCTTGCTTCCTCTCCTGTCCTTCCTTCTCCAGTTTCATGGTTTGCTTCATTTGGTTAATCTCTTTCTTGTGTTTCATTTGCTGCTGTCTCATTACTCTTCCTTGTTTCTTCTCCTGCAGTTTCATGGTTTTCTTCAGTGGTTAATTTCCCTTTTGTGTTTCATTCGCTGTTCTTTGTCTACCTCTTCGCACTCCAGCCTTGCCTTTTCTTTCAATTGGTCAACCTCAGCTTCATGTTCTTTTTGTTTTCTATCCCATTGTTCTTCTCGTTCTTCCCTCTCCAATCTCGTTGTGTCCTTCAATCTCCTCATTTCTCCTTCCTGCTTCATTCGTTGCTCCTTCAACTTCTCCTCGTATTCCAACCTATTTTTTTCTTTTGTCGTTCAGTTTCAAAAATCATACTCTTTCAGTTTTTTATTCCACTGTCTCTTGTTCCTCATTCTGTTATCTCGTCATTTCTTTCAACTGACAGATTTCTTTCTCCTGTCTCATTCCTTGTTCTTCCAGTACGCTTTCTTGTTCCTCTTTTAACACTCTCAGTTCGTTTTGTAGTTTCGTCTCTTTTTTTTGGTGTTTCTGTAACTCAGTTTCTTTTCCAATTCCTTCCTCATCTCCGCACACTCCGACCTTGCTTTGGCTTCTAACTGTTCTTCCGGCTTCCCCTTGTGTTTGTCTATCCGTCTTCCCTGTTCCTCTGTCTCCGTTTTTACCTCCCGTCCCAGCTTATCAACTCTCTTCGTCATGTCTTGCAGTCTTTTCTCACACTCCACCATTTTTATTCCTTCGTGCACGTCTCCGTCACCCCAATTAATTTTTCCCTCTCGGTTACCGTCACTTTTTCCGTCACCTCCACGCTTCTCGCCCAACACGTCTCCCGAATTTTTTTTCCTCACCCGCCTTCACCGCGGGCCTGACAACCGTTGCACCCCCTCCCAGCTCGTTCGCTCCCACACGTGGCGTCGCCATTACGCACTTCGCTGTTGTTGCCTTCATGCCCACCTGCAGGCTCCCGCCCATTTGCTGCGTTTCACCCCGCATTTCTTTTATTTCTTCCTTCATTCCTTGCGCATTTGTTTCCATTTGCTTGTTCACTCCTTTTATTTCGTTTTTCATTTCGAGTGAGTTTCCATCCATTTTTTTCGTTCATTCCATCCATTTTTTTTCCATCTGTTGCATCCCCCCCTCATTGCTTGTGTGATCATCTCCATCATTTGTGCAATGACTAATGGCGAAAGCAGGGCCGATCCGCCACCATCGGTCCCGGTTTCGCTGGGAGCTGGGGAGGGAATTTGACGAAGGTGGGGAGGGGGGTGTCATACGCCGCGGCCTCTGCCGCTGCGCGCCCATTTCGGGCCCTGGGTTCAGTTGGGGGGAAACTGTTCCTGCACACCAATGTCCTGCTCGGGGTTTACATCCTGGGCCATGGATTCTAAACACATACTCATTTCTATTACCCCGGCTCCCGCTCGCCTTGAGACGCCATCTTATTCCACGTAAGGGTTAATTTAGCTCGCTCGTAATTTGGAGGAATCGGGGGTCGCTCCTCTCACCCCTGGACCGATTCCCTTGAATTTAGCTTGGAGACAGAGGAGGTTTGTTTTCCCGCTCTCTGACACCAGTGTTGCGAATTCGCGCCCGTCGGCGTGCGATCGCCACGTGACTCGAATCGCGACCGCCTCGCCCACCGGACGGACAAATTCAGTCGTGACCCTCCCGGCTAACGCCGGGATCCAGTCACGGGTGGACCTTTCGGCCTCACCACAACCCAGTCCGCATTCTACCCGCGCGGAATAGGGTAAATCGCCGAAAGTCGATATACCTAAGTACCCGCACGGGTAACCTACCGAGGGGTTGTACCTCGCCACAGGCCGACTTCGGACACGATCCGCTTAAGCGGCTCGTTCCGGCTACAGGGATAACCGAGCGGTGTTATCGTCGGCCTTGACGGTTCCCGATTAATTATCGGGCGTCCCGCGCCCACTCAAACCCTTTACGTGAAACAAGATGGAGACCCAACGAAGGAAAGGACGCAGCGAAACGGGGAAGAATTCAACAACAAGCATTTTATTCACAACGACACACATGTAGCACACATAAAGCAAACAGTCAGAAATGCACATATATCAAATAGAAAACAAAAGAAATGCACATATAAAGCGAAAGTTAAAACCGAACACGCGACACACGGACCACTTACACAATTGACTACTTATCAGACACGGCGCCACACACACACGTTCACACAAAACCCAAAAGAAATGGAAGTCGACTTCCCTGTGGTTGTGAGTCCTCGCGACCGTCCTCGCCGTGGTCCCGAGCTCTCTTGGTGCCGAAAACCGGGAAGCGAGCAGAGAGAATCAACGACCAAGCAGCAGAGCAGAAAGAACCTCCAAGCCGAAGGGAGCAGAGCAGAAACGACGACCAAGGAGAAGAGAAAAACCTCATCCGCCTCCGCCTCTTATACGCCCGGCGCCCCGCCCCGTTCTCGGCTCCACCTTCCTTCGAGGCGCTTCGAGAAGGGGGGCGTTCCCTCTCATTCCCTCCCACCTCCGCTTGTGGGGGGCGAGCGAATCTATTCTGGCGCCGGGCCAAGGAAGGAGAATAGCGGGAAAACGCGCGTCCTCGCTTTGGGGACTTCTCCCTTTCCGTCTCGCGTTCGACGGTTCCCCACGCGGGAACCGTCGTACGCGGACCGCGGAGGATGGCGTTCGTTGGTGTAGGTAGCGTGGTGAGCTGGTGGCGTGGTTTGTGAGGGTGGCGGTGCTGGCGTTGTTGGAGTGGTGGCTTGGTTGGCGTTGTTGTTGGCGTTGAAGTGTGGTTGGCGTTGTTGGTTCGAAAATAAAGCAGAACAGAAAAACGCCTAACTCAAAGTATCGCAGCCCGAATGAATCACATTAATTCCCTCTATACAATGGGTTTGGGCTAACTACACATGTACTTCAGAAATATATCTCACCTACGGGACCTTTATGGTGTAATGCGAATTTTTCACAGCCGTAACAATATTATGAACAGATTTGGATATTGGGCCATCTCAAAATTTTTGATGCATTGGAAAATGGCTGCCACAGCCATCAGCGGCTGAATTTGAGATGGCCCAATATCCAAATCTGTTCATAATATGTTAGGCTACTAGTGTGCCAAATTTGGTGCTTTCCTCACAAAATGCACAATTGTTATGCTAAGTTGCCCCACTATTAGTCTATCTTACCCCAGAATCGATCTAGTAGCTCTACCCTGAACCCTCTTTATGGCAGCTATGTCCCTCCTCAAATGTGGTGACCAAAACTATACACTATTCTACATGAGGCCTCACTAAATTCCTATATAGTGTTCACATTACCTCTTTGCTTTTATAATTTATCCCCCTGCGAATACATCTCAAAACCCTGTTAGCTTTACCTTTAACTGCCTGGCTCTGTGCTGTCTGCTTACCCCTCCTCCCTCCCCCACAACCCCCATCCGATAACCACCCCCAGATCCTTATCCGGTTTGACACGCCAATCTTTTGCTCAATTTATAAAAGTATCTGGACTTTCCTGAAAGAACAGGAAGGGAGGGTTCATGAAGAGTTTAACTCCAGGCCTGTTATTTTATACCTAATAAATCCCTTCTGCTTCTCCTTAATAGCATTCCTCATCTCGCTGCTCAACCATCCTGGCCTCTTTCTGCTTCTAGTTTTACACCTCATTGGAATGTACTT
>CM068952.1:15370723-15384646 GCA_035128595.1 Eptatretus atami | reverse complement strand
CAACACATTTGGTCCTTGAAGGTTTCCCATTTCTCCGATGCTGATTGTCCTGTTGTTAGAGTCTCCCAATCTACATCACCCACTTCTCTCCTCATGCCCTCAAGGTTTGCATTCCTGAAATCTAATAGCCTTACCTTACTATCATGAACTCTAACCCTTAACGGAGTCCTTGCACACACAATGTTATGGTCACTTGTTCCTAAATTCTCCCCTACCTCCAAGTCATCCATATGTTTAGGATCATTACATTTATAAAGAGGTCTAACAGTTTGTAGACAAGCCGACTTGTGGGTTTATCTGCAAACTGGTTTAAGAAGAAAATCCTCATCCGCTCTGCCCTTTCCCTGTTCCTGGACCCAACCCATCCCTGGCAAGTTAAAATCCCCCAAAATTAATACTCTTCCCTTACCACATTCTCTTCTGAATTCTTCATGTACTACTCCTTCCTCCTCTTCCTTCACACCCAGAGCCCTATAAAAGCATCCTACCAGTATCTTATTGTTTTTACAATCTCTAATCTCTACCCATACAGAATCCTCTCCATTAATTCCCCCCTTCATGTCATCTTTTTCTCAATACAAGACTATCTTTGACCCAGATTGCTGCTCCTCCTGTTTTCTCCTTCATATCACACCGATACACCTTGTGGCCTTCTCGTCCATTCCTACAATTACTCTCCTCATTAAAACCAAGTCTTGCTCACTGTAACTACATCACACTCCTTTGTATTTACTTTCGCTTCAAGCTCTTCCATCTTATTTAAACTCCTGGCCTCTGTTTGAAATATTTTTAACTTTCCCTTCCTGTAATTACTTTTTTGCTGCCCCGCCTTACCAATCATGTAATCAGTTGCAGTTCCTTCATTTATAGCCTCTCCACCCTCCTCTAGCCTAAAACAGCCTCAATTCCCTCCTCAATTCCCACTGTAAACCTTGCCGTCCCCTTTACGTTTAGCATGTCGCCATCATTCTGGAAACGATCCCTTTGCGCCCAAAATGATTCCCACTGTCTCCTAAATACAAAACCTTGCTGCACCATTCTTCCAAGCATAGGTTAGCATCCATCGCTTTACTCGTGAATTATATTCCCTTCCCTATTCTCAGAGGAATAGCAGAAAACATTACCTCACAGCCCTTCTCTTTCAGTTGGCTGCCCAACATGCTGTCCCTATTTTTCAAATCCTCCGAGTAAACTCTACCGAAATCATTTGCTCCTACGTGTATCACAGCCAACGTCTTCCTGCCATGACCCGGCACGATGTAATTTAACCTTCCTTCAATATCCTGCTCCTTGGAAACAACCCACAACTCTGTCTATGATTCTTCCTGCAGAATGAAGAGCATTCATATTTAATAGTTTCATTGCCAATAAAAACAATCTCCCTGGCCGCACCACTACCTACATTCACTCCAACCTCACCGATGGCAGACTGCACCAGAGATCGTACGCAGTTGATGGGTTGTTTGTCGGTTTGTAGGTTATACCCATGTTAGTAGACAGCAGAAAAGGGAAGGGAACATCTCACTTTTGGGGTCACCATCATAACATGCTACAAGTTTGAATGTCTGTCTTTTGCAGTTTATAAGAGTGTGATGTACTTACTTGTACAACTTTGATGTGTTTGTTGAAACACCATCTCTGATTCTGATGTAGAATCCTCGATTACAGAGCGCCGGTGCTGCCGAAGCAGTTTCTTGGCAAGGGTTATACTAGGTGGTTTGCCATTGCCTTCCCAGCAGTAGTTATGCGCAGGAATTTGGCTGTGGTTGTGGGATAGCGTGCCGATTCTTTACGAAGGACACCGTGCGGTCTTTAACGTCCAACTAATGCTGGCAGATGGGACACCCAGTTTAAGGTGTATCCGAGGGATGACACATACTGTACATTGATGATTCACCCTCCTATCTGTGAAACACCACGATAACAGTTTAGAGCTGGCTCGAGATTCCAACTAAGATTGGACAGCTTCGAGGCGAGTGTGCGTACCTCTACACCATCCTGCCTGCCCCTTGAATACAACTACTAAGTCATTTATTATTTGAATGTGGCTGCAGACACCACTTAAAGTTTTTGTGACATCAAACCAATTATTCACGTTTGAGGAAGTGAAGACGAATGGATTTTCAGAGGATTGCTGGACAAACCACCAAATGCATTGTGTGAAATGTCTTGGTGTAAACACCCATTAAACTGTGAGGGAGTGACCACAAACTGACAGCTATGTAGAGACTTTGGTTTCATGAGAGCTTGTTGGTTTCTCTTTATTGTGGTGTTTAACAATCAATTGCTGGTCACTCGTTGTTTACTCAAGGCCTTAAGTTTCACCACCGTCATATACATCATGGTTAGTTTGTAATTGTATTGTCGAGTGCAGCGAGGCGGTGTGCTAGATACCCTTGAGGGTTTTATTAAACATCTTACGCCAAAAGCTTGTGGAATTCCAAAGAAATGAAAAGATGAGACACGCTACGAGGGTATTGTGAGTTTAGGGAGTTGTTTGGTTCGATTTATGATACACTTTTCAAAATAATTGCACAATAATTGTTTTTCTTTGCTCAATCTCCAGTCAAGGCATAACTGCTCTTATTAAACATTACAATTGGCCCTGTGAGCTTCTTTTCACACAGAACGAGTGGCAGGTACTGATCGTAACTGCTGAACAGCTCGGTTTTTGAAAGTGCCAAAAAGGTGATTTGTGTTCTCCAGTGTTCAAGTTTGTACTTCAATTGAAATAAAATCATTTTTAAGGTTGTAGAATATTTTTTTGAAGTTTACCGCCATTGATGCAGCCTCTTTAACACCACCTTATTTAACGCGTTATATTCGTTTTTCGTGCCTGTTGTTTGTGTCCTTTATGACGTCCTTAGAAACAGTAAGTTTCCTGTTTGGAATGATTTTCAATTTTGTTCCACTGCCAGACAGGCAAATAGAGTAAAGAGAGACAGAGAGTAAAAATATCATCTCACTCCTCTCTGCGCATGTGTGGCGGGACGAATTCAGAGCCAAAGTTCTGTTGAACTACATTTTTTCCAATTCGTGTTCAAATACTACTACTAGTTTTTTAACGGTCCTAATTATGCAGATATTTTTGTGACGTCGGCTGGGGAATGTGTTTGGCCCAAGTCTTCCACGAACCAGCTGACCAGGCCTGAGGTTCGGCTGCAGGTGCAGGAATTTGGAATTTCGCAATCTTCACCGTTCACCGACAACCTGGGATCCAACCATTGGAGTTGAGAGAGCAGAAAGGTCCAAAATGAGAAAGTAACCTTCTTGTTCTTCCTTCTCTCCCTTTACTACCCCGACGTTTGACTCTGTCAATAGGAGGGGTTTTCAAATTGTTTTCTCCTCCTCATCCCCCTCACATTTACGTCATTGCTGTGATTGGTCGGCAGACCCTCCACGAGATCAGTTACCAATCACAGCTCGAGCGCTTCAGAGCTCCTGTCAATCATAGTGAGGCCACGCCCAGGCACGTGGTTGGTCCGTCTTCACCGTTTAAACAGTCACGGACAAAGGACATGTCTTCGTTAAGATATGGATAGATTTGTGTTTCTGTCATCTTTAACTGCAATGTCACCTTACATTGTCTCGTCAAGCTGACAGGAATTTGTATCGATATTTATTTTATTGAAGAAATCGACGCCATGACATACAAGGGGTGGGGGTCGCGCATAGTCGCCATCTTGTTAGGGGTTAGGTCCAATTGTACCAAACTCTTGCACTGACTTGTCCACTATACACCTCCATGTCTTCCTGTCACCCACTCTCCATCCATCCTCACCTTATTGATATCCCTCCTCACAAATATTCCCATCTCAATCGCAGTCTCCCTCTTTTTCTACTATCTTCCTCCCTCAACCTATCCACTTTCTTTGCCATAATCTCTTTCCCGATCCGCACCAAGTGTCCAGTCCACTTATCCATAAAAATACAAATGCTATTTGCATGCTTAACGAGAGAAACAGGATGTCATGAACAGACAATAGTGATCTCTGAAGCATTGCATTCAAGAAAGTGCGAGTACAAGCAGGGCCAGATTGAGATCCTTGTCAGCCCGAGGCAATTCTGTTTTGTAGGCCCTTTGATGGATGCATTTTTATGGATGTATCGATTTCTATAGGTAGACGAGTGATCAAAATTGTCTTGAATACTATATATACACTGTACCTAGAATATATATATATATATATATATATATATATATATATATATTATATTAATATATATATATATACCGGGCGTAGTGGCGTGCGCCTGTGATCCAGCTACTAGGAGGCTTGGGTTGGGGATCGCTTGAGGACGGGAGCTCTGCACTGGGCCGCGCTATGAGAAGGTGTAGGGCAGGCCAAATCATGGCGAAACCCAATCCATATCCCTGTGTCGTAAGAGGCGACCAGGGTTGCGTCAGGAAGGGCATCCGGCGTAAAACCTGTGCCAACATCAGTATGTGGATCATAACGGATGATCCGCTGTGGCGGCCCTAATGGGAGCAGCCGAAAGACGAACAACATATATATATATATATATATATATATATATATATATTTGAAGACCCACACACATCTCTCACCTGTGAATGGAGGGAATAGCCAATCAGCTCTCACCTAATCAATTAAACACAGGTGGCTCAGATTATATAAATAATTATTGACCCCTCCCACACTCCTTCAGCCAAAGAAGCTACGTAAAGCAACCCAGGAAGACTTACACAAGGTAAGTGCTGCGCTATTTTGAACCCTTCCCAGAGCTCCTCAACAACTATAAAGACGTTCACACGTAGTGCACACATGAGAATCCCAATGCTATACACCCCCTCAGCTACCGGACCGGTTTCATCACTTGTTGACGAATCATCAGCTTTGACTTTTGCACGTAGTACATGCTTGTAGGCCTCATTGGCATGCATTGCTGTCTACACTGTCACTATATATTTATATATATATTTATTTATTTTATATATACATATATATTTATATACAATATATTTTTAAATATATTATATATATATATATTTATATTTTATATATATTTATATTTTTATATATATATATTATATGTATATTTTATATATCTATCTATAATTCCAGCAATTGTGTGTGTGTGTCTGTGTGTCTGTGTGTCTGTTGTCTGTCTGCGACCGCCGTTTCTCGACAACCGCCGGTCCGATCTGATTGAAACTTGCCAGGAATATTGCCGGGGACCCGCGGATGTGCCTTTTCAAGGTTTGATATTAATCGGACGAGCGGTTCCCAAGTTACGGCCATTTTATTGCTTTTTACAGTGTTGGAAAGGTGTATATATCGCAGCTGAAGTGTCGTTCCACCTTATCACCTTATCATGCCATTTTTTTCCCAAAGATATCTCAGATAATGATAACAGCATATTAGATAATAATAATAATAGCACAATAATTGGCAGTAATAAAAAGAATAACGTGATACAATGACCAATGTCTGTCAACCAATAACGACCTATATATTGTCTGTCAACCAATAATGATCATAAACGTCTGTCAACCAATGACAGGACACGTGCTATGACTCACGAATACGTCACAATTAATTTTTTGCACGATTGAGTCAAAATTCTTCTTCTTCGTTTGTATGACGTCACAATCGACGCTGGGGACCTGAGTATGCGCCTTTTCAAGGTTTGATATCGTTCTTCATCCGTTTCAGCTGTTTCCCAAGTGTTTCCCAAGGTTTTGAATTAATTGTTCAAATTATTAATTAATCCCAAGGTTTGAATTTTCCCAAGGGAAACAGCTGTTTCCCAAGTTTGAAAGCTGTTTTTTCCCAAGGTTTGAATTATTGTTGTGCTTGGTAGACATTTGTGAATACATTTAGAAGGGGGAGAGAGAGAGGGGGGCAAGAGAGGGGCGAGAGAGGGGGGCAGAGAAGAGGGGGGGAGAGGGGCGAGAAGGGGGGGAGAGAGGGGCGTCAATTCAGAGAGGGCAGAGAGGACGGAGAGAGGGTGTGAGAGTGGGGGCGAGAGAGAGGGGCGGAGAGGGGGGGAGAGAGGGGCGAGACTAGGGGTGAGAAGGGGGGAGAGAGAGGGGAGAGAGAGGGGCCTCAATTCTTCTTCTTCTTCGTTTGATATGACGTACAATTGACGCTGGGGACCTGAGTAGTTTCCCGGGTGTTTCCCAGTTATGGCCCTTTATGATACGGTTGGTCCGATCTAATTGAAACAATGCCCCAATCCAGTCGTCGTTTACGAGAGGAAGAACGAAGCTGCGCTACTGGCACGCACCTACGGGCACGCACCTACGGGCCCGCACTAGTATATATATATATATATCATATATGTATTATATATTGATATATATTTATAGATTATATTTTATATATATATATATATATATATAATAGAAATATATTACATATATATACATATACATACATACATATATATATGGGCTGCAAAAGTAATATCAGTAAGGACTGTACTTGTTTTCATTACTGTATACCTACTTTTGCAGATATATATATATCCTGAATACAAGGATACAAGGTGGTGTTTTCTAAAGAATCAACAAAATAGGTTCATCACATGTCTGTCTCTGTGTCTCTGTCTCTGTCCCCCCCCCTCCCCTCCCATTCCTGTGATGATGATCGTATCGGTAGGCCACTTCACCTGATATTAAATCGAGAAAAGCAGCAAAGGCTACATTTCTGAATAACATCTTTGCAATGTTGTTGAAGACTTGTGCACCAAAACAATGGCACTATTTCCTCCTTCACATATTTCAAAAAGGAGGTGGATAAATATGGCTGTAAAACCAAAATGAACACAATGAAAAACTTCCCAGATGCATATACCACCGTATCAATAATTATATAAAACAACACCAATCTGGCCAACCACGAGCCTGGTTACCATGAAACAACACTTCTGCGTCCTTTATGGAAACCCAAATCCTGGTGGAATATTGTTTCCATACTCCCAGTACGAATGGATGGTTCTTCAGCAAGATCTCATACTCATATATGATGGTCTACCATATCAGGGGCATTTGCTCTGCCAATGTTTGTGGGTGGCACTCAAGGTGAGTTTGTTAACAGGATATCTGTTATCGTCCCTACTGTCGGACAATATGGTGCAATGGAAGTGCATTTGCATTTTGAGCTGTCTAGTCTGGCTTTGTTTGATTCTCAACCCTGCTTCGCAGACAGATGTTACCTAAAAAGGTGCACAGTCCATGTTACCTAAAAAGGTGCACCATCCATCGGAAGCATCGTTCAATAGGGGGACTCATCCACCAGCATTGCATTTGGCTGGATGGTAGAGATCCCACGGATAGGGCCAGTTATCATCTGTATCCTGGCTTTATTTCAAATTCCTGTCCTCCGTATAGGGCACTGCATCAGGAGAAGAGCCATGCTCCCAGTAATCCAGCAGCCAGGTGCTGCACAAACGGATGGGTGGACCATCCGTATTGTCACAAATTGCTTTCAAAGTGGACAGTTTTGTGCGATTGTTCCACCAAACTGTACTAGGCAGAGTTTTCTTGGTCGAGGACTGTGGAGTTTCTTCCTGCCCCCATAAGGTACTTACACCATGGGATGCTCTCATTGTTCCAGTATATCACTGCAACTAAATGTATTTCTGCACGACAGACAGCCACAAAACCTTCTGCCAACTTGGAAGATGGTATGTTGCATGCACATCCACTGTTAACAAAATTGTAACTTTTACTAAATAACCTCCCTCGTATCCCCCAGTCAATTCTCCAAGTTATCAATGAAATCATATAAAAGGATTATGAGCATTATCTTTCAGCGGTAATGGAGAAACATATCATCATAAGATGTCCAGCCTGGGTTATGCTCGAAGTGAAAAGCCCTAGACATTGAGTGTTCTTCAAAAAAAATGAACACAAGAACTAAATTCTAGAAAATAGTAACTGTGGTCAAACAAAATGTCTGTTTTGCGACACTTGTAGTATCCGTTAACTCAACGACTCAGGTACAGAGTTGTTTTTTTTTCTTAAAAATGACCCATTCATGGAATGCATTGATGGTTCAATTTCACTGCACAAACTGACCGCATTCAAGGTTGTGTTCATTCATGTCTCGCACTTAGGAGCACTGTAAAACCTTGAGTGTGGGAAATCAAGAAGAAACCCTTCTTTTGGCTCGAGCCATTTCAGTACATAACTAAAGGCACTCAGTAGAGAGCATATCTCTGCCAGGCTGATTACTTTCCGTTTTGTATCCCACTGATAGACCAGATCTGGATTCAGACCTGAACCAAAATCGAATCAGGTTGTTCTTGTCGCCTAACGAACTCATCCACCAAGTTTCGTCCGAATCCGTGTAGAACTTTTTGAGATATCCTGCTATATGTCGTTTGAGCCCGATCACTCAATGGTGAAGAATTACTTTTTAAAATCTGATCCAGACCCGGATTCGGATCTTCACCAAAATCGAATCATTTAGTCCGTGTCACATACCCAAGCTTTCTCCCAAATTTTGGCTGAATCCGTCCACAACTTTTTGAGATATCTTGTTAAAAAAAACAAGCAGACAGACAGACAGACAGGGGTGAAAACATAACCTCCACCCATCTTCGGTTGCGGAGGTAAAAAGGAAGGCTTTCTTTCCACTTGAAGGCTCATGGAGAATGGCTTTGGGAGAAATGATTGTTTTCACATTGATCTGAGATTTGGGAGCAATTTAATTATTAAACACGTGATGTAAGATTTGTTGATGGGATAAGTCACAGCAATCATATGGTGAGTGCTCAAATGGGAGCAATGGGTGGTTGTGAGACCTCAGGAACATAACTTCACTCGTCCCTCAGAATTCCTATTGTCCTTGGCCCAGATACCTGTTGCTTCATCAATGACTTTCATTCCGATATGGTTCGGAGTGAGGCTGTTCCCTGATGGTCTCACTGTTCATTGCAGTTGGTAACACACCCACTATCTGCTAAAACAGCAACACATGCCTGTCTGTGACAAGACGCTGACAATACCAAGCAAATGTGTTCACATTGTACAAGTTTCGGAAAATAATTCGATTTGCTCTTTTTGTTTACTTTTACTACTCACTCCATCTTTGTTTACCCTTTTCTCTTTCATTATATTATCCTTTTGGGACAAGTACTGTTTTGCTGTTCTTTTGAAATCAAGGACAAGTTTTATGAATCGTCGTTCATACGTTTTCTTCTTTGTGGGTTTTAAATCCCCTGTCTTATTTCTCCTTCTCATACCACTGTCTCTTCATCCTATTGGTTCGCGGGCGCCAGCAGTTGGTTCGCAGGCGCCAGCAGTGACCACTATTTTCATTGTGTCTGTCTGTCTGTCTGTTTGTGACTCTCTCCAGAGCATAACTCCATGACGTTTGATGCGATCTTGATGAAACTTGGACACAAGCTAGATATCATGGTCTAGTTGTGTCTTTTTGTATGAGGGGCGTCGCACGCCCCTTGTGGCCGGAGCCATGCCCAGTTGAACTTTTTATTTATTTTTGTTTATTTTTTTTTCTCGCAATTTCATTTCCTAGAAGCTGTGCGTAATGTCCATAAGTACAACATATAAAATATCCGATTTGATTTGGTCAATTTTGGCGGAAGAGATAGGTTTTTACGGTAGGGCTTCCTCAATAATCGTCGCCTCCCGGCTTGTCTTTCCTGTTGTCACTGCACCCCTTTCGCGACCTCTTCTTCCTGACCCCAATGACGCAGCACCCCTTCACATAGCAGTGCCACTGCATCGTCGTGCACCACCACCATAGTGTCAGTGTTACTGAAACCCTCTATCATCACCTTTCAATTTCGGTCATAAATGAGGCTCAAAACATTTTTGTAAAATATTATTTGCTTTTTTTTTTTTATGGTTTTCAACTAATCACTTGGTAATAGTCAATTTTAACCCACCCTCTTTTCTAACCCTTTCCCCTAAAATATATTTCTATAACATTATTGGTTTACGCATGTTCCTTTGTGATTGTATAGTATTGAGCTATCAACTGCAATGTAAATAAGCCAAATCTACACGGACGAACTCCCATGCATCTCTTAATATTTCACCATATTTAAACAACCTGGGCTTTGCAGATGCTTTTTTTTTCTGGTTTCAGCTACCTTTGCTTGACAGATGGTGCATGACATGGGTTTACTGTGATAATATTGTTTATCCTCTTCCATCTCTGCCATTCCCCTCCCGAAAGCCAAGGGATTTAATGCAGCGATGTCTACATTTGCTCATTAACTGATAGCATGCATTAAATTAAATGCATATTTGGCTCAAAATTCCTGAAATGTGCGATTAAAGTATTATTTTTAACTGACTGCTCATAAAAGCACCTGTTATTTTTCACAGTTTGCTCTTGTCAAGGTTTTCAATTGCATTGGATACTGCAACTGTATTGGCAAAGCGATAAACAAGAAGGAATTCCGTTCATGTGATCAGAGAGAGAAATATCATGGTGGTGTACCTCTCCCTTTGGTGCGAAGTGTGGCCCTAACTCAAAAGCAACAAACTGGAAGGGGGGCAGTGGGTCCATGGATGCATTTATTGTAGGGAAATGCTTGGTAGGTTATTTGAACAGAGCTGGCACATGCAGGATGTTTGGATGCTGTGTGGTTGGTAGAACGGGTGCTGGTAAAGTACATCCCAATTATACAGGCCAAATGCTTTGGTTAATCTGGCAAAAAAAATATCCCACCCACTTTATCTTTTTTTAAATTTTTACACCGATCCATGTATATTGTATAAATAGCACATGTTCACATTGCTGCTTATTCACTCGACATAGACAGGTGGGTCGGACACACCACGGAAAGTGGACAACATGAGTAATGAAGACACAGTTGAGAAAACGAGGGTCTTTGTTTTATATGAGCTGAGATCTCATGAAGCTTGAAGACCTCATCCACATTCCATGATAAACATCATTGCTGCTGCTTCACTCGTTACCGAATGAGGCTTGCAAACCCATGCTCTCAGCCGATCTCACTCCTCACCCTAACAATTGGGTGGTTATGGTGGTGGTGCTGGTGGTGGTGGTGGTGGTGCTGGTGCCATTGTTTCAGAAAGCAGACTTTACAAAAGCTCCAACGTGTTGCTTTGAAGGAATGGTTTTGGCGTAGGAAGAAAGAAGGGCTGGTAGAGCTTGGGTTGGGTTGGATGCAGCAAAGACTCGGGTCGCATTTCATTACTTTGCGGTCATCATCTGTACAAACTCTGGGGATGAGGAACGGAGCATGGGATGGATTGAATGGAGTCAAGGAAGGGAGGAGGTGGGGTCAGAGAGGGAAATTGGGGTTGAGAGGTACCAGGAAGGAGAGAACGAGAGACAAAATGCATGCGAGTGTGAATTGCAAGCTAAATGGCTTTCATGAAAAATTAAATTGAACGTTTTAATTTAAAAAAAAAATAATAATAAAAAATTCTATATTTTACAAAGCAAACCACATTGAGGTGTTTTTAGTGTTCCCAACTCTACCTCGAATGGTTGTGATGGAAAAGAGACGGACACCCCGTTTATTTGCGTGAATGCTACTCTTTCAAACGAGGTCACCATATACATAGGGGGAGAGATTGTGCAATATTTGCACGTAGGACTCTTCATCGGGCAAGGAATAACATGACAACTGCTGCACCCACCCCTGCTGCTCGGAGACATCAACCTTGATGAATACAAAGTTAGTATCTCAAAGCAGAAAGGCTCATGCAAATGCTCCGGAAAATAAAGCAAATGTACAACAAATATTTTCTCTCTCAAACAAGAAGCTTTTGTTGTTTCCCCCAAACCTTACCCTCCACTCCCCAATTCAGGTTTCATACAACCAGATTGGGTTTGCTGAAAGGGAGGACAAAAAAAAAACCTTGCAATACTCGGATTTCAGGGCATATTTGGGAATAACGCTTTACTGCGTTTATTACAAACATCCGTACCCATTCCTGCACTGTGGAGTTCAGGAATTCCTGCTCCCCGAGTCCCAGCATAGAGTACAGAAATAGAACAGAAGCAGCTCCCTCATGCACCCCCCCCCCCAAAAAAAAAGACTCACTATCAGATTCACAATTTTACCAACAAAGCCAATACCTTCGTAATTGACCTGTCCATCTCCGTCGATGTCTGCCTCTCGGATCATCTCGTCAACCTCCTCGTCTGTGAGTTTTTCCCCAAGGTTGGTCATGACATGCCGAAGCTCTGCTGCACTGATGTAACCATTTCCGTCCTGTGCGGAGGAACAAACAGGACAACATTGTGCCTCGCTCACAAAACTACAGTCTCCCAATTGATTCGATACGACTTGTTTGTTACACACTGCGGAAGTCGATTATTCGTTTGTTTGTTTATTTATTTAATTATCCACTTCCCGTATGCTTTTGGTGACTTCCCGTGTGCTCGATTCCCACGAACCGGACTTCATGGCTCGCCCATTCTATTGACCACGACGCAAATGAGGATTGCTGTGGGCAATTACTCGAAGGATTAACCTCTCCATCCATCTTCCCCCATTATCCCTCCAAATTGATCGCTCTGCAGTGCGAGCGCTTAGCATGTTGGACCTCTTCAAGGAGTCCAAATTTCATTTGCCACTCC
This sequence comes from Eptatretus atami, assembly GCA_035128595.1. Taxonomy (NCBI): domain Eukaryota; kingdom Metazoa; phylum Chordata; class Myxini; order Myxiniformes; family Myxinidae; genus Eptatretus; species Eptatretus atami. The sequence continues at coordinate 15,372,086 of CM068952.1, read as the reverse complement.
CAGCAATAATGGTGTGAAACACAAGTTCAAAGGTCCAGCTCTTAATCTGAGCAAAAGCCATAACTGTGCTTTTTGCCATTTTTCATTGACAATTGGGAACGAAGCTAATGGAATGATGAATGATAAATACCAGAAGGATTATTTGAAAAATGAATCATTTGAGGAAATTAGGACAATTACCTCGAAAGTATTTTTTAACAAAGGCATGGTGGAACGGTCAATGGTGGATAACATGAAAAACAACTTGTTAGGTTGAGGAATCCTTCATAATTATGGACACAATTTCAGCTCTGGTTTTCTGCAGTTATTACAGGACCTCCCCTCAAGATCCATTACCTTGTCAAACACCCTGAAAGCCTCTCGGATCTCCTCCTCACTGTCCGTATCCTTCATCTTCCGTGCCATCATTGTCAAAAACTCGGGGAAGTCAATGGTGCCATTACCTGAAAAGTGATAGGTGTTACTTTTCAACCACAACATTGTCTTTGTTAATGGCAGTGAATAACAGTGTTGTCTCCAGCAGATGAGTATCTCTATCTGTTTCGTTTGTGAGGATTCGATAATTCCCCTCTCCATTGTTATGTGCAAAGCCTGGTGTTGGCTTAGTGGTTCAGGTGGTTGGCTGGAGATGTTAGGGTCCTGAGGTTCAAGCCCTGTTTGCCCCTGAATTAACACTGGGTGGGGTTGACTCAGCCTGTTAATCCCTTTGAGGTTGGTGAAATGAGTACTCAGTGTACTGGTATAGGGGCACAGCATCGGTAGCATAGTTGTGCCCCAACAAAATGATTGCTACCTGGCAGCCATGCTGCCATACACAAGAAGAAGATTGTTATGTGCTTGGGACTCCCATGGCAATTCCCCAAGATGAATTCAAGAGGGCCTTGGTGAGTTGAAGCCTTCTCTCCCTTCTATTTCCATTCTCAATCTCTGAAAAGAGTTAAAAGTCTTATTTTGGAGAAGAACCAATATATATTTTAGTCAATGTACAAATGATTGATTCAGGAAGGGTAAAATATTTGGGGAGATTTGTGACGAGGTCGAAGCACCACCGAATCTGGTTCACACGTTGGACCTGAGCCTCCTCTTGCTTTACTGACAACCTTTTTCCAGTGTGTGGTGAAGTTATCTCATCAAAACGTCTTAGTAAGGGGCCATATACATATTACATGTGTTGGTGAAGGTCAAACATTCATCTGCTCTTATGTGAGTGACATGTAGATTGTGTCAGTATATCTGTCTGACACACACACCAAAGCTTTTGAACAAATTCCATAGGATCATTTTCATTCCATAAGAGTAGGGGTAAATCGACAATTGAAGGGGTGAAGAGACGTGCGGAAAGGATGGATGATGGATATTTGGT
>CM068952.1:15329709-15336724 GCA_035128595.1 Eptatretus atami | reverse complement strand
TTCTTAATCTGCATGCAAAGTTTCAGGCTGCAAGGTTTTATGGTTTTCGAGTTATGGAGGAGACACACACACACACACACACTGACATTATTTGTTTATTGAGAAAGGCAAAGAGGGGAATGGCCAGACTTATGGTGTGAAGGAGGTAAGATTGAAAGTAGAAAAAGGGGTGGGGAGGGAAGACATCACAGCAGGAAAACACGAACTAACCTTAACGCATGACACCTGAACAACTCTTAAACATGGGGTCAAGGACTATCTACACATAGAATAATTAAATAACTAATCCTTGAGTCTCCTCCATGTCCTTGTATGCTCTTCCCGTAGGGTAAGTTTCCAAAACCGTGACAATGTATATATATATGTATATATATACGACATAAATATGCATATAGTCTTGTCCAGCCCCGGTTAACATCAGCAACTGGATGGATGTACCGAACAGCTTTTATTCCCTTGGACTGCATCAATTAATGGCGGATTCGCACATGTGTGGGATTGCAAGAAGCACATGAGAACCTTAGCTCTGATTTAATGGGGTTTATTTCCCACCACAATAACAGGGAAAGAATGATCACGACGACGAGTTGAGGGGGGAGAAAGGGGAAACACGTAATTCACAAGAGATAATTATTTACAAGGGAAATAATGAAAATCTACAGCACCTGCACAAACCAGACTCAGACATGGATAGGGAAGGAAATGAAAAACTGGGTGAGGCCTTATCAACTGTGGTGTTCATCGACGGAGCAGTCACAAACATGTGAGCAGGCGACGAAATAGGATGAGGCAGGATGAACAGGCGAGCAGGCGACAAAATAGGAAAACGAACCAGGGATGACCGGTCGAGGAACAGACGAGCAGGACGAGGCAGGAAAACTTCTCCTCAGGCGAGGAAAACTTCCACACTCCGTGCCAAACACACTCTGCCACCCTCTCACTCTGAGGCATTCCCCAACTCTCTCTGTCTGAGAACGCGATCAACCCCGCCCCTTGCGAGGCGATCCAAGCTCCTCCCCTCCAGGAGGAAATGAAATCCATCTTTCCGAGGACGTTATTCCTCAAAACTCCTTCTTTTCATGACACCCCCTCTCAATCTCCTCCCCTCTCTTTCCAAAAATCCCAACCGGGGTGTCCCAGTCGGCTGCACGTACGATTTCTTCACTTTAAAAGCTGACTATTGGTCACAAGTCTGGCGTTGTGGCGGAACCACGAGGGAGGGGCTGTCTCGGGTTCCTCTCCGGATTAATCGGGAAACGCAGGCTATTGCACACGAATAACTTCGTGCCACTGCAGGTCGCGAATCGACTGCCAACACCAATAACTTGTCCACGTGACTTAGGGTCCTCCACCGAACAACCGTTTATCTAAGGACATGTGACCTTATCGGGGATCGGCGCCCTCAGTACGTACTTGTATCATTTACATTACCTACCAGATCAGGTACAGCCGAGGGGAGCTGCCAAGTACATACCGGCTATTGAACAGATTATTGGGGAATAACATCCTGGCTAAGCTCGGGTGTGGGCCATGCTGGACCAATGGAGGAAAAGACACAAACGAGCTGGGAACATTTCTAAAAACACATTCATTTAAACCAGGATGTGAGGAAAGTTATGTGGCATGGTAATGGGGTTTATTGCGAATGTACAACAGGGAAAGCAAGGAATACGTGGGGTGCGACAAACGGCAAACAATATTACAAAAGGAGACAGTGCAGAGTTATCCCGATAGTTCGTATACAGTCATAATTTATGCTACGACAGGTGCCATCACACACACAAACACCCACACGAACCCGAGGAAAACTTGAGATCGCCCAGAGAGATAGAAACAGTTGAGGATTAACGACCTCTCAATACCTGGTGTGGCTGGCAGACCTGCGCAGCCCAGAACGCTGAGGAAAGGGGAGGAGGGAGAAATACTGAAGGTTTCTCGGGTGCATGTTTGAGAATTGCAAGTGTAATGCGACGTGAGATGCGGTCCTTGCACCGCCTGTCTTTCTGGCAAGGTCTGATGTCTGGCGATAATTGCTCCTTCGACAATCTGCTCCAGCAATAGCCTGCTCCCGCGATAGCCTCTCCACTGATAGTCTGCAGAATGAGCCGTATATGCTCTTTTCATATGCCCCGGATGAGGGGAGGAGCCAACCATTGGATCAAAAGGAAATTGAGCTCCGCTATTGGACCATAGCGGTCGTAGCCACACCCCTCCAGGCCCCGAGTGCAAAAAATGGCTCAGTTGCTGGCCAACAGGGCCACGCACAACAGCGCCTGATCTTTACATGGGGCCATGGTTTTTGAAGATGCTGTCTGGACCCGAACTTGCGCTGGCCCCCATTCAAATGTAGGATTTTAGGGAAATCCCTGTGCTACCTGTAGATCCTTCAACGAGCTCCAGTGCACGTTCGCGCTTCAAGTTATGGCCCAAAATATCCCGACCTACATCTCCCTGTCTTCCGAGGCTGTAGTAAGTGTTCGATGAGTATGTTGCAGTTGGGGCGGTTGTAGAATAGCAGGAGCACATTGTGGAATTGTAGTGAAGTAGCAGTACATTGTGGCATTGTGGGGAAGAGGTGGAAATTCCTTGGAGCGAGATTGTGAGTAGTGGTCGTGTTTGTAATGGAAAATGTAAGTGTGGGTTGTTGCGGGTATTTTTTACGTAGTCCTATGAAGTGGTTGTGGTGAGTTTGGTATAGTTTGGTGAGCGGAATGAAGGTGTGAGGCGAAATGGCGGTTGAGAATTGGCGCACAGGTTTGAATTGAAAATTGGCGTGAAAATGCAAAGGAGGTGCTCTAACCCTAACCCTAACAGCCCTTGCTTGGTTACTAGTAGTCTGTTCTGATTTGCGTGCTTCGTGTGAGAGAAAGGGGATGGAAGAACGCAAAGATTGAAGATTAACGAGGAATAACAAGTCAAACTGAAGGAGTCCCACGCAACGCGTCTTTCCCCTTTACCCATTAGACGCACAGAAAGGACTAACTAGTACACATACTTTTGAAATAACTGCCTTGGGATCGCTGTCTATGCCTGATGTTGGCTTAATGGTTAGGGCGGTGGGCTTGAGGTCTTAGGATCCTGAGTTCAAATCCCCCTTGGCTGTTGAATTAATACCAGGTTGGGTTGACTCTGCCTGTCATCCTTCCAAGGTTTGCAAAATGAGTGCTTGAGTCAGAGTGGCGACCCGTCCAGGATTGTACCCAATAGCCAAGGAGACTGCTTAGGCAGCACCAATGCTCTGCACAGGGTATGGTCCCAATGGGTGGATGGATGGATCGCTGTATGTTGTGTGCCATTGCCCTTGAAGCATGTGGTTTTACAGAACCACAACACTATTTATGACAATGCATCACCCTTCCTTCGTGTGATGCACATTTAAACAGGACAATACTTAAGCTCTCATTTCCCGACCTAATCCATCGAGATGGCTAATCTAATAACTACCCAAACATGGACCATACTAATCCTTACATTTTAACTGTTCTAATGTGATATCTGATAACTACCCTATCCCCACAAACGTAATTATATATATATATATATAATTACATATATATATATATATATATATTAGTTAATGACTTCAGCAGTGGCGGGATTCGCACCCCACTCTCGACAGCCAAATTTACAGATTCGGCGCCACCCCACCACCGCCGTCTCCGGGGTTATAACGCCGGCTGGTTCGGCACAGTTCTCGGGTTGCGCGTCTCAAATCACGGTACCAAAATACACCTGTACCTTGCCAGCTGGGGGAATATACCCCGGTTACAGACTGGTTTTGTCAGAGACCGAGCGGAGTCTACCAATCTGTAACCATTTTCGTTTTTTATATCCAAATCGAGCGGATCATTCCTCGATGCGGCACAAACCAATTCAAAGCGGCAACTTCATACGAATCAGCCAGATTTATTGGGAACAGCGGGGAACACGACACAAGCAAAACATTCACGACAATGTTACAATCAATCTATAACCCGTTCTTAACTAGGGAGATACAGATTACGGGTTTCGAAGGGAACTCTAACGAGATAAGCCTTAAACAACATGCAAACGAGACATGGACAGCATGCAGACAAGACAGAGTACTTGGTGATGTTTCATGGACGAGAGGAACGTGTCAAAAGGCACGAATGTAGCTCGTGACAAGCCGATGTCGATCGATTCGAGCCCCCAAGCTCGAACACGCCGCGTGGCAAGATGGCGCTCGCCCTCCTTTGTCGCACCGCCCACGTACGCGCCTCCGCGCATTCTGACCCCGCGTTAGGTCGACGGCACAAGACCGTCAGATCGATGGTGGGTTTCAGCTGGTTTCGCACAAGGTCCAGCATACAAGTCCAGGCCTGGCCTGTTCACCAGACAAGGCCAAATCGGGGTTTTGAGCCCCGCAGGCTGGGTCCATGGGATTCCAAGACGTCGTCGAGCCATGAGGTGAGTAGGGACAGAGGCTCCGTGATTAGCACACAGCAGCCAGTTCCTCTCGAAGCAGATTGCAGTTTTGGCGCTCTCAGTTTCACCACCGGCCAGACTGCTCGCCTCTCAAAGCCGAATGCAGTTTTGTACTTCTCAGTTTCACCACTGGCCGGACTGCTCGCCTCTCAAAGCCTACTGCAGTTTCGGCGCTCTCAGTTTCACCACCGGCCGGACTGCTCGCCTCTCAAAACCGACTGCAGTTTCGGCGCTCTCAGTTTCACCACCGGCCGGACTGCTCGCCTCTCAAAGCCGACTGCAGTTTTTCTCACGGCAGAACCACCCCATACTGCCTTTCCTTTGTTTGCTCGCCTCGAAGCCACTCGCTCCACCCCTTAGTTTCACTTCCTTCTTTAGGCCACTCCCTCTCAGCCGACTGGGCGGGGCCTCGTCCGGAGAGGGGAAGGAAGAAAAGAAGCTCTCGACCACCACCACTGCACAAACAAATAACAGCCTGTGACACCTCCCGACACACATGTAACGTCAAATCACCGAACAACCTGGCTAAACATGCATTTAATGGAGGATCTGGGCTAATCCTATATTTAATAGGATAATGAAGCTAAGGGCCATTTCCGTAACAATATATATATATATATATATATATATATATATATATATATCCAACCTCACGCAAGCATCACTTTGGGGACAATGTCTTCTCCTGTATATTGTGACCTATCCCTGTCTGAATCTTCATGGTGTGACTGATTAACAAAATTGTGTGAGCTGTCAAGATATCATGGGCTCGAAGGGATTTAATTGAATAAATAATTATTACCATATGTCTGGGCCTTTCCTTGTTATCCCGATGCTTTTTGCTTATTTTATTTATTAATAAACCTGTTTCCTACCACTAACGTGTCGGTGTGGTGCGAAGTTTGGAATTGGCAATAAGTTGAACTCATGGCCATTGGAAATTTTTGGCAAACCTCATGAGGAAGATTAAATTTGTGGTACGTTTCTCTGGGGTTCCTGCTCAGGCCTCATTCTTTCTTAAACAGGGAAATTACCGTAGACGACAGATCTCATTAAATTTTCTATACATCTCCGTGTCTTCCGAGGTACAGTCTCTGGGGTGCAGTCTGTACGTTAAATTTTCTGTACAACTGAAGAAAAGATGTTCGACTTTCCTGGCGAATGATGTACAGTCTCTCAGGACCATCCCCCACTAAATTGGTGATCATTTGACCTCATGTCCACCCTACAGTCCACTATTACAATATATATTGTTGAGGACCCGGGGGTCGGGGGCGAGAAGACCATGAGGGGGGGGAGCTACCTCGGGTTCCCACCAGACCCTCCGGAATCGCAGGCCATCACACACAAATAACTCCTGACGCGGCGGGTCGCTAATCGACTGTGAATGCCAATAACTCGACCACGTGACTTAGGGTCCTCCGTCGAATGAATACCAGTTACCTAATTGTCACGTGATCTAATTACCAGGGGACATGCCCTCAGTACACCTTGTTCAAACTGGATCACCTTACCGGAGCAGATGCAGCCGAGCGTAACTGCCCAAGGAAGTACAGGCCATAACAGAGATCATTGGGGAATAATGTCCCGGCTAAGATAGGATATGGACCATGCTGGACCAATGAAGGAAATGGCGAAAATGAGCTGGGAACATTTCTACACAAGCATTTATTTACAATTAAGCGAGGAAAGGTATGTGGCACAGTAAATGGGGTTTATTATCATGTACAGCAGGGATAGCAAGGAGTTTGTGGGGTGCGACAAAAGGCAAGCAATTTACAAAAGCAGATACAGAGCAGACTTACCCCGTTAGAACTTTTACAATCTTAACTTATGCTACGACAGGCGCCATCACATACACACACATAAACCCGAGGAAGATTAGATAGCCAGAAGGAAAGACAGCAGATGAGGACGAACAGCCTCACAATACCTGGCGCGGTTGGCTGACCAACGCAACCTAGTATGCTTTGGGGGAGATAGGAGGGAGAATACTGGTGTCTAAGGTAGGGAGTGGGAGGTGTGGTGTGGTGCAATATAGGGGAGGGGGGGTGCGGTGTCGTTCCAGAGGGAAATGTGATTGCGAGTCAGTAAGAATGCTCTTTTGTGCGTCCAAAGGGGATGAGATAGAGGGGTGGAAAGAGAGAGAGGGGAGAAGATGCGTGAGGTAAAATATTCCTAGCCTAGTCGTGCATAGGTCTGCTAGTGGAGCGTGTACCTCCGTGGGATGCTCCGCTTGAGCGATCCCACCTCAAGATTTGGCGCGTTATATTCTGCTTAGTCACTTTGCCAGGGCTCGTGGGAGTCGTGTGCTCTGCACTGGTCCCACAACAACTTCTATCGCACACCAACCCCGAGTGTAGATGCAGCGACGGGCAGACAACAAGGAGCAGTGAAGTAGAAAGTGGAGGGGAGAGGCGAAGGAGAAGGCGAGGCAAATAGGCGAAGATGAGCGCGAGGCAGGCAGGTGAAAAAGAGGGCAGACGGCTTCGTGATCCACCTTTTATAAGCCCTGGGCGAAGGGTCGGGTGACAACGTGAAGCGACGCGCCGTGACCCGAATAATGCTT
>CM068952.1:15293593-15306935 GCA_035128595.1 Eptatretus atami | reverse complement strand
ACTGACTGTTCACTTGCTGCCGAATATATCCCACCCCTTGACAGGTGCCATTGTAACAAGAAAATCAATGTTATTCACTTGACAAGATAATCAATCATATATGTATATTTGGATATATGTATGTGTGTATGTCGATATATGTATGTGTGTATGTCAATATATGTATATATATATATATATGTATATTTGTATATATGTACGTGTGCATGCATATATATTTTTATATGTATATTTGTTTATATGTGTGTGTGTGTCTGTATATATATTTGTGTGTGTGTATATATATATATATATATGTAAACACACACACACACACACACACACACACACACTATGTTGTTTGGTTATTTCGGTTTGTCAATATCCAAAAGGTAAAGATGGATATGCTGTACTCTTTGGGTACAAATACAATGTGGACTACATGGACAGCATTGCTCTTATCTGCATCTTTCCTTGCACCGTTTTTGGTTGAAGATGGTCTGATGGCCTTTAATGGTGTTTTACATGCCAGGAAATATTCTCCATTGGCAAATTTGGCATTGATAATTATCTTCGTAAAATATTTCCAGAATTTACTCATGAAACTGGAAAGGTTTGTTTGCATTCTTGGAAAAATTATTTTAATTTAACGTCTGTGCTTTAAAGTGACTTTGAGGGAACATTTTAAAATGAGTACAAATGTGTCCTAATACTTCTGACTTTTGATTAATATATTTGTGCATTTTAATTATGTTTCGAGCTGGCAAAACAACCTGGAGATATTCCCACTTACCTCTGAGCTCTTTAGCCTGGGTTCGAACCTAGACCCAACTATAAACTGTTGCCCAGCCTGTGAAGCACCAGTGTGAGGCATCAACATACTGTATGTGCCGTCCCTCGGATGGACTTCAAACTGGATGTCCCGTCCTTTAGCATTATTTGGTGCATGTTCAACATCCCACCGTATCCTTCGTGAAGAGTAGGCGAGCTGTTGTCGACACCCTGGCCAAATTCCAAATTCCAACCCTAACCTATTATGGGGTACCGCATCAGCGACACAGCTGTATCCACAGCAAAGGATGCTACCTGCAGCCATGTGCGGATCATATGAAACAAGAATTATGTTTAATAACGAGATAGTGACAGACCCAGCACATGTAGACCATGGGAATTGGGAAGGCATAGCCATCTATTTATTACGTATGCACAGGGAGTGTGCAGTGTCGCTCAAATTTATATTTGACTTGATTGGTTGACGTTAAAGATCCCTCGGTGTCTTTCACGAAGAGTAGGTAAATTACCACCAGTAACCTGAACAAATCACAAATTCCCACTAAAACTCTTTCGACAACCCACACACATGACAAGCGTGACAAGCATGCCAATATATCCAACGTACGTTAAAAAGAGGTCTTTGTCCTGCAGTGGACTGAAAACAGGATGATGAAGTTTTTAAGATCACATATAAAAACTTAGTTTTGTTTCACCACCATCGGCTGATGGGCAATAAAGCTTCACATAGTTATTCCCAGAAACCTGCGTCAATGCAGCATCTTCACACAATGGCCTGCCAATGAATAATTGAAGGTTCGTCATTCAGCACGTTACGACAGGACAAAAACAGGATTTCGTTTCGTACGTAACCTCTGGCTTTGTGCTTACAAATTGATACCTGAGCGTCGAACCAGTCGTCCCCAATCCCCTTCCCAACTTGGCTCGTAAAAGTCAAACGGATGATTAACTTGGATCAACCTGCTTTCCAGGTGCAATTTTATCATTTCCTTTTTAGGGATATGAAAATGACTGAGACAATGTGGCAATAGAAAAGTTCAAGGTATTTCAGTTTGTCTCTGGAATATCTGTTTCATTCCAGCACAGTTTTTAACCCTCTGAATGTCAATGCTTAAATAGTGATTACTGGGAAATCTATTTGGCATCAATATGATGAATCCATTACATGTTGTTGGAAATTACATACAAATAGAAAAATGCAACTCGTCGCTTTTGCTGACGGGAATATCGAGGGAGAGAGGGAGAGGTGGGAGAGAGAGAGAGGGGGGAGAGAGAGAGAGGGGGAGAGAGAGAGGGGGAAGAGTGAGAGGGGGGAGAGAGAGAGGGGGGGAGGGAGAGAGAGGGGGGAGAGAGAGAGAGTGGGGGAGAGAGAGAGAGTGGAGGGGGAGAGAGAGAGGGGGAGAGAGAGAGTGGAGGGGGAGAGAGAGTGGAGGGCGGAGGAGAGAGAGGGGGAGAGAGAGAGTGGGGAGGAAGAGGAGAGGGGGAGGGACAGAGGGGAGAGAGAGTGGAGGGGGAGAGAGAGAGAGAGAGGGGGGAGAGAGAGTGAGGAGAGGAAGAGGAGAGAGGGGGGGGGACAGAGAGGAGAGAGAGGGGTGGGAGAAAGAGGGGAAAGAGGAGAGGTGCTGCCTAAGCAGTCTCCTTGCTATTGGACACAATCCTCGACAGGTTGCCACTCCGACACAGGATACCAGCAAGCTGGCACTCACTTTGCCGACCTCGGGAGGATGACAGGCTGAGTTAACCCTACCTGGTATTAATATCAACAGCTGAGCGGATTTGAACTCAGGACCCCGGATCCAAAGCCACCACCCTAACCATTATGCCACACACCAGGTATATAGGGAGGAGGGGGTAGAGAGGGGAGGAGAAAGAGGAGAGAGAGGGGAAAGGAGAAAGAGGGAGAAAGAGGAGGGAGGAAGAGGAGAGATTGGGAGAAGAGAGGAAGAGGAGAGATTGGGAGAAGGGAGTAAGAGGAGAGAGTGGGAGGAGGGAGGAAGAGGAGAGAGTAGGAAGATTGAGGAAGAGGAGAGAGGGGAGAGGGAGAAAGGGGAGAGAGGGTGGTGTGGGGAGCAGGAGAGAGAGGGGGTGGAGGGAGAACAGGAGAGGGGTGGAGCGGGAAGAGGAGAGGGTGGTGGTGGAGGAGGAGAGAGGGGTGGTGGGAGGAGGAGAGAGAGAGGGTTGAGGAGGAAGGGACGGAGAGTGGAGGAAGGAAGAGGATGGGGGTGGAGGGAGGGAGAGGAAGGGGGTGAGGGAGGGAGAGGATGGGGTGTAGGGGGTGGAGGGAGGGAGAGAGACGTGAGAGTGGAGGAGGAGAGGAGAGGGGGTGGAGGGAGGAGAGAGAGAGAGTAGAGGATGGAGGGAGGAGGAAAGTGGGAAAAAATAGAGGAATGAAAGAGTGAAGTGGGGGCATATCTCAGAGCAAGAAGGGTGTGAGGCCAGAGAGGAGACGGTAGAAGACAGAAGACCACCGACCTGTCTGCGGGTGAGAGAGTGAGAGACCCAAAGACTCAGCCTCATCGCGGGGAGATACCAAGGCCTTGGTTTCCACAGTGTGAGCTGAGAAAGGTGAGAGGCGGAACACCAGCTCAGAGGGAGAGCAGTACTCCATCAGGCTGTGGACGAAAGCTTGTCTGTGGTCAGGAGCGATCGGTGTTGCCAAGGAAGGACTTTGGATGATGGAGGATGCCCAGTCGGTGACTGGCTTTGGAGGCCAGCTGCAAATGTGGCTTTCCCAGGGAAGATCATGGCTGACAATGAGGCCAGAAGCTTGAAAGAAAGGACTTCTTCAAGAGTTTGTTGATAAAGTAGATTTGGGGGTTGGCTTGCAGACGGTCTTTTCGGAATTTTTTATTTCAAAACGAAACCGTCATCTTACCAGGTCCCCTTAATGAAGGTGGGAAGGGGATGATGGGGAGGTGGGGAGAGAGGGAGAGGGGTGGAGAGAGAGGGGAGAGGGGTGGGAGAGAGGGGAAGGGTGGGAGGGAGGGAAGGGGTTGGAGAGAGGGGAGAGGGGAGGGGAGACTCCGGCAGATGTGATGTCCAGTGTCAACGTCCATCTGAAGACGGCGCGCACGCATTGATGAATCACCCCTTCCTGTGAAACACCGGTATGACAGTTTACTGTGGGTCGGGATTCAAACACAGGTTAAACAGATTTTAGCGAACATGCGTACCTCTCGGCTATCCTGCCGTGATGTGGCGATTCATTGCTCGAAATGAAAACATTTTTGACTCATTGTAATCATCGGACTTATTTTGCCATCCAAAGTCCAGAGACGTCCCCATGGAGAACCACGCCGTGGTATCGCCATGAAAGCTTCGAGAGATCAAAACTTGAAGTGCCCTTCAAGCAAACACTCCAACAGAACATTTGAGGAAACTTTTTTTAAAAACGAAACGTTAAATTTTTGCCTCCGCCACCGAAGGTGAAGGAGGTTATGTTTTCACCCCTTTCTGGTTGTCTGTTTGTCGCCTGCAGGTCACAATTTTCAACCGATCTTCACGAAACTTCACCACATGGTAGACTTTGTCATAGGAAAGAAGCCGATTGTTTTTGAGGACAAAAGTTCAAAAGGTCAACATATGCCGAAGGTCAACAACTTATGTGAGATTTCTAAAATCCTCAATTTTCATCCGATTGACTTGAAATTTGAAGACGATTTATATTTCAGGTCAATGAATTCAAGCAGCCAATAATTTTTGAGATCAACATGGACCAAAAGGTCAACATAGGCCCAAGGTCAACAACTCAGGGTGTTTCCAAAATCCTCAATTTTTATCCCATTGACTTGAAATTTGAAGAGGATTTATATTTCTGGTCACTGAGTTCAACAAGCCAATTATTTTTGAGGTCAACATCGACCAAAAGGTCAACATAGGCCGAATTTCTGAAATTGTAAATTTTCATCCAATTGACTTGAAATTTGAAGAGGATTTATATTTCCGGTCACTGAATTCGACTAGCCAATTATTTTTGAGGTCAACATAAAACAAATGGTCAACATAGGCCAAAGGTCAACAACTAAGGAGGTATTTCTAAAATCCTCAATTTTCATCTCATTGACTTGAAATTTGAAGAGGATTTGCATATCAGGTCACAGAATTCAACCACTAATTATTTTCGAGGTCAACATCGGCCAAAAGGACAACATAGGCCGACATAGGCTGACATTCTAAAATTGGCCGACATTCTGAAATTGTCAAATTTCATCCGATTGACTTGAAATTTAAAGAGGACTTGAATATTTGGTCACTGAATTAAACTACCAATTATTTTTGTGGTCAACATAGACCAAAAGGTCAACATAGTCCCAAGATCAACAACTAAGGTGGTATTTCTAAAATCCTCAATTTTCATCCGATTGACCTGAAATTTAAAGAGGATGTTTATTTCAGGTCACTGAATTCAACCACCAATTATTTTGTAGTTCAACATTGGCCAAAAGGTCAACATAGGCCAAATTCTAAAATTGTCAATTATCATGCAATTAACTTGAAATTTGAAGAGGAGTTGCATATTTGGTCATTGAATTCAACTACCAATTATTTTTGAGGTCCAATTTGTTTTTTGGATTTTACAAATATCGTGCTTTGGACGACGTCTTCTTGTTGTTTGTTTATTTGTTTGTTTGTCTGTGTACAGGATATCTCAAAAAGTTGTGGACGGATCCGGCTGAAATTTTGCAGACAGGTTCGATTTTGGTGAAGACCCGGATCCGGATTCGACGACTAGAATTTTTAAGTGATTCTTCACCATTGAGAGATCGGGCCAAAAACGATATATAGCAGGATATCTCAAAAATGTTGGACGGATTCGGACGAAACTTGGTGGACAGGTTAGGAGTGTGGCAAGGGCGAATTGTTTCGATTTTAGTGAAGATCCGAATCCGGATTTGGATCTGATAATTTTTTTAAGTGATTCTTCACCATCGAGAGATGGGGCCAAAAAGGATATGGAGCACGATATCTCAAAATTTGTAGACGGATTCGGATGAAACTTGGTGGATATGTTGGGCGTGTGACAATGAAGAAATAATTCAATTTTGGTGAAGATCCGGGTTCGGATCTGATAATTTTTTCAGTGATTCTTCACCATTGAGAGAGAGGGCTCAAAAACGATACATAGCACAATATCTCAAAAATGTATTGTGTCAGATATGTTCTCGTGGATCAGGCATTACGTGGCGGAGGTATGCGCTCTTCCGAGTGCCCTTCTTGTTTGTCTGTTTGTTTGTTTGTCTGTGTACACGATATCTCAAAAAGTTGTGGACGGATTCGGATGAAACTCGGTGAACACGTTGGGTGTGTAACAAGGAAGAATTGATTCAATTTTGGTGAGGATCCGAATCCGAATCCGGATCTGGATACGAGAATTATTTAAGTTTTTAAGTGATTCTTCACCATTGAGAGATAGGGCCAAAAACGATATAGTACTGCACAGCATGATATTTCAAAAACGTATTGGGCCCGATATGTTCTCGTGGATCACGCATTCCATGGTGGAGGTAATCGCTCTACCAAGTGCGCTTCTAATTTTTATATGTATCTATCTATGTCAAAGTGATCGGTCGTATAATGAAAGAAGATCACACAAAAAGTGGAAACGTCAAAATGAAATTTCACATTTTCAGCGAGCGAACCACTGCCCATGGGACTGCACGACAACATGGGGCTAAACACAGGTGAGTAGGGCCTGAACTTTGTTGAAGTTGATCGATACATTCAGTGACAGTGCGAACACTTTTGCCGTACATGGCCATGGCTTGGAAACGAAGAACCAAGCAGCTCGTATAGCGCTTGCCAAGTAACTTCAGCAGTCACGCAAGCACTCTAATGAAACGGTTGATAAAGAACGGCTTGCTTGGTAGGCGATTAGCGTTCGCTGATTGGTCGTATAAACACCATGTACCCGGAGATGCCCGGAATATCAGCAGTGTCCGAATTAGACAAAATAACACTTTTTTTTTAATGCAGTCGGAACTCCTGCTGAAGTCAATTAAGAAGTTAAAAAGTTTGAAATTTGGCTCTGATTGTGAGATTCTAGAGGTTATGGCAAGTACGGAAATGAAATAACGCCATGAATGCTGTCATCTGGTGTTTATAAGCATTGCAATCTACCCAGCAATTCGTAGGTATGATGATTAGGCATTCGATGATGTGTGAGGAAAGTGGAGAAATTTTTTTTTATCATTAAGAAACCGTTGTGGCCTGTTCCAAGTCAAGGCATTTTTGAGCAGGCCAAAAAAAATGGCAAATTAAGACCCCAGCAAGGTGACTAAGGATAATGCCTGGATAAGGGATAATTCAACAAGGCCATAAATAATTTCAAAAATGGGTGTTTACATGAACCCAATTTTCATTCCTGCATACCTTGGAGTTCCCTTAGTATGGTTGCAAAGTTTGAGGCTGATAGGTTTCATGGTTTTGGAGTTATGGAGGAGACTGACTGATGGACAGATACACACTGACATGTATTAGTATAGATATAGAGAAAGTGATGAGTATATTTGGTGGGTTGGATATAGGTTCTCGGTATGCACACTCACCTTTTAACTTTCTAGTCTTGGTTTGAATCTTGGCCAAACTATAAACTGTAATGCTGGTGCTGAGCATGCAGGGCGAGGCATCAGGATGCATGCCGTCCATCTGACAGACGTTAAGAGGGGGAGACCCGTCACCGAAAGTGCCAGCACTAGACGTTTGGTGGATGTTTCTCGATATCGATATCACGATTTCTCCGGTGACGAGTAAGCACCGCCTGCCACCCTGAACAAATCACAAATTCCTGCCACCTTCATTCGAACATCTGACTTGGCCAGCAGGTTATTGAAAGACCTGGCCCAAAAACGTTCCTGGTCGACCGACAACAAGGTGGGAATCAATGGGGCCGATAAAAGAGAAGTAAAACCAACGTTTGACGAGAAGGTTTTTGGCATGACATAACGTCGATTCATGAAACTGTAATTTTTGTAAATGTATTTGTTTTACAACTGTCAACAACTTTAACCGTTTAACTTGATGATCAACCTCATTTTTTTTATTCTTTATTTTTTTACACTAAAAGCCATGGACCTTGTAATGACTCATTGTGTCCTTTATGACGTCATGCATTGTTACCTGACCTGTACTTGCCAAGACGTGTATGAGAGGGAGTCAAAAAGTTTTGTTTTTGGAGCAAGCACCTTTCTCACCATCACCACCCCTCTTCCCACCCCGGACCTGGAAGCCAGATGCGGGAAAGGTGTTCATGTTCTTTTATATGTCTCTTCCAGGCGGTGTCACACAGTTTTCGCATCCCCTCTCACATCATTTTTACTTTTGGTGACTTCATGACCTCGAACTGTATGTTTGTGTAACTGTGCCTTCAAGCTCCGAATGAGTCTGTGGTTCCAAAGATTTGTACCTCGGCAGTCAGCACATTCGACACCAGCACTCGTAAGTCGTAATGTTCACGGTTGGTTTGTGGAGCGAGGTGGGAGGAGTGCGGTGTTGGATGAACGGGTGATCCCTTTATGCAGGTCAGCGGCACCCTCCCCAAGTGACACCCATATAGTTGTGAGTTCGATCCAATTATCCTGCATACTGTCCCTCTGTGCCGTACTTCTGGCTGGGCAGGTATGGGCTTCACTAATTGGCTCATTTGGGAGAAATATTCTTCGGAAAACAGAGAGCACACAATTAACACCACATTTTCACCTGAGCAACTGTAAACGTTGCAGGCTTAGTGTGTAAGCGCACACACGTATAACACCTTGGACTTCCAAACTTCCCAAATGCCTCTCTCGTTTTTGTCCTTGGTCAAGTGCATGACTTAAACTGAACTCAACTCGTCCTCAACTGTTGGTGGCTCCTTTATATTGCAGCATTTGAGGTTCTGGATGCATTCTCTTGAGCTAAGGGTTGTAGTGAGGGCATCGACATATATATATATATATATATGTTACATAAATGACATCAGCGTCGTGTCATCGAATCAGTGTGCTTCTTTGGGGTTGAATTTTATATTCTGGGCTGCAAACATCTTGACTGGTGGGTGATCAGCAGGGCAGAGACAATGTGCTTGCGTGGCAGGTGACACTTGTTGGTAGATTGTGCAGCAAGCATTGTGATGGTACTCGATTTGTGCCCCTCTTGCCTCATCAAGCTCGGGGGTTCGATTCAACACACACATATAGATATAGATATATAAATATAAATATATCTCATATACAGTCCTAATAAGTGTGTCTCCATGTCTCCTCCATAACTCCCAAACCATGAAACCTAGCAGCCTGAAACTTTGCATGCATACTAAGAAAACTCCAAGGAAGTGCAGGAGTGAAAATTGGATGTTTGGCTAATTAAAACACAACCTTTTGAAGATAATTAACGACATTATTTAATTATATCCTTTATCAGGCAATCCTCAGCCGCCTTGCTCTGTATTGGGTCTTTAGGCGTTTCCTCGGTTACCTCGGTTACCTCGCAGGGGTCTGAAGCTGCCATGTTTTTTGGCCTGCTCAACCATGCCATGACTTGGAACAGGCCACAACAATTTCTTTATGATAGTCTTTTCCACATTCCTCACTCATTGTCGAATTGCTGTTCAATTTAGCTACGAATCACTGGGTACGTTGCAATGCTTATAAACACCAGGAGACGCCGACATTCGTGGCTTGATTTATTTCATTTCCGCCCATGTGATAACCTGGAGAATCTCTTAAACGAAGCAGAATTTCAAAATTTAAGCTCCAGATTTGAACTCAGCAGCAGAATGCAAAAAGAAAGTATTCATTTGCCCAGTTTGGACATTGCTTGGATGTTTCTGGGTGCATAGTTTTATCGATGGCAATTAGTAACAATCGCTTACCAAGCCAGGCGTTCCATTGGAGTGCTTGCTTGACTGCTTAAGCCACTTGGTGAGCACTCACAAAGCTGCTTGATTATTCGTTTCAAAGCCACCATACAATTAAGACCCATCGCTTCGCTGATGGAAATACCAATATTTGCATGATTGCAAAAAAAACCCCCAAAAATGGAATAAAAATTAACTTTCACTTTTCAAAATCACGCGAATGAATTATTGAAATATCAGCTGCATTTTCCTATGCTATTCGCATCTGTGTTGCAAGTAGAGCGACCTGCTTTGTGATGCTCCAAAAGGCATTGTATAATCTGCATTTTCTGAATCTAATCAACATAAGAAATGTGACTGAATGAGAATCACATCACCACAAGTGAAGATGATGATGGAGGATGAGATTTTCTGCCTGGTTTTACATAGAACACGGCGGTTGAAGAGAAAATGCTGTTTGGGCGCGTTTTGTTGCCCCGGTAAAGTCCTGGTACGCTGCCTACCCTCTCCTCACACTAGCTTCCCTTGCCCTTGCGCTACCTTCATTCCCCTTATGCTGCCTTTCCCTCTCGCTGCCACGCCGTTCCCTCCCCTCTCGCTGCCATGCTGTTCCCTCCCCTCTCGCTGCCACCACTTTCCCTTCCCTCTCACTGCTACCACTTTCCCTTCCCTCTCGCTGCACCCTTCCTTCCTCTCACTGCTACCACTTTCCCTCCCCTCTCGCTGCCACCACTTTCCTTCCCTCTCACTGCTACCATTTCCCTTCCCTCTCACTGCTACCACTTTCCCTCCCTCAGGCTGCGACCCTTCCCATCCCTCTCGCTGCCACGCCGTTCCCTCCCTCTCGCTGCCATGCCGTTCCTCTCCCTCTCGCTGCACCACTTTCTCTTCCCTCTCGCTGCCACCCTTTCCTCCCTTCCTTCACCCCTTCCTCTTCCTCTCGCTGCCACCCCTTTCCCTTCCCTCTCGCTGCCACCCCTTTCCCTTCCCTCTCGCTGCCACCCCTTTCCCTTCCCTCTCGTACTACCTTTCCTTTCCTCCCCTTGCGCTTACCTCCTCCTCACTCCCACCCCTCCTCCCAGAGTGTAGAGCAACGTTTGGTGAGGCGTATTTGGTCTTGAGGCATATCCTGGGTAACCTCGCTGGGGTCTGAAGCAGCAATGGTTTTTGGACAGCTCAACTATGCGTTGACTTTGAACAGGCTGCAACGATTTCTTCACGTTAAAGTTTTTCTTTCACTTTCCTCACTCATATTATTGAATGCATGTTCATCATAGCTACAAATCGCTGGGTACATCGCAATGCTTATAAACGCCCAGAGATGCCAGCGTTCGTTGCTTTATTTAATTTCTGCACATGTAATAATCTCGAGATTCTCTTGAACTAAGCAGAATTACAAAATTTAAGCTCCATAATCGTACTTAGAAGCAGTTCCGACTCCTAAAAAAGTGTTTGTTTGTCCAATTCGGACATATTTGACATTTTGGGCGTCTCCGGGAGGTGGATGTTTAATGTATGTTAAGGTGTATGTTTAATTTGACGGTTCGGTGATTGCTAATCACATGCCAAGTGAGCCGTTTCTCATCAACCGTTTCGTTGGAGTGCTTAAGGCACTTGGCGAGCGCTCTACAATATTGGCACTGTCTTTGAATACAGTATATCGATCGACTTGAACAAAGTTCAGGGTTACTCACCTGTGTTGGCCACGTGTCCAACAGGTGGTAGGCAGTGGCTGGCTCGCTGAAAATGTGAAATTTTATTTTCCATGCCATTTCCCCTTTTTGTATGATCTGCCAGTATATGATCAGTCACTTTTGCATCGATAAATACAAATAAAATTTTAACATTTCACTTTTGAAAGTTTCTTCAAACATTTCATGCATTGCTTGGTGAAGCCACTTGGTGTGCGTTCTTTCAAGTTTCATTTGCGATATTGCGATTCTATACTTGAGGGGTGAAGGCAAAATATATTATATGATCACAATAAGAAAAAATCCTTTCAGTGATGAAGTAAGGAATTGCCACATCATGGCAGGAATGCAGAGAGGTATGCATACTCACTCGGTGTAGCCTGGAGTTGAGTCCAGACCCAACTATAAACTGTCATCCCGGTGTTTCACAGGCAGGGTGATTCATCAATGTATGTGCCGTCCCTCGGATGGACGATAAACTGGGCATCACATCTGCCTGAATGCCTCACCCCTCTCCCTCCCAACCCTTCCCTCACTGTCCCACGCCTCTCCCTCTTTCTGACCCCGACCCCTCTCTCTCTTACTCTCTCTCTCTTTCTCTCTCTGACCCCTCCCCTCCCCCCTTTTCCCTCTTGTCCCACCCTCTCTCTCTCTCTCAACCCCTCTATTTTCTCTCTCCAACCTTCCCCTGGTCCCCCCACCCTCCCCCCTCTGTTGAGGGACTGTAGCATGTACAATATCAGATTTGGAAGTGAGCTGACCGGTGGGGTGCCAAAGTCGCTGCAATGGGGTGCAAATGCGTGCATGCAGGCAGACCTTTGCCAGGAAGATAGTGTGGATTTAAATGGGGTCCTGCCCCAGGTCTCAAAGTTTGTGTGTGTGTGTGTGTGTGTGTGTGTGTGTGTGTGTGTGTGCGTGCTGATTGGTATCTTATATGCGAGTTTCAGAAATGTGGAATGGAGTCCCCTCCAAGGTGGGCTTTCAAAAGTATCCACCTACATTTCAGTAAGGGGTCACGATTCATGGACCAAGCTGTGAAGTTTTCTGTTGTCAAAGTTTTGTGGTGAGGGCTCTCTTCTGGATCGTGGCTGAGCCGAGGACAGCTTCCCAGGGATGGTTTTTAATATCTCTGTGAGGTTCTTTGTCATCATTCCCGTAGCTGCAACTATCACTGGTACAATTTTGGCATTCTTCAGTTTTCATGATTTTTTCACATCATTCTTGAGGTCTTGGTGTTTGGTCATTTTTCTTCATTTCTGAATCGTTTAGTCCCAAATCACTGGTATTATCACCTCACTTAGCAATGCCTTCTTTTCTTTTTTGTACCCAAGAATGATATCTGATTGCAATGCTTTGTTTTTGATGTTCACGCTCGATGGGATCATTCGGTCGAATGTGAGTGGTACTTCCATGTTTTCAGTCCATGCTTTTGGTTCAGCGAGAGAGACAGAGACAAAGAAGAGAGCTTTGTGCTCTCTAGTCTACCTTACCCAGCTGTGCAGCTTTTTTTTCTCCCCCCCCCACCCCTCCTCTTGTGCCCCATCCCCCCCATTTCCCCGAGTTAGAGTGAGGGAGAGAAGAGAATTTTTTGCAGTATTCGGTACGTTCTTGGTGCTTTGGGCGGTGGCCCGTGCCGATCTACTGTTGTGGCATTATTAGTTTATCGCGTTTATTTAATTATTTACTTATTTTGTATTCATTATCCCTTTTCCTTCATTTAAATTATTCTTGTTTTCTTGCGACCCATCGAAGTTGAATGGTGTTCGCCGATTTATTTATATACATCGGGCCATTGAAGAGTCATGGCGGGTAAAAGTCCCACAAGTTCGCTTCGTTTGAAGCGCTTAACCCGGAAACATGGAATTGTTTTGTATTCCTCCGTCGGAGATCGACATGGAGAAAGTTAATTGTTGGTGTAGGTGAGATCATCGGGATTTGAGAAAGCTAAAGCGGTTTCCCCGTATGAACAAAAAAATTGTTTTTTTTTTTTCGTTTTTCTGAAAAAAACGTTTGGCCCCTTCGGATGGTTGCCCTTCCAAAGTCAATC
>CM068952.1:15252481-15272859 GCA_035128595.1 Eptatretus atami | reverse complement strand
ATAATCCTAGCTGTTTCCAACAACCGGGTTTATCAACAATAAGTACTTGCTGTTTCAAACAAACTGGTTATGTATACAACAAACCCAGGCGTTGTCTAAACAAACTGGTTATTATATAACTTAGCTCTTTAACAAGAAGCCTGGTTATCATATAGTCCTTGCTGTTTTCAATCAAACTGGTTATTATATATAATCCAGGCTGTTTCGAAACACTGTTTATCAATCAATATGCTCGCTGTTTTCAATGAACACCAAGCTATTATGCAATCATCCAGAGCGTTTCAACCAAGCCTGGCTATCAAGTAACCTCGTGCTTGTTTTCAACAACTGTTATACAATAATCTTAGCTGTTTTAAATACTGGAATATGACATTAATCCTAGCGTTGTTGGAACAACTGGTTTATCAAAC
This sequence comes from Eptatretus atami, assembly GCA_035128595.1. Classification (NCBI taxonomy): domain Eukaryota; kingdom Metazoa; phylum Chordata; class Myxini; order Myxiniformes; family Myxinidae; genus Eptatretus; species Eptatretus atami. Next base: position 15,272,449 of record CM068952.1, on the reverse strand, counting down.
AATAATCTTTGCTGTTTCAATAAACTGGTTTTATCAATCAAATCCAGGACTGTTGTAAAACAACCTGTTTACATTAATAGCTCGCTGTTTTCAATGACGATTAATTAGATCACCAGACCGTTTCATACAACCTGGTTATCAACAATAATTTGTGTTTTCAAACGTACACAATATCTGCTGTTAAACTGATAACAATCAATCCCAGCTGTTTCAACACAACCTGGTATCAACATAATCTCTTGCTGTTTTCAAAACACTGGTTATCATAAATCTCAGTTTTAACCTGGTAGAGTAATCCTGCTTGTTGTCAACAACCCTGTTTTATCATCAATAAGTTCGCTGGCTTGTTTTCATAGACGGATTATTTGAAATCATCCAGACCGTTTTCAAAAACCTGGCATCAATATACACTCCAGCTGTTTCAAACAACTTGGTTATGACAATAATCTAGCTTGTTTTTCAAACAACTGGTTTATCAACATATATCTTCTGTTTTAACAACCTGGTTATCACAATAATCCGCTGTTTCAAAACAACCTGGTTATCACAATACTAGCTGTTTGTCACAACAACCTGTTATCATCATATAATGCTCGTGTTTTCAATCAACTAGCATTATGAATCATATCCAGGTTGAAACACGTTTAGTTCAAATAACCTGTGCTACTATCTCTGCATATACGTATACACTAGCTGGTTTCAGAACAACTGTTGTATTTATCAATAATCCTTAGCTGTTTTCAAATAACCTGTTATCAATTAATTAATCCTTGCTGTTTCATAACAACGTGTTATCAACAACCCTGTGTTGTTCAAACAACCTGTTATACAATCATAATCTCCAGTCTGTTTTAAAAAACCTGGCTTATACCAATAATACTTGCTGTTTTCAATCAACTGGTTATATCAATTAATCCAGCTGTGTCAATACACTGTTATGCATCAATATTGCTCGCTGTTTTCAATGAACCAACATTATGAATTCATCATACGTTTTTCACACTTGGCTATTCAATAACCTCGCTGTTTTTTCAAACCTGTTTATTATCAATAATTTCTTAGCTGTTTTTCAAATAACCTGATTTATCATTAATCTTAGGTTTTTAACATACTTGTTATACAATAATCTTTGCTGCTGTTTTCAATCACTGGTTATTAATATTCTCAGCTGTTGTCAAACAAACTGTTTATCATCAATATGCTCGCTGTTGTCAATTGAACGCATTATTATGAATCATCCAAGACCGTTTCAACAACTGTTCACCATATCCTTGGTGTTCAAACTAACATATCCTTGCTTTTTCAGAACAACTTGCGTATCAATCACTTGTGTTTTCAAAAAATCTGGTTATCAAAGTATTTCTATCAGCTGTTTCAAACAACTGCTGGTTATTCTACTTAATTCCTGAGCTTTTTCAAACAACCTGTTATCAACAATAACCAGCTGTTGTCAAACACCTATTATAACACTGTTTTTCAACATTTACTAATAATGCTCGCTGTTTTCATGAACTAGGCTATATGAATTCATCCAGCGTTTCAACAACCTGGCCATTAAATACCTCGACTTTTTCAAACAAAACCTTGGGTTATTATCAATAATCTTATGCTGTTTTCAAATAACCGGCTAATATTATCAATCCTTGCTGTTTTAACAACCTGGTTTAACAGGTCTTTCAACACTCCTTGCTGTTTCAAACAACTGGTTACTACATAAACCCCAGCTGTTTTCAACAACGGTTATTCAACAATAATCTCTGCTTGTTTCAATAAACTGGATTGATAAATAAGTCCAGCTGTTGTCAACACTGTTTACATCAATAATGCATCGCTGTTTTCATATAACTAGCTATTATGAATCCAGACTGTTTCAAACAACCTGGCTATCAATAACCTCGTGTGTTTCAAAACCTGTATTTCATAATCTTTAGTCCGTTTTCAATAACCTGGATATTATTAACCTATGCTATTTTTAAACACCTGGTTATCAACTAATAACTTCTTGCTTGTTTTAATCAACTTGGTTATTATCATAATCAGCTGTTGTCAAAAACTGTTTTATTAAATATAGTCTCGTGTTTAATGAACTCGCTATATCAATCATTCCAGACCTTTTCAAACAAATGTATATCATACTCGCTGTTTAACAATCTGTTATTTACAATAATTCTTCGCTGTTTACGAATGAACCTTCGTATTCATTCAATCATTTTCCTCATTTGGTTTTCTCAATACTCTTCAGCTGGCTATCAATTAATTCGCCTCGGCTGGTTCAAACACTTTGTTGTCAATAATTTAGCTTTGTTTAAATTACGTGTGATATTTCATTCACTCTTACGATGTTTTGTAAACATTCCCGGCGTTATTCTATAGCAATAATTGGTTGCTTGTTTCGTTTTCGGAATCACCTTCGTATGGTTTATTTTTTTGTACAAATATTGAAATGCTCAGGCTGTTGTCAACCAGGCCTGTTTTAGGAATTTCTATGAATGCTTTGGGCGTGTTTTTGAATGATAGAATTTTTCCTTGTGTATTGAGTTTTATATCAATACTCATATTCGCTATTGGTTTCAAAATACCTGTATCAATAAGATCTCTTAGATGGCATTCAACAATCTCTTGTGTATTTAAGTTTTTACTCTTTTTAGTGGATGAACATAATCTGCTTGGTTGGTTGTTAATTGTTGTGGTTGTCTCTTCTGTTGTTGGCTAAACAACGCTGGAAGGTTCATAATCGTGTGGCTGGTTATTGGTCAACAATTTCTTGGGATTATGAATAATCTAGGTATTTATCTGGCCTAAATTACCGGGTTGATTGATTTATCGCACTCCTTAGAGTGTGTCATTTAGTTCCTCAGGTTCATTAGATTAGTGAGGGGCGGTGCATTGGTCTGTGTGAAACTTGGTATCTTCAATCACCTGGCTATCTACAACAGGTTATGTGTGCTTTCCAGGATTATGTGGGAGTTTGGGTCGTAAACGTACTTTTGCTTGTTGTTCATTGTGTTCTTGTGATATATTTCAATTAAGTATTACCTACGTAAATTTTATTGATTCCTTTGGTTGTATTGGATATAAATATTATACATTATACGCAAGTGCACTGATTTTATTCGACCTTTTTTGTTATTTTCTGATATGTATGCTGTTTTGACATGACTTTCACAATTCGTATGTTGAAATTTTAATTACCTTTTTCGCGGATCACCCCTACGGTAGTGGCTGCTTTGCGCTGTGAGAGGTTATAACTGTTTTTGAGTCTGTTGTGGTGGTCATATTTGTTTTGGGGATAGTATGTGATTATGCAAAGAAGTTCCGGGTGTGTTTTTATAGAGTAAAGTTGGTGACTGTTGCGTAGAGCTGTGTAGAAGAACCTAAATATTTAGATTTGACTCATGGCCTGTCGCTGGTCTGTGGTCCGTTGCGGATCGCGCGCAGCATGTGGGTATGGGCAAGCGCTAATAATCTAAACTAGTTTCTGTCTGAATGTAGGTAGTTGACGCGTTGCTCCAGGGTCAGGTCTGCTTGTCTCAGGCTCTTGCTCACAGATGTTTGTTCGAGCCGCGTGGCCTCCGTTTCTCGGTGGCCCCGCTCAATAAATTGGAGATATTGGCCTTGATCAGATAGAGGCTGGGGAGGTAGCGTGAGGGGAGGGCGAACGGTGCATAAGTGAAGAGGAGTGACGTGTGAGGAGAGCTGGAAGTCAGCGGTGAGGGAGGGAAAGGACGTTGTGATAGTGCAGAAGGCAAGGAATAGGCCGGCTGTGAGGGTAAGGGAAGGGAGAGCATGGAGGATGCAGTAGCGAAGAGTAAGCAGCCATAGAGTGGAATTGAAGGAGAAGAGGTAAGGGTTGGCAGATTTAGGCAACGGCAAGGGGAAATGCAGAGGACTTGTTAGAGTTTCAGCATAGCCAGGGAGCATTACCAGGTGGTGATAATATGAGCACTCGGTGCCATTATCGTGCGATACGTTTTTCGTGTAGTAGCACTCTGCGCTTCTTGCGATTGTACTATAGACTCTGGCGGAACTTGGAAGCTGGGATTAATACGTCATCGATTTTCTCAGCTTGTGATGCTATATCCTCGATATTCCTGTTGCGCTTCTGCGTTCCTTGCTTCGACATTCGTTGTTGTGTCGGTTCGCGCTTGTGCTTGAGTTTCGTATTCAATCTCGTCGGTAAATCATTGTGCAGTGACTCTGGAGTTTGAATTCTAATAGCGTCTTAACAGAAAACGCTTCAAACCTGTGATGAGACGAGGGGATGATTCTATCGTTTAAAAACGTAAAGCTGTTTTAACCGCCTCTTGTGTTGTGTCGTACATTGTGTCGTGCGTTCAAGAAATAGCATCGTTTCGTATAGCATTGCTCATAAAGGAAAAGGATGCTTCTGCATGGAACAAAAGTGGTGCTTCGGCGGAACTATTGTTCGTTAGAGGTGTGGTTATGCTCGTGTGTTGTGATTGTTGTCTGGAGCGTGGCCTGTAACTAACGTCCGCTGTGTGTTTAAGCTGTTGTTCTGGTGATAAGTAAGAGATGAGCTGTGGGCTAGTGTCTGTATATTGGATAATGTCAATGGATAATGAGTTGATCATTGTTATCTAGCCTGCACTCATGCTTTGTGTCAGAGAAGTGACGAGAGGCGACGTTGACCTTTGTGCATGGTGGCGGAGAGCGTGTCGGATGGTGTATTGTGGCTTATGTTCTGTGGCGAGTAGGAGTGTCATCGCTGTGTGATTGAGTCGAAAGTGTCTGCTGATTTATTGGCTCGGCTTTTCTGTTGTAAGTGTTTTATTCCGTAGCTGCTTGGGTGTTCGCATTGGGTCAGTGTACTGATATCTCTATGTACGAGCAGTGCGTTCGCACTACTCTAGTGAAATATGGGGTACGAAGCACTTCTGAGCTGTTGAATCATCGAGCTCTGCGCTGATGATGCAGCACGAAGAACCATAGAATAGGTAGGAGGGTCTCTCAATTTGGTGGTGATTGCTTTTTGGTGTGCACGCACCTTTTTGATCTTTTTCATGATTATGTACCGTGTGGTGATCACACCTTTCATTTTGGTAGTGTTATTGCTCGTTTTCTTTCTACTTTCAAACTCGAGCTATTCTTGTCCTGATTCTTTGCTATGTGGTGGGAATGCTTTACGGAAACTCAAGGTATTCAACAGCCTGCATCGAGTGGCCATGTATCAGAGCATGAAGTCTATGGGTGCAGATGTAGCACAAGGACGCTATGTATGGCTCTAATGAGGTGCTCTGTCGTTTTGCTCTCAGTTTTTATCTTCTGGTTGTCGAATATGCATTTTGATATTATGGATACACCTTTATACTATTTAGAATCGATGTTCACCTGCTTCGGTTAGATGATCATCTTTGTCAATTTACTAGATGGTCATTCGGGCTGTATAAGTCTAGTACGCTGCCTTTGTATCGGGGTTGGCGGTCCGTTCAAGCTGGTCGGTTATCATTTTAAGCCATTATATCTCGCTGTCTTTCCTGTTGGTTGGCGGACTGTAATAACCAGTTACGTTCTTTTCGTGGGTTCAGGAGAGAGATAATAGAACCGAGAAGAGGCGAATTTGTCGTAATTGTGTGGGTGCTGCTGACAGATTCTAAAGTGCATGACATTGTCGATCTGTTTATTTAACGTTGCGAGTCGATAGTTTTTACTCAGGTTTATTTGTATATTCTTGCGTCAACCTTATACTCAGAGAGTATGAAGGCTCTGTAGATGAAGTCATAGACGCTCTAGTCTGTCTTCGAAGTATGTAGCCCGCTGGTTTGGTCGAGTGGTCGATGATGTCAGGGATGCTTTTCTTGCTGAAGTCAAGGGAGAAGAAGTTCTAGATATCGTTTTTAGGTTTTCTTGTCTTATCAGTTTCGGATAGTGTCTCGTCACTATATGGGGATGCTTGTTTTTTCTGATATGATGGACACTTCTATTCGGGATAGGGCAGTAAATGGGTCTTCGCCTCAACGAACTGGAATGAAGGAGTAAGTCGCGATGCAGGGCTTTGAAATAGTTTATAGTCCGTAATAACAGGGACGATAGGACGCCAATTTTCCATCAATCCAACACGTTCTTTTTGGACGAGGGGGTAAGAAGATTCGTCGCACCTAGGTAGCTCTCCAACTGGCAGCTTGCGTTCATATACAGTGTAATGAGTTTGGACCATAAGTGCCAAACTCTTGTACAAATTATTGTTGTTAGTCATTCTGCATCCAGTGCTCATGTTCTCAATTTGAAGCAGTGTGCCTGTGCCTATGGTGTCAAGTGGCAATGCTTCTTATCGCAAAATGTAATTGGGCTTCGTTGGAACGCCGTCTTTCGCTACACACACTGTCAGCTTATTTCGGAGCTAGTCGCTTATGTTGCGCGACACGCTTTGCCTGTTTTTAGTGTGTGTACTTGCAACTATGATGTTCTCGAGAGATAGTTTCCTTTTCACGATTTAGTCTGTATTTCTGGTTGTGTGTAAAGGTAGATTCGGTTGAATTGTGCTAATGCACCTGCAGGTAATATTCTTGGCTTTATCATATAAGATAGTGCGCTTGGTGCTTGTGTCCTGGTAGGGTGGGGCCCGGTTTCTTGTCTCATCTGAAGGATGAAGAGTACGGTTGGTTGGGTGATGGTCTGCGCCAGTCAGCACGTGTGTCGTAGCGCGCCATGCTTGTCGCGGGCGTCAATCTAATGGCATGTGGTAAATCGGCAGTTCCTTCTTTGGGGTGGGCCTTGGTGTTTATTTTTCTATTAAGGTAATTTTGTTTCTTCTAAGGGTTTTGTTATCGTTGTATTGTTGTTTTAATTCGTGACTGATACTTGTCGTTGGAGTTGTATAAGTCCTTAACGCTGTGGAGTTTGCAATTTTGCTTTTACTCTATGGTCCAGCTTTTTGCTCTTGTTGAGGGTAAAAATCGAATACCTGGTTGAGGAGGACGGGCTCTCTTTTAAATGGGTTTATTACTTAAATCCCACCACTAGTCTACACGCGGCTTAACTCGAACAGGCTTAGCTTCTGTTATCAGTGACTCCATCGCGATGTTAGGATTCAATCTTAGGCTGATGGTGTTGTGGGATTTTGTAGTATATGACATGTAGTTAATATGTTCAGGTGAGGGCTGCCCTGGAAGCTTGTCTTAAGTGATGAAGATTTTTCGAGTGGAGGACATGGGGATCATAAACCGAGTATATGGCGACGAGTTATCAGCCGTGGAGCATTTTCCTATTATAACTCTCATTTACTGGTATTATCTTTATTATGAATGAGGAATGTGACATGGGATGGTATACAAGGGGGCATTAGCAAGTTGAGATGTGGTTTTTATAGAGACGTGATATAGACGGTCACTGGGTTAGGGCAACGGTGTAGGATCGGTCAGAGGGGGTGCTTTCACCGCGCCATATTATTCAGAGAATTTATATTCGCAATGATGCGTTTGAGCAAAAATAGTGTCTTGGATGTCTGTTTCCCTGTTGGCTGGTGGGGTTCGTTAGTCTCCTCTGTGTCGGTTCAAATAATGGATTGTCTATTAACAGTACAGTAAAAGTTCCATAATGATTAGATCATGTCTGGCAAAAGTTGCCAGTGGTTATTAGGAGATCCGGGTGTGCGTGGCTGTCTTTTTTTTTGCTTGGACCGTGACACATTGCAGAAATGGTCGAAGCTTGATCTTCGGATTGGATGTGATGGTGTTAGCGGAGTCTATAGGTGCTTCATCAAGTGTTACTTGGCAGTGCATTTGTAGAGATCATAAGTCCTGGATCTACTGAATACTCTTTCCTGCCTATAACTAACACTGATCCTGCCCTTCGCGAGGAGTGCTCATGACTGAAAGAAACTTCGTTGTCCTATAGGTACGTTGTTGCCTACTGTCGTTCTGTGTGTGGTATGGGGAGGTTGGCGGAGCCTGTATATCTGGTATTGGGCGGTGCATGGGATGTGGTCGTCTGCTTTGTACTTTGCATAGTATGTGCCGCCGTTGGCGTACCACTTTGCTGATCCTTCTCGTAGCCGATGTGTTTGAGTTGTTGAACTCTTTGTGCGTAGTATCGGGCTACTACCCGGATGCTGAGCAGGTTGCTATATTTATTATTGTTCCAGCATTTTGAAGACTGGCTTTGAGAGATATGTATGTGTGTTTTTTTCTTTGATGAACAAGACATTGTAAGTGTGAACGATTGTTATAGAAGCGTTGTTCGCTCTTGGTCAAAGTCAATGGTTGTTGTTATAGCGTGGTGGTGACAATTTGTGTTGGTGTTGGTTGTATGAGCTGCAGAGTTGGTAGTGGTTGCTTTAGGCGGTACGATGATTTGATCACACTCGAATTGTAAGGGGCACTGTAGATTGTTTTTCGGAAATGTGTGAGGTTGCGTCGAGGTTTATCTTAGCGTTTCCTGTATGATTTTGTAAGAAGTTTATTTGGTGTTTCAGGGGGTGTGGTGTGGGGTTGTAGACGCTGTGATGGGGCAGTCGTTTCTCAGTTTTCGTCACGCGTATTCGCACGCTTGACTTGTGTTGCTTGTTGTGTTTTTTGGGGTCTCGAGTCAGATTCGTCCAGATTCTTTATTAGTTCCTGAGTCTCACACAAAACTGCTGGTCCTGCATATCGATATGTGATCAGTATTGATACACGGATGTACTGGTTTACCACGTCTATTGTCTCTTCCATGTGGGAACATCTCCGGTGAAGGAACGGATAATAAGCGGGGAGTTGATGAAACGGAAACACCACAGCGGGTGCAGCAGATCAACTCGATCCCTCGACCGTTAACCGGTGTATCGGACTCCACGACGTGAGGGAGATAATATTGGGTCCTCTTGTAACATCCAATTTTATAACATTCCTCGTTTCCAAAGCTACCACGTGATGGCTGGGAGAAGTAAAGGGTTAACATTCCTTCGCTATTTCCTGCTGACACAGGATCAGGTTAAATTGTTTCACTATTTCCGCTGACAAAGGATCAGGGTTAACATTAACCGAAGTGACAGCAGATCATCACTCGTGGTCTGTGTATCACTCGTCAATGACTTTCCAATGGAGGTTTTAAGATGAAACAGTTCATTTACTCGCGATAACAGGTAGTGGTCTCTGTAATTGGAGCGTCTGATGTCCTCCGGCAAGTACGGTAAATTGTTGGCTGTAGTACTCGGGTCCAGGCATTTCGGGTCATTTCAGGTTAGGCTTGGAGTGCTCATCACAAGCTGCGGGAACATTCTGACAGATTTCCTCGATTGTAATGCTACTTTTCTTCTGGGTTAAACGTCCATCAGTAAGTCTTTCTCTTTCTGATGAATGACGATGCCTGAACTCTTCACAAACATTCGTTTGCTGTTTAGACTATCGGGCTCCTGGAGAGGCCGGCTTATTACCCGACACGGGATTCGCTTCCTTCACAGTCGAGGAGAAGAGAAGAAGAAGACGACTATCTTGTGGAGAAGTTTTGTTTCATCGATGAATTCGAGGTCGCTTTTTGGCCAAGATCGTTTCAAGTGTCGAAATTACCACACGAAACATTTCACGGTGTAAGTGGTACGTAGACTTGGTAATCATGATTCAAGTTTGTGAGTTTTAAAACGATGTTCAAGGTTTTAGTGTTATGGGAGGAAGCACCAATAGCTTGTTCCAAAAGACACAAGGTGCTTCGTCGATCGTCCTGGTCCGTAAAGGTAACATGGCGATCTGAAAACCCAGAACCATAAGAGATAGTTGGAGATCAGGTCTGATTTTCAGGAAAAGAGGATGCGTCGAGATGATGACTTCAGGCCGGTGTGTCCAAAGAGGGAGACGGAGCACGAAATGTCGTCGTCTGTTGACTAGTTCCGGCTCGATACGATTTCGGTGAACCACTTTCTGTCTCAGACACGAAGATAACCACGACTTTGTTCATCCTCGTGCGGCTGCACGAACCTTGTCAGTTAACCGAAGACTATGTTTTCTGTAGACCGATAACGAGATCCTCGACGCTTGAGTCGTCGGGCGGGACGCAGACAACGCCATGTTTTTTCCGTGTAATACTCAAATGCGCCCAAACTAACCCGGGGGGAAAAAAAAATTAAGAAGTTTTTTCCCCCCCCAAAAAAAACTAAATTTTTTTAAGAAGGGAGAGGAGGGGCGATTGTTCTCAGTGGCAGTAATTAAATACGAGCCGAGACAGGTTCCAAAGGAAATAAACAAAGCTAAGTGAAACAAAAAAAACGCTCAGTTGAAGGGCCGGGAATGGGCCCCAATAAAGTATCCACAAGAACTGTGGGCCTCTTTTCTCTCTCTATTCAGGAAAAAAGGTATAGCGAGGAGAAGAGGGGATGGGGAGGGGATGGGATGACCGAAGGGCAATACCGTGAAATTAACAGGACAGAATGGGCGGGTGGGGTGGGTGGGTGATGACGAGGGGGAAGGCGAAGCGCGAGGTCTAACGAAAGAGGGAGGGTTGGAGCAACAAAATAGATGCGGAAGAAGGAAACAAGGAGGGAGGTGAAAAACATTCGAAGGGATAGAAGGCGAAAAACAGGGCAGATCAAGCTCACAGACCACACAGCTGCCAATGACACTCCAACTCGGACTCCACAAACAGCCAGCAGGGGGAAGGAGAAAGAGCGAGAGAGGGGGGAGAGAGAGAGGAGAGGAGAGAGAGAGAGAGAGGAAGAGAGTGGAGAGAGAGAGGTGGAAGAGAGAGAGAGGTGGAGAAGAAGAGAGAGAGGTGGAGAGATAGAGAGTGGAGAGAGCGGAGGAGAAGAGAGAGAGGTGGAGAGACGAGCGAGAGGTGGAAGAGAGAGAGAGGTGAGAGAGAAGAGGCATGGAGAGAGAGAGAGTGGAGAGAAGAGAGGTGGAGAGAGAGATGAAGAGAGAGTGGAGAGAGAGGAAGAGAAGAAAGGAAGAGAGGGAGAGAGGAGAGAGAGAGAGAGACAGAAAGAGAGAGAGAGCAGAGGTTGGGGGAGAAAGAAGGGTGGAGCGAGAGAGAGAGGTGGAGGGAAGATGAGAGGTGGAGGAAAGAGAGTGGAGGAGAGAGAGAAAGGGGGTGGAGGGAAGAGAGAGACACCCACAGACAGCCAGAACATCAACCCAGACACGAGACTACAGAGAAACGGTTGAAAGAAATTAAAACGAACGTTTAATTTTGCTATTATTCCTGTACAAATGCCAAAGTGATGGGTCGAATAATTGAAAGAAGATCAATATACGAAATAAGGGAAATGTGGTGTAAAATAAATGCACATGCTTCAGCGGAGAGAATCACCGCCCACAGCAGCCAAACATCACATGGCGAATGGGCCCTGATTTCTTCAAGTCGATCGATAATCAAATTGGGACCCAGTTTTTTGGCAAATATTGAAGAGCATTCCACAAAGTGGCTTGAGCAATAAGCAAGCACCAATGAACGCGAATGATAAGGAACGGCTGCTTGGAAGCATTTGCAATCATCGATCGTGTATAAACAGTCATGTCACCCGAGATGCCCATGCATTCAGCGATTGTCGATATTGGACAAATGAATGTTTTTTTAAGCAGTCGGAACTACTGCTGAATTCATTAAAGAGTTTAAAATTTTGAAGTCGGCTGAGATTGAGAGATTCTAAGAGCTTGTGGCATGTGCTGAAATGAAATAAAATCCACAACGCTGGTCTCCAGGATTCATTAGAAGCATTGCAACACATCTTCGTGCATTCTATGGTAGATGAGCGACGGTTTGATGTACAGTGAGGAAAGTGAAAAAAACAACTTTAATCGTTATATAAGTTCATTGTGGCCTGTTCCAAGTCAAAGCATTGTTGAGCAGGTCCAAAAAAAAAATGGTGGCTGTAAGACTCCTGCGAGCTGATAGAACACTAACAAGATGGCGGCGCGCGATCTTGGTAACTTTTTGTTTTTGGTTTTTGTAATGAGAACACCCCTAAAATTATCTTCAAAGGGATGTTTGAATAATCCCAACACCCCACTTTCATTCTTACATTGCCTTGATTTCCCTTTGTACATGCATTACAATGTTTGGGGCCGTAGGCTTCATGGTTTTTGGACTTATGGAGGGAGACAACAGTACGGATGGAATGTCGGACACCACTCGACATTTATTATTATTAGTTTTTACAGTCAATGCAGTTAACAAGCCTTATAGTGTCCAGTGATTCGTTTGTGTCCATCATCGCATTAACAGAGAAGAATTTTTGCGCCAATGTTCTGAAAGACCTTAATTGAACATCTTTTTGTCTGACAACTCTTGAACAATAACATGGAAATGATTATGGTGCAAATTTTTCGGTCAAACCTTCTTGTGCTTTTTGCATATGTCAAACTCGGTATGTCGAATGCTCCGTGGATCGTTAAGGTCGAAACGTTTTTGGGTGACCAACAACTAGATTCTTAACACAATTCGCATTGCTGACCTCTGGTTGATGGCCTTCCGGTTCTTTGGCTATATCTTTTAATGTTGCCTGTTGCACAAGAGTTTATGCCCAACGCAGAAGTTCTTTTATAGAAGCGTTGGAGGAATCATTGGTGGTCAACGCGCAAGTCTCCTTCAATTTGTTTTCCCTTTTTGGGACGTTTCGTGAATCCCATACACTGATACAATTCGTTAAGTCAATGGGATAATTGCTTTTATCCCCAGGTATTCACCCACTCAATCTGAAAAAAGGGAAAGGAACAAATTCACAACCACTCTCTGCAGAGGCCACAAGGGCATATGTATTTTGCACAGGGGTGACAAGACAATTGTGGGTCACCTGGTCATTTTAAATAATTACCATCTTCAGCAAGAATTCCACAACCTCATTTCTCACTACATGAAGAGCTCTATTGTTCAGATCCTGATTACAATTTTCCTGGAACCACTTAATATTCTTAGAATCTGGTGCCTCAATAATTCTGTGTTTATCTTCATCATAAATTGCTATTGAAAAATTTGTGTCAATCGTATGGCTGAAAGTATAATCTTCTTCTGAAATTAGAAATACGAACTTGAATTTTTTTCAGTAAAAGAGGCAAGGAACATCAGCACTGTCAAAAGATTGACTTGCCATTTTGATAACTGTGTATCATAGTGTTATCCATTTAAAAAGGTTTTATGCAGTTACTCAATTTCTGTAGGATTTTTGACAGATAAGAACCCAGCTTTATCCATAATGGAATTTATTATTGCAATAGATTGAAAAATTGTCCAATATGTGTGAATAACTTGAGCAAGAGGCATTATTTGGTGTAAGCAATTTACAAAATGTCTCATTTCTTTTTGTTGGTGCAGAAAAGCTTGATTTGGGTCAGCCTCTTACTTTATCGCACTAACACGCTGGGATGTAGCATTACCCACGCTTTCTTTTTTTTGATCGAAAGAAAAGGGCGAGTGTAGTCCACCAAGCCATCAACTTCATACGTAAAAATGGGAGAATCATAAATTTGTTACCAGGGCTAGTGCGCTGCATGCACATTAAAGAAGCAATGTAACCGTGGACTTAATAGCAATGCAATACAATAACAGGATTTTGGAAAACAGCATTACACTGGGAATGAACATATTGTGGGCCGACGGCTCAAGACCAACGTGCCAGCACCGGCCGAGGTAAAGATCCCACGATGCATCCGAGCGGTTTAACTCCTGAGGCGAGGTTCCAAATGTAATAGTGGCACGCGCGGAAGTGTAGTGAGGTGAGACATGAATATACCTTACTAGCTTTTCAAACCAACGGGTTTATTTCCCAAACGAACAATAATAAACCAGGGATGATGAATCGCGAGGAGGATGACGGCCAGAGATGAAAGGAAAGGAATGGAAGCAAGTAATAAATAATTATGTACAATGAGGTAAATTGAATCTAAAGAATAAGCGCCTCACTGCCTATCGGTCCAACAGACAGAAAAAGGGAACAAATGGAACGACTCAGCTCTGGTGCAGTGGGGGAGCGAGCAATCATGAGGAGGGACACGAACAGGACTGAAGCATAAGCCATGGGCAGGGTCGCCGAAACGGGGCCAAGGCAGGATGAACGAATGGGCAGAGGCAGTAGGCACGGAGAACAGGCACAGGACAAGACAGACAGGCGGCAGGGTGAAGCTCCTTAAAAACTCTCCTCTTCTTCCTCAGACCGATCGCTCTCAGCCAGTTCTCCCTCAGGATTTCTTCTCCTGTCATCTTTCCAACTACCCTTCTTCACTCCTCCCTTTCCTCTATTGGCATCCCTGCCGCGGCGATCTACTTAGCCCCTCGGGATGCGTTCATAGCCTTCGCCCCCTCTTTTTAATGCGAGTCCCCAGCGCCCCCGGTAGAGGTTTAACATAGAGGTATATCACACGAGTTTTTCACATAACCTAAACTAATTATTTCCATCACACACACCCTGTTATGGTGCATCTTGCAAAACGAAGAAAATTCTAAGCTTCTGCTTCCGCTACTTATACATCGAGATGCTATCTAACTCGCAGACAGACCATGCTACTCTAACTTCCCAAGTATGCTCTATGGGAAATTGATATCTAACCATCCCCCTCACAAAACTTAACAATAATGTATATATGGTGTATAGTTGTTGATCACTAAATCATACTGTTCCACCAAACAAAAACAAAAAGATGGTGTTCATTCCAGCTGGTGTTATATGATTGGTTCATGAAATGCATTGCTTGCTGCTGCCTGTTGCGTTGGGGGTCGAGTTGAAATGTGCACCCATTGTCGGACATCTGCCGGACCCAGATAATAACCAGGTTGTTTGAAAACAGCTAAGATTATTGATAATAACCAGGTTGTTTGAAAACAGCGAGGATTATTGATGATAAACAGGTTGTTTGACAACAGCCTGGATTATTGATAATAACCTGTTTGATTGAAAACAGCAAGGATTATTGATGATAAACAGGTTGTTTGACAACAGCGAGGATTATTGATAATAACCAGGTTGTTTGAAAACAGCGAGGATTATTGATAACCAGGTTGCTTGAAAACGGTCTGGATGATTCATAATAGCTCGGTTCATTGAAACAGCGAGGATTATTGATGATAAAGAGGTTGTTTGACAACAGCTACGATTATTGATAATACCCAGGTTGTTTGAAAACAGCGAGGATTATTGATGGCCAGGTTGTTTGAAAACGGTCTGGATGATTGATAATATATGATTGATTAATAGCTGGGTTCATTTGAAAACGTTTCAGGATTATTGATGATAACCGGGTTTGTTGGAAAACACGCAAGGATACTGATATAACGAGGTTGCTTATGAAACACAGCTAAATTATTTGATTAATAACGGTTGTTTGAAAACGCTCTGGATTATTGATAACCGGTCGTTTGAAAATGGGCTGATGATTAGATAATAGCCAGCGTTCATTGCAAAGCCAGTCAGGATTATTGATGATAAACAGGTTGTTGACAAAGCCTGATTATATGATAATAACCAGGTTGATGAGCAACGGGATTATGTCTGATAAACAGGTGTGTTTTGAAACAGCACTAGGATTAATGAAACTAACCTTTTATTGAAAACAGCCACAGATATTGTGATAAACCAGTTTTTGAAAACAGTAGGATATTGAATAACTAGTACGTGCCCTATGTGTGTGCCCGTAATGTGCATGTCCGTACGTGTGGGCCCGTCGTGCTGCCCATACGTGCGTGGCTGTACGTGCAAAAAAACGAAAAAAAAACACTAAAAACCGCGTGCCAGACGACAACAACCACAACAGGCGTTCCTTCGCTCTCGTGTCCCGTAATTATGCGTGCCCATACGTGCGTGGCCATACGTGCAAACAAAACAAACAAATGCTGTGCCAAAACAACAACACACAGCCATTCCTTCGCTCTCGCGTGCCCGGTACGTGCGTGTCCATACGTGCGTGGCCGTAAGTGCAAAAAAAAAAACTTTCAAACCGCGTGCCAGAAACAACACCACACGGCCCATTCCTTCGCTCTCAGAGTGGCCCGTATGTGCGTGTCCATACGTGCGTGGCCGTTACAGTGCAAAAAAAAAAGAATTGTAGACGTCAAATCGTAAATTTACATAGCACCATGTCCTGTCATTGCCGTTTGGTAAATAAATGGCATAACTGGAACCACTTTTGTCCATTAATATCAAACCTTGAAAAGGCACATCCACAGGGCCCCAGCAATATACTGGATGAGTTTCATTAGAATCGCGACCAGTGGTTGTCGAGAGAGCCGCGTCGAGACAGACACACAGTAGATTGCTGGAATTATATTATAGAAAACGGGTTGTATTGAAAACGACGGAGATTATATTGATAAAACGGTTATTGAAAACGCAAGGTTGATTGTTAATAAACAGTGATTAAAAACAGCAAGGATTAATTAGATTATACAGGTTTATTGAAAACAGCTAAGATTCAATTAGATAATACAGGTTGTTTGAAAAGAGTAGGGTATTATGATAACCAGGTATGTTTGAAAACGCAGGATCGATTATAATACAGCGTTATTGAAAACATTCGAGAATTATTGATGATAAACAGGGTTTGAAAAAGGGCTAGGATTATGATAAAACCAGTTTTTGAAACAGCTGGATTATTGTGATAACCAGGTTGTTAGAAACAGGACGGATATGCTTGATATAAGCAGTGTTCTTGAAAAACAAGCTGGATTATTGACAACCACGGTTGTTTGAAAACAGCTAGGATTTAGTTGATCCCAGTTTTTGAAAACGGTCTGGATGATTGAAATAAGCTAGTTCCTTGAAAAACGCAAGGATATGATGTAAAGCAGGTTGTTGAAAACAGCTAGGTTTATGGTGATAACCATGTTGTTTGAAAAACGCTAGGATTAATGGCATAATAACCAGGTTAATTGAAACAGTTTACGATTAATTGATGATAACAGGTCGTTTGAAAACAGCTAGTGATTACTGATAATAACCAGGTTATTTTGAAATAGATTACGATTATTGAACAACCAGCGTTGTTTGAAAACAGCTAGGATTATGATAACCAGGTTGTTGAACGGTCGGACTGATTGATAATAGTAGCGTTCATTGAAAACAGCCAAGGTTACTTGATGATAAACGGTTGTTTGAAAACAGCTAGGTATATTGGTGATAACCATGTTGTTAGACAAACAGCATAGAGTTAATGATAAAACCAGGTTCTTTGAAAACAGTTACCGATTACTTGCATGATAAGCCAGGTCGTTTGAAAAGAGCCAGGATAATGATTAAATCAAAGAGTCAATCGCCATTTGTTCCTCACTTACACTGATACTCAATAACCTTGTGTGTTCTGGTTCCCCTTGATGCATTATTAGACCTTTAGTCATACCTTATGGAATAGCAAGGAACCTGAACGTTCAGTCCTAATTGGTGGAGGTTACACATTTATTTGTTTGTGCTCTGCTTTATCATGATGAGAACAAATCTATTTTGTATATCTGATTGTAATCGAGCTGATAATAAATAAGCTATTATGAAGGGAAAACGACCATGTTGATTGTTGATAACCAGGCGATTGTATCCATAATTGGCATGACAAACATATAACAGATGGTGAGGGTTAGGTAACAATGATGAAAATCGGTAACTTAATGATAGTAAGATAACTGCAAGATATCATGATGATTAATTATATACTCTTAACCAGGATTTATGGAAATAACAAAACAGGATGAGTTGAAAATGAACCAGATCATTGAAGATAACTGGGGTGATTTGATCGTGACCAGAATACTGATCATAAAAATTCGATTGAAATAACTCGCGCTTGATTGAAAGAAACATAATGGACATCAAATGCCTAATTTTATGTGCATGAGAAGTTACGTTGGGTTAGAGTGAGCACAGGATTGCGTGTAGAGGCAGAGCACTTAATGAGCTTCCAGTCGGTGTTGTCTTACGAGACCGTATATAACGCTTGACGTGGTGGTGTAATTTAGATAGGGGAGTTGCAGCAGAATGAGTAGTGCTGTCTCTCGGTTCGCTTAGCTGGTGGACTATAAGATCCCATGGTGGTTTTGAATAGAGTAGTCGAGTTATGCTGCCAGTACCGCTGCCAATGACAATCTTGCCATAATTCACGGGAAAGGATATGGGCACACCAAGGACTAATTTGCCCATGAAAACATACAACATGGATCCATTGATCTATCGAGGTCATGGTCGGATGATGATGGTTTTTGAGATATGATCTTTAGTTAGTGAAGTGGTGTTAAGAGTTTACTTGCTGATTGTCGACAGCAGGCTGTTTGTTTTTGTAGCAAGGCTAATCATTCGTTTGCCTGTTCTGATCAGCGTGGCATTTTCTTCTTGTTCTCTATCCTCCCGATTGGTTGAAGACGCCAAACATCTTGAAAGCCAAGTAAGATCAGTATTGCGTGAGTACAAGTACTCCATGGAGCGGGATGTGTGGATGTTGTATTGTTAAAAAGAAAACTTATCTGGTGAAGAGACGGAGTGGCTATTCCTGAACGCAGTCTCCTGAGATGGGGACCTGAAGCTGGATGTTTGTTTGCATGAAATTGTCGATTGTATTTGCAGTCATTAAAGAGCCCACCCTATCCATCCACGATATCGTCAGTACCCTGGCTAAATCCTTTGCTTCGAGCTGAATAGGAAGAATAAATCAATTTTAAAGGATGTGGAATTATAAGTTAATTAAGTTACTGGTTCGTTAATACACAGAAGATCCATAAATCGATAGATTAGTTAATGGGATACACACGACATCATAGGTCAAATACCTTTGCATCAGCTTTTCGTATAACCTTGTTCAGCCCAGGATGATTGACAGTACCAGGATAATGACCAAGCCGATTGAAAGTCACTAGTTCTGTCCTTCAACGATGCTGAGAGAAACCCTGTAATGTGGTCTATTCACAAGAGCCTTTGCGAGCACATGGTGTGTTTGTGAAGGTAGAGTTCGCTCACGCCTTCCTGGTGCTCTCTAATTCGAGCCCCTTCTATTTTGGTCGAGAATTGAAGTCGACGCGCTGGGAACCTGGTGGTTAGTCACGTATTGTCAGGTGCGGCCAGTACGGGGGTGAATGTCACCTTGTATGTCTCTGAGAGTAGACGACACCTTGTTAATAGCCTTATGTTGCAGAACCTTATGCATATTACATTGCAAATTTCTAATTTCTCTCGAGATGTTTGAAATCCATCTCTGTCAAATGGTTGCTTCATATCGTGTAATTGTTAGCAGAGCCAAGCAAATCCATACGCGAACCTGCATCACCTCCGTCCCTCTTGGCTAGCAGGAGCCTGCCTGCCACTGCTGTCACGATTATCATGATATGCTCGATGCTGCTTAAAAAGCACGTAAAAAGAAACCCTAATTTAGATTTGCAGGGGATTTTAAAAATATTCGAGAGAAATTATAAACTTGGCATTGACATTAGACCCTTGCCACTGGTTTGTAATCATTCTTTTAAGCAGGGGAGGGTGGTGTGTAGCGGCACGGGGAATGTGTTGTATATTCTTTAAGTGTCGAGCGAAGGTGTTTATGGATTTAAAATTTTGTTTTATATTTGTACGTGTAGTCCTGTCTTTATCTGTCTTTAGTTCGTTTTTCATCAAAACTCTACAGAGAGCGATTGAGAGTGTATAATGATCTAACAGTTCGAAGGAACCTGAATCCATACTCTGTAGGTGGAGGATGCGTATGCTTGAGAAGGAAGAGTGGAGGAAAGATGTGAAACTGAATTTAACCCAGAGGTGATTTCACCATGCAGGAAGCAAAGAATGATGTTTATTTAGATCTATCCAATTGACTGTAGCAGCACACCTGTCCCATTCGTGTCCTGGTGAATTTGTGAGTTAAAAAAACAACAGAAAAAAAAAGAGGAGACAAGTGCTTGGAGTGTTGAGAGGAGATGATTATCATTAGAGTCAAGGGCCTGAAAATAGATGTCATGGAGTGAAAGCTGTTGGGAAACCATAAAACTTGTCCGGAAGTTGCAGTTCAAGAACCAGCAATGTTGTTCGCTCGTCCCCCTCCCCCTCATCATTTGGGGCATTCTCAGGGACTTGCAAGCTGACTGGTTGAC
>CM068952.1:15219841-15232176 GCA_035128595.1 Eptatretus atami | reverse complement strand
CATAGGCTGCAAGCAGCCCCTGCCGAAACTCTCGTCTGCGTTTGGTGAGGACTCAAAGAGCAAGGATACAGTTAATCGTTGACGTCTTTGGTGTAAAGCCTGACTGCTTTTGATACTGGTGCTCAAGCAGATGGTGGCGAACCCTATTAAGAATTATCCGAGCAAAGACTTTGCCGGGCACTGAGAGCAGCGTCACCCCTCAGTAGTTGTTGCAGTCTTGGTGATCAACCTTCCTTTTCGATAGAGTGACAACAAGGCCCCTCTTCCATTCAGTTGGGATGATGCCTGTATTCCAGGCAGAGCGCAGAACTGCATGCAACGACACGGGTGCAGCATTTCCACCAGCCTTGAGAAGTTCAGCATGGATGCCACAGATCCAAGAGCTTTACACATTTCCAAACGTTTCACCGGCAGCCTGCTGTTTCCACAAACGAAGGTGGACCACAGTTGATTGGAGGGTCAGCAATCGGGATAGTGACACCCCTGACATCCAACTCAACAGCTGGTGGATCAGGCTGGGACAACCGCTCATAGTAAGCGGCCCAGAGGGCATTCACTTCGGACTCCTCTGTCAAGAGCCCACCACCCTCTGCTCTAACTGCAGTACACCGAGGAATGGCCTTGGATGAACGCAATGCGTGAATTCCCCTGAAACAGGATGAGAATCACTTGACCATAAGTGATGCTCTACTCCCTCGTAGATTTCTCGCACATAGGCCTCCTTTTCCATCCTAAGTGCATGTGCAGTTTTACACCTCAACTCCCTGAACAGCTCAGTTCTGCCATTCAGCCTGGGGTGGAGGGTTGAAAACTTTTTGACACAGAACATTTCAGCTTTTCATTTTTGATTAATTTGTAAAAATTTCTGAAAACAATTTTTCACTTTGTCATTATGAGGTACTTTGTGTAGATCAGTGACAAAACAATTAAATTGAATCCATTTTCAGTTCAGGCTCTAACGCAACAAAATGTGACAAACGTCGAGGGGTGTGACTACTTTCTGAAGGCACTGTAGCTAAGGGTCGGTAGGGGAGGCATTTAAAATAACAAATGAAAACAGTGGCAAAAATAATGTATAATGTTTATGAATAAGAGAAATAAAGGATTCTGGTTCACGCCTGGTTGGCTTGCATTTCCTTCAAATGCCGTTTGGTCTTAACAATGCTGCAAAAACCTTTCAAGACTTTAGACGCAACAGCAGAAAAACATCGGAAACACCATTGTCTCCTCTTCACCCGTTTGCAGGACTTCGCCATCGTCGTCAATCCCACAAAGTGCATATTCGTGATTCTGGAGTTGAATTTCCTTGGTCATTGTATTAACGACTCAATGCAAACTGCAAGAGGTTTTGGGCCTTGTCAACTTTTTCCATCAATTTGGTCCAAACGCAGCTGTAACACTGCAGCTGCTGAATGAGTTACTCACAACCGGTAAGCATCCTTAAGTGTTCCAATTGTTGGAGCCAACCTTCACAGCCTTCCACACCATCAAAGACGCACTGCCCAATGCCTCATGCCTGGTTCATCCTCAGCGAGAGGCGACCACGACCAGCAAGCCTGATGGTAGACACGAGGTTGCAGTGGGCATGGTCCTTTACCAGATGACGTGAGATTGCAGTGGGCGTAATCCTTTACCAGTACATCGATGCTGACTGGTGTCCACTGATATTCCTCTCTAAAATGCTGAAACCAACAGAGCGCAAGTTCGATTGGGAATTGCTCGTTGTGTCCCTTGCCATGAAGCACTTCCATCACTTCTTAGAGGCCAGACAATTATTTGTGCTTACTGACCAAAAACCTTTAACTTTCCCTCTATCCACCCATTCAGACTCTCACTGTCCTCACACACTTTGACAATTCAGTTATATCTCTCAGTTCACCACTGAACCTGGCATCAAAGGAATCACAAACTTGGTGGCCGATGCTCTCTCAAGCATCGAGGTATTGGCGTTGTGGGTTTCAGGAGGTGGAACGGAGACACACTAGGTTTCAAAGTATCCACCTTTGCAACCACTTATACTTCAGCTTTCGGTGTGTGTGTGTGTGTGTGTACTCATAGTTACTTACAGTCAATGCTTGTTTAATTACTGCATTACCTATGGCGAAAAAAATGCATCGTTATTTCGAGTCGCTCTGCACCTGAGATGGCACCCTTGAATGTCATGTTTCTCCTCGCTATCTGTGGATTGATGCATTTCACTATCTCATGAATGAGTGTTTGGTGAACACCTGGTTCTTTCGGTCATAGAATAATAAAAATGGTACTGGTGGAAACCTAATAATCCATTTACTTGGGTGGGGAGCTGATATAATCGATTAACTTGGAACAAAAATCTGTGTCTCTTTAATCACAAAAATTCCTGTTTAAAAACTGTCTGCCCAGGATTGAAGACGAAGAAGCGTAAATATGAGCTTTACGTAGCAGCAAGTTCCCAGGTGGGACACATATTTACGAGTGAATATAAATCTTAGTTTCCTTATCTTTTCAGCAAGTTCCATGAGCAAGTTGTTGAACGTACCCCGAGCCGGCCATTTCTCCACCCAGAGCTTTACCCACAGCCGTTTCTTTCTCCTGGCACGGCATTGGCAACATACCAACACTAAGTGCCAAAGCAACAGTACTCAGAGCTTTCACCCTTCTCATCCTCTCCCCTGTATTTCTTCTTCATTGCCATTTTGTTTTCCGTAATGGAGCGTGTATGGGTGACGTCACCATGTTTGCGTTCCGCCATCTCGGAGTAGAAGCAAACACAGTGAAACTACACGTGGACTCCATCATTGTGTTTACATTTGTTAAAATAAGAGTTAAAATTGTGAACTTTTCCACTGTATTTTGTTGTGGGAATCGTGCTGATAGGGAGGATTGGTTGTTGGATCCGAGACTGCCAACAAGCAGCAATATAAAGATTTGGATATGGAGGCTTGACTTTGAGTTAGGAAGGGTGTTCAAAAGGGATTTAGAATGAGATTCTCACAGTAGTCCAAAAAACGGCAAATTTGTCTTTTATTTCTCAATATCTGATTATGTACACTAAGTAAGGTGTGTGCGTGTGTATGAAGTCGGGGTTCAATTTGCGACCTGACTATAAATTGTCTGGTGCTTCACAGGCATTGTTGCGTCACAGGTTGGTCCGTCCCTCGGCGACGGTCTTGTTGCGATGCGTTGGCAAGCATCGGCTAGTGTGTAGCGGGCTTTAGTTTTTCAAATCCCTCCCAAAAATATTCAAATATCGTATTCTCGAGAACCGCTGAACCAATCAATGCAAAACCTCACAAATAACACCGATGGACCGAGGCGCTTCAACTTGCGAAAGGGGAGGCTGCTTCGTGAGACCAAGATGTTGACCAATAACCGATCAGAGTGCTTACTTTTTAACATGGTCGTCGGTGAACAAAAAGGTATCTATTTACAGTCATACACATAACCAGACACCACTGTGAATTACTTGGTGCTATATTAACCGAAATATTATCTCCCTAGGTGGGAAAGGGCCGACAGATGGTGCGAAAACTGAAAAAATACTGATTACGTACCTTCTCAATGATGTCGCTTAACTTTTTCCGTGATGAAATTTCATATCTTAATCCTGACATTTATTTGTGAAAGTACCTCGGAAGCTGGAAAGTTGCATGCAACTGCTCATTCTCATTGCTAGGTGTCTAGATCTCATTTACCCGCAGGTTTATAAAATACTTCTGTTTCCATTTTGACTTTTCTTTCTCTTTTCTTTTGCTTCTTAATTTTTTTTTTCAGTGAAGATATTTGTGGTTTTATCATCATCACATTCATGATGTACTTTGGCTTTGATTAGGGCTTATTTTCAGAAGTTTCGTGCAAAACAATTTATTTCGATATTGTGACAGACAAAGCCTGGTGTTGGTGCAGTGGTTAGGGCAGTGGCTTGGGACCCAAAAGGTCCTGAGTTCAAGCCCGCGTTGGGACACTGAATTAATATATGTATATGTGTATATATATGTATGTATATATGTATATATATATATTATATATATAATATATATAGAAACCAAGTCGAAAACACCAGGGGTTGACTCAGCCTGCCATCCTTCCGAGGTCGGCGAAATGAGTACCAGTTGTACTGGGCCCGGTGTATGCCCCGGTTAGAATAGGTGTACCATATCCCTGTGTGTCGTAAGAGGCGACCAGGGTTGCGTCAGGAAGGGCATCCGGGGTAAAAACCTATGCCAAATCATTATGCGGACAACAAAACGAATTTCCATACCGGATCGGTCCGATAGAGCGAAATGGAGAACGGTTGATCCGCTGTGGCGACCCCTAACGGGAGCTAGCCGAAAGAAGAAGAAGAAGAAGATTGTGACAGAAACCAGCGAGTGTTGTTTTATTATTATTATTATTATTTTTTGGTTTTATTTTAACTTTTTTGGTTTTAGGGTTGAGGTGTATGTGTATAGCTTTGCCATAGACTTTGGTCTTTGTTCCTAAAGCAGCGTTTCTCAACCGGGGGCCCGTGGCCCCCCAAGGGGGCCATGGCCTTCGACCGGGGGCCATGAGCGGCGCCAAAAAACTGCGATTCAGAATGAGAAGCTTGTAATGTACAATTAAGGTGACGAGTCTCCGGTCATCGTGTCAAAGTGAAAAGGGTAGATGAGTTTAACCACGATTTTAAAAGAGAAGGCGGAGCCCACAGAGAATTCATAGTAAACCAATGTTTACAAAAACGTAGAATTTTGTTTTTTTCAATTTTTTTCTCAGATGTCGAAGGTTCGAAAATGGAATGACAGCTTGTCAAGTTTGGATTCACGAATGTCAGTCGAGATGGCGTGGACGCGCGCTGTCTGCACTGCTCGGTCGTGATGTCAAATGCGTCACTACATCCTTCCAAACTTTCAAACCATCGCGACAAGATGCATCCCGGAAGGAAGGAAGATAATATCGACGCTCTGTCTGCGAAACGACACGATATGACCGTGAAGGACACTTCCCAAATTTGGATTCCGGCAGAAGAAAACCTGCTCTTCAATCCAGCTACGAAGTGGCATACCGAATTGCGAAGTGCAAGAAGCCGCACACTATTGCTGAGGACTTATCAAGCCATGTACAGAGAAAATGGTGGAATTGATGATCGGACCAGAGGCGAAAAGAAGATCCAGCAAGTTTCGCTCTCTAATGACACGATCCGACGACGGATTGACGACATGGCCGCTGATGTGTGCCGTCAAGTTTGCTCCGAAATCAAACAAAGCACGCTCCAGGCTAGCCTTCAATTAGACGAGTCTACCGACACCCCCTGGAGAGCCAGTTGATCGCCTTCGCTCGCTACGAGAGAAAGGGAAAGATGAAGGAAGAGTTCTGTTCTGCAATACCCTACAACCACAAGACAGCGGCAGATATCAAAGCTATTGTGGACTCTTTTTTTTGAAGCTAATGGACTCGGTTGGCAGAATTTCAAGCACATTTGTTCTGATGGTGCCCCAGCATGTCGGGTCAGAGGAGGTTCGTCACGCTTGTGAAGAACGAATGGCCCCATGTGACGTCCTCCACTGTTCGCTACACCGATACGCTCTTGCATCAAAGACTCTTCCGCCTCGTTTGCTGGAAGTCATGGACTCGCGGTCAAAGTGATCAACTTCATTCGTGCGAAGGCCAAAAATCATCGGCTCTTCCAACTCCTGGCCAACGAAATGGGAGCGGAACATGTTGGACTTCTGTTCCACACCAAAGTCCGTTGGCTATCGAGGGGGAAATGCCTCTCTGGCTGTATGAACTCTGGGTTGAGGTGGAAATCTTCCTGCGACACGAAAACAACCTCCATGTCCACTTCGACAATGAAGAGTTCGTCATGATGCTCGCCTACCTGGCCATATATTCGGCCGACTCAACGAAATGAACCAGTCCTTGCAAGGCCGTGATGTGACAGTCAGTGACGTTCAAGACAAGCTTGCCGGACTGTCTGCTAGAATGGAAGTCTGGCAGGCACGAATCAAGGCCGGGTCCACTGCCTCGTTTCCTTTCTTGGACGAGCACCTGCAGACGCAGAGGATTGAGCTTCCCGTCGGCATCAAAGATTGCATCATCACATCTCGACAATCTCTCCGCTGAGTTCAAATCGTATTTCGACGATGCACCGTTGGATGTTCCGTGGCACAAAGACCCGTTTAACGCCAAAATTGAACCTACTGAAGACGAAGCAGAGGAGCTGGCAGAGTTGAAGGTTTCAAAGCAATGAAGCTGGTCTTCAGTAACAAAGAAGACCACTCCACCTTCTGGTTGTCTGTTCAGGATGCGTATCCACTACTCAGCAAGAAGGCATCCTAATGCTCATTCAATTCGCCACAACATATTGTTGCGAATTCGCGCACCGTCGGCGTGCGATCGGCCACGCGACTCGAACCGCGACCGCCTCGCCCACCGGACGGACAATTCAGTCGTGACCCTCCCGGCTAACGCCGGATCCAGTCACGGGTGGGCCTTTCGACCTCACCACAATCGTGCCAATCGGCCACCCGCGTAGGATAGGGTTGTTCGCCAAATTCGACCTACCTAAGTACACGGCGGATGGTAAACCGGGCGATCGTACCTCGCCGCAGGTCGACTCCGGACACGAGCCGCTTGGGCGGGCCGTTCCGTACTATCGGATAACGAGCGTGTTATCGTCGACCTCGACGGTTCAGATTATTTACCGGCGTTTTGCACCCACTACGAACCCTTTACGTGAAGCAGGATGGAGGTCAATTAAAGAAAAGATGAAGCGAAACGGGAAAACAGTTCACACAATGCACAATTTATTTCGGCACACGGAAGCCACACCTATAGCACGTATTCACAGCCACAATAAGCGAATGCACATATATTACATAGAACAAAAAAATGCACATATAAAAGAAGGAGTTAAAACCGACTACACGACACACGGACCACTTATACAGTTACTACCTTACAAGACACGGCGCCACAACACGCATTCACACCGAAGCAAAGAAAGACCCTCACAGGCAAGGGAGTCAGACTGGGCCCGTGGGCCTAATGCGCGTGGAACCTGGATGAGCGGCCAGGCCCACGAGACCGAAGGGTCCTACCCGCGCCCTCGTGGCGAGCCGCAGAATGTCGCTGCACGGCGGTTCCGTGGCACCTGCTGGTGTAAGTGGGAACGGGGCCCCTTGTCGCACTCTCTCAGCGCGGGGGAAAAGGGGGATTGTTGATGCTCTGGGAGGGAGTATGGCTGGCTTGCTCGAATCCCGCGACGCGAGCCTCCAGGTCCACCTCAGCCGTTTCGCCTCGCAGCGTCTGCCCCACCGATCTCGCTCACCGATCTCCTCGAGCTCCGTCTCCAACGACCCAGCCCAACTGACTTCCTCACCGATCTGCTGCTCCACCGACACTCTCCACGATACTGCTCAACTCACTTCTCACCGATCTGCTGCTCCACCGACACTCCTCACTGCGCTCGCCTTTTTATCGGCTTCGGGAACCCACCATATGCAAATTATCGGATCCAAACGACCTCAGGGGCGGAGCCACGCTCGCCGATTGGACGGAGAAAAAGGGGGCGTGTATCATTCCTGATCCTCAATTTGCATATGCCGATTTTCGTCAGGGCGCGTCTGGAGGCGGGCCAAGCCGCCCGGCGCTTCCTGATTGGGTGGATCAGATGTGGGCGTGTATCATTTCTGATCCGAATTCTCCTCGGAAAACCCGCATCTGCACTCGCGTCTCGCGTGTCTCGCTGAAGACAGCTCGACGCTCGCGTCACACAGGTGGTGCGGGAATGGCGTAGGAGAAGGTGTGGAGGGTTTTCGGCGGTGTTGATGGCCATGGTGCTGTTTGGAATGGCGGTGATGTGAGGTTTGCGGTAGCGAGTGGTGAAGGTAGGTTTTTGCTGCTGGCGTTGTGTTGTTGTTGGCGTGGGTGGCTCAAAACAAAGGTAGAACAGAAAAACGCCTAACTCAAAGGATCGCAGCCCGAATGAATCACATTAATTCCCTCTATACAATGGTTTGGGCTAACTACACATGTACTTAAGAAATATATCTCACCTACGGGACCTTTATGGTGTTTGCGAATTTCCAGAGCCGTAACACTACCCCCTCCCCTTTTACAGACTCGTCCCGAGTCGTCAAATTATCGTGTGCCATATGTGTAGTTCTCCCCTAGTACGTTTTACCTACGGATCCCTGAGTGCGACATTCATGGTATTCGCGTCCCCAAAATAAATAACCTGAGGGCTGAGTAACTAACTAAACAAACTCACTCACACGGACGACTTAAATAAAATTGCCGGCGCTAACACATAATGCCGGGGCGCACTCAATTTACAATACAACTAACACCTTAACCTTATAATTTACACTACTCCATGGCCCAGGATCAATGGACTCTGCAGGAAAAAGGAGAGTCAAAAGGAAACCGGTGCAGCGGCCGCACTGCAGGCCCGTGTTGCAGCTGCCAACAGGACAGTTCCTGCAGCTTGCAAACTGTTGTGACGATCCTGCGGCATGGAAATGAACAAGGGGGGCAAAGCAAAATTGAACGGGGCTGGTGAACAGGGGCAGTGGGCATGACATGGCAAAGGTAAAGGCAACATAGCCTGCAGAAAAGGCCGTGCAGCAAACACAGCGCGCAGACGAACTGGCCGGCACAGGCCTTGCAGTAAAAACAGCCGTCGGACGATCCGGCCGGCACAGGCCTTGCAGCAAAACAACAGCTGCCGATGAACTTGGCCGGCCTCTTGCCGTGCAGTGCAGATTGGTGGAGGGAGTGCGTGGTGCTGGCCACACAGAAGGCGGGCTCGACCTGCCTACTGTCTCCTCCCACCTATCGCCTTTGCCTGTCACTGTACATACCCACTCCCTAATTTGTCAAAACCCAATTTAGCCCAAACTAATTTTTTTTTGTTGTTTTTATTTTCACTTCCCTACTTCCCATACAAATCGCCCCTAACCCCTTTATCGTCCTTGTTCGGCTAACCTATTCTGTCACCTAGCCTACTCCCAACCCCTACGTTCCTTCCCGGAGGGAATAAGGGAGAGCTAGCGTCCTGTGCCGAGCCCAACTCGACCTCAGGATGGCTCTCCCAGATCTCAGCGATCTAACCCAAAGTGGGTCCAGCGGCCCACAACGAGAGCGAAGGGATGGATGGTGCGGAGGGGTACACTTCCTATCTACCTAACCGTTAACCTTTAAACTACCCCGGGGCTTTCAAACAAGCGCTTCGCTTAATCTATTGGTTCTAACAACCCAGATTCCCGTCGCCTGTGTTGGTGTCCTACAGTTTCGGGCCTCGCCCTCGAATTTTCCCTCGTGCCCTTGCACGGTCTCATGGCTGGGACGCGTGGCTCCTTTGGCAGGCACGACCCTCTGCCGAATCCCCTACAATGGCACCCCGGCACTAACACTGCCTCCGAGCCTACCAGCTCCCTAAACACCGGGAGTGCCCCCATGCAATCCCCTGAAACGCACACGTGCAGGCTGGCGCCCCGGGCCCCTTTCCGAGGGTCACCCGTGCCCACGACACTGCCCACGCGGCCAACGGCGCTCCGGGCCCCCGCACCAAGCGGGCGCACCGTGCCACTACGCTAACGGCCCCCCATGGGCCCTTGGCCTACCACGGCCGACTAGCCCGGTGCCCGGGTAACCGCACTCAGCGATACTCACCGTTCGCAGCCACGCTCCAGCCGTCAACAGGGCTCCTGCACCCCTCCATAATGGGTTTCGAGCCTACTTCCCACCAACAGCAAAACGACTTCCATTTTTCAATTTGTCTAACCCAGCTAACTCACTCTACACTGAACCCCGGGGTCCTTGGGCGGGAGTCACTCCTCCCCCAATCACTCATCGCACCATGCATTCCACTTCGCTCCACTACACAGACCCGCTGGCCTCACTCACTCAAACACGTTCTCACCTCACAACTTTCCAACTCTTCAACACACACCAGCTGAATCCTGCCATCCTTCTAACTACCTCCCTATCTAACTCGTGCTCCCACGTCGCACCCTACACTGTAGCACGTTCTTTTAACACTACGTAGCTAAGACGTCCCCACTACACACTACTGTCTGTCACTGTCCCCAAATCCTAAAAAATTATTTCCCATCCTAAAGCTCACTACAATCCCTCTAACTAATCCATTCCAGCGGGCCCCATGAGGACCTACCCCTGCCCCATGGAGCCGGTCTAACTAACACTAACCCTTCCCCTGACTAGTTCCATCCTGTCCAGGTAAGGGGTCTTTCACCCCTTACCCGGGAATCCTGTTCACTCCGAAAGCGAGGCTTGCTATTGTTAATTTTGTCTTTCCAATTATGCGCAGCACCAGCGGCGGCAACTCACAGCCTGCGCTCTTGCACCTTTCCCGTGACGTCATGGCAGCTGCACGTTACCTCGTCCCTCTTGGACGTAACCATCCCGGCAGTGATTCACCCTCCTGCCGGAAATTCCAACCTACGTTGCAGCCATGACGTCACCCCTGCGCACCCCCAAAACAACCCTCGCACTCGGAGGGCTCCCCACGCAACACATGGCTCTGCCCGTTGGCAGCATTCACACAAGCTCGCGTGGAGAACCATCCGGTCCAAATCCGTAATCCTGCCTAACCTTTGTCCGTCCGCGGGATCGGCAAATCCACCGCTGGCGTTTCCGGACCGGGCTTCACTCCCGCAACGCGAGGCACTGTGGGGCGTCCGTGCGCTGCACAGCACGCGACCTCGCGCTCGTGCTGGGCGTGAACACGGACGGTCCCCACAACAGCCTAACGGCCGCTTACCCGGTCTTCTGTTCCTCTGTCGCCGTCGTCTCCGTTCCACCATCGCACACGCTCGTGTCACGACGCACAGACTCACTCCATCAACACTCACATTCACACGGGAAGACGCGGCTGATGCTCCACAGCATGCCGACGAGCATCTCCCATCACATACAGAGACCTCACACACACGTCTCCCTCACATCCGCCATTCTCAACACCGTGCTTCGCACACGCGTGGCCGTTTCTGGCGCACGACGCCGCTCCACCCACCGGGTCTTTCACCCGCACCCGTGGCTCCCTCCACACACGGTTGCTCATCACCTGCGTGTCCCTTTCAACACACGCACGCTCGGGAAAGCCGCACTCGGCACACGTGCCACCACACACTCACACACGGGGTCGCTTCACCACGGGGACACAACTCACCGCTTGGCGTGCCGCAAAGCACGCATGTCCGCACACTCGCAAACACACCCCTGCACAACACACTGGGGATTCGTGTCCCCACAAGGGTTTCCCGGGGCCTCTATACCCCCAAGCTGCACGTGCACTATCCACAGCACTCGTCCTTCAACTCCGCTCTGGAACGACCGAACCCAACACTGGTCGGATTCGCCTCAAGGTGGCATACTCCCTCCCTCGTTCCTGGAGGAGGCCGTCCAACTGCTCACACCGGGTACTCCCACACGCTCCGTCGAGCTCACCCCATGTATCCTCCACTACTCTGATGTGTGTGTGTTCTTTCCATTTAACCCCGGTTCTTATCATGCAGTCTCTCCTCATTTTCTCTACCTCCCTGGTCCTATACATCTATTAGTTTCTGTTCTTTCTGGAGTTTTTCCATCTCTCTGGATTTCAATTTACTCTCTCCTTCAGTTATTAATTTCAAACTCGTATAGTTTTTGTTTTCCTCTCCACACTCTTCCTCATGTCCTATTTCCCAATCTCATGCACGTTTCTCTCAATTGGCTCATTTCCTTCCTGTGTTTCATTCGCTGTTCTCTCATTAAACCCTTCCTTGCTTCCTCTCCTGTCCTTCCTTCTCCAGTTTCATGTTTGCTTCATTATGGTTAATCCTTTCTATGTGTTTCAGATTGCGCGTCTCATTACTCTTCCTTGTTTTTCTTCTCAGTGTCCATGCCTCCTGCAGTTTCATGGTTTTCTCTTCATGTGGTTAATTTCCATTTATTGTGGTTTAATTCGCTGTTCATTGTCACCTCTTCGCCACTCCAGCCTTGCCTTTTCTTTTCAAATTGGTCAACCTCGGCTTCATGTTCCTTTTGTTTTCTACCATTGTTTCTTCTCGCTCTTCCTCTCCATCTCGTTATTGCCTTCTCAATCTCCTCATTCTTCCTTCCTGCTCCTCTTCTCCTCGATTCCACACTTATTTTTTTTCGTTTTGGTCGTTCAATTTCAAATTCATACCTTTCAGTTTTTTTTATCCACTGTCTTTCATTGGTTCCTCATCTGTAATCTTCGTATATTTCTTCAACTGAAGATTTTCTTTCTCCATGTCTCATTCTTGTTCTTCCAGTACTCTTTCTTGTTCTCATTCTGCAATCTGTGGGTTTCCTTCCATTGATCGATTTCCCTCTCTGTCTCATTCGTTCTT
>CM068952.1:15206143-15216982 GCA_035128595.1 Eptatretus atami | reverse complement strand
AGCCAATAATCGATTTCCTTGGTTGGAAAGCTAATAATTGATTTACTTGGTTTGAAAGCCAATAATCAATTTCCTTTGTGCTGTTGGAAAGCTAATAATCGATTTATTTGGTGCCGTTGGAAAGCTAATAATCGATATCCTTGGTTCCGTTGGAAAGCTACTATTCATTTACTTGGTTGGAAAGCTAATGAATCGATTTACTTGGTTGGAAAGCTAATAATCGATTACCTTGGTTGGAAAGCTAATAATTCGATTTACTTGATTGGAAAGCTAATATGATTTACTTGATTGGAAAGCTAATAATCGATTTTCCTTGTGCGGTTGGAAAGCTAATAATCGATTTATTTGGTTCCATTGGAAAGCTAATAAATCGATTTATTTGGTTCAATTGGGAAAGCTAATAATCGATTTATTGGTTCCATTGGAAAGCTAATAATCGATTTCTGTGGTGTCGTTGGAAAGCTAATATCGATTTCCTTTGTTGTGAAAGCTAATAATCGATTTCCTTGGTTTGGAAAGCAATATATGATATTCCTTGATTAAGAAGCTAATAATCGATTTTCCCTTGGTTGGAAAGCTAATAATTGATTTACGTTGGTTGGAGAGCTAAATAATCGATTTCCTTGGTGCCGTTGGAAAGCTAATAATCGATTTATTTGGTGGTGCCAATGGAAGCTAATAATCGTATCCTTGGTTCCGTTGAAGCTAATAATCGATTTACTTGGTTGGAAAGCTAATCGTCGATTTCCTTGGTGCTGTTGAAAAGCTGATAATCCATTTATTTGGTGCCATTGGAAAGCTAATAATTAATCGATATCCTTGTTCCGTTGGAAAGTGAATAATCGATTTCCTTGGTTGAGAAGCTAATAATCGATATCTTGGTTCCGTTGGAACTTAATAAATTGATTTACTTGGTTGGAAAGCTAATAATCTGATTTACTTGGTTAGAATAAGCTAATAATCGATTTCCTTTGAACAAAAAATCGTGTCCGTTTAAATTCAAAATTCCTATTTTCAAAACCCGTCTTTCCGGGGTTGAAGAAAAAGAAGAAACATATGAAGAATGGGGAAATGGAGCTTAATGCAGAGATTCTAACGGTGACATTAATTTATTATTCTGCGACTGCAGGAACTCTTGAAAAGGACATGGAAGGAGCAATAAGTCACGGGGCACACTTTGCAAGGTTGTTGTTTTCATATCTTCAGACGTCTTTGGTGCATGGTCAGTGCAGTTGTTGGTCGAGTTGGTGACACTCAACTGAATAATAATCCTGGCACTTAATGGTGAGGACACAAGAAGCTGTATACATCGGCGAGTAGTATATGAAAAAAAGCACCCTAACCCTCAACAAATTCTACAAAAGTTTTTTCAGTGTTTTTATTACCGACTGGGTGTTTAGACTACAGAAAAAAGTCTATACAAATCACCACCGGAAGTAGGTTAAAACTGGGTCGGTTTCAAGATGGCCACCGCTGACCCTGAAAATCAAGAAGGCAGCTGTTTCTTCCTTATTATTAGGTGTAGAAACAATATTTTTTGTATCTAACCTTGGGTTTTAAGGTCAAGCAATTCATCAGTGCCAATGGATTTATGACTTGGTCCATAAAATCCGTAAATCCAAGAGTGGCTGGCTAATATGGCAGTCAACACTCCAAACGATTTGATATAGAACAGTGGTTTTTCGCTTAATTTAATTTTCTTTATTAATATATTACTTATTTTGACCTTCTTTCAGCATTATTTCCTTCAATATTGAAAGTTTTTAGATCCTCGTGGAGGGATCTCAAGCTCTCACGTTGTTGTTCTTCATCTTCTTCTTGTGGACTTTTTGTTTCAGCAGCCTACAGTTTTCATCGAAACTCCTGAAACTGGCGTGTATATGTAAAAATAACCTGCGCAGAGAAGTAACCATCTCCGCTTTTGAAATTCCTCCTGAAAAAAAGTTATGACGTCAAAATATCTCCGCTAATGGAAATCACCTAAATGATTATCTCAAACTAGGCAAAGCTTTTTTGAATTCTGTTTGCAGGAATCGAACAGGGCATTAGCAGAGATGAATTACCACAACATATGATACATCAACTATGACGTGATATCAATTTTTTATGACGTCATTCCTATTTTTTGACTTTTTGTTTCACAACCAGAGTTTTTCAATCGGATCTTCGTGAAACTTGCCATGTATATGCAGAAAGCCACACGAGTCAGTAACAGCATCTCTGATTTTGGAAATTCCTTCCTAAGAAAAAAAAGTTAACGTCATAAATATCGCCGCTAAAATGGAATCGCCTACACATTATCTCCGAAACTAGTTGTTTCACAGCCTACAGTTTTCATCGAAACTTGCCTGAAACT
Source organism: Eptatretus atami (assembly GCA_035128595.1). Taxonomy (NCBI): domain Eukaryota; kingdom Metazoa; phylum Chordata; class Myxini; order Myxiniformes; family Myxinidae; genus Eptatretus; species Eptatretus atami. Next base: position 15,214,626 of record CM068952.1, on the reverse strand, counting down.
GGCATATATATGTAAAAATACCATGCCAGACCAGACCAAAAATACCCTGCGTAAAAACCATCTCCGATTTTGAAAATTCCTCCTAGAAAAAAAAGTTATGACGTCAAAATATCTCCGCTAATGGAAATGCCTAAAAAATTATCCCCCGAAACTAGGCAAGCTTTTTGAATTTTGTTTGCGGAATCGAACAGGGCATTAGCAGAGATGATTACCGCACATATGATACATCACTATGACGTCATGTCAATTTTAATGACGTCATTCCTATTTTTTGACATTTTTTTGTTTCACGACACCCAGAGTTTTCATCGGATCTTCGTGAAACCTTGCATGTATATGTAGAAGACCCACGCGCAGGCAGTAACATCTCCGATTTTGGAACATTCTCCTAGAAAAAAAGTTGACGTCATAATATCGCCGCTAATGAGAAATCGCTACACCATTATCTCCGAAACTAGGCAAGCTGTTTGAATTTTTGTTTGTGGGAATCAAGCCGGGCATTTAGCACAGATAATTTGTCGCAAACCTGATACATCACAATGATGTTCATATTCGTTTTTAATGACGTCATCAATTAAGAGGATGTGGATCTTAGCTCATTTGAGCTTTGTTATTTCTGTAATATGTCCTGAGTTCAACACCACCATGCAGGAGTTCAATGATGTCAGCATACACCACAAGTGGAACAATACAAAGATTCAACTGACACCAGATTGAAAGAGACGCATCAGAACCTTTCGAAGATAAGCACAAAGCTGATTTCATGTTCACCTTACTCCTCTAACCCCTCATTGAGAAATATCAATGGTATGGTGGGCGAAAGAAGACGTCAATGTGCATGAACACCAATGTGTTTGGAAGGAACCATCATCGACAGAATGATTACACAGCCTATATTTTTCCTTCTCTTTTCAAGAGAAAGACAAAGCCAAGACCTTGGGAAAATTCATCTGCTGTCAAGGTTGTCCTGACAGAACCATTGAATCCTGGCCAATGTTTTCAGCGATTCTTGTAGTGTCCAGGATAGGACATCTGTCTCAAGAAGAGGTGATGAGATATGAGCTGAAGTCAAGGGCCATCACCCCTTTTTGAGGACAAATTTTTTGAGAAGGCCAACAAGCCTCACTAGCCCAAATCGAATGACCATTGTAACCAAGATACCATCAAGTGAAGTGACATCAGATGCTATCTCAAAAACTGACTATATGTGCTTGGACGTAGGCTCCTTACTATGCAAGCTGAAGTGAGGAGGGGAGATACCTAATGGTAAAAAGAGCCAAGGCTAATTGCTGACTTCACAAGTTAGCACTATGGGTCAACAACTGCTGTGTTTGAACGGGTATGGGGCAGGTCACTCAATAAAGGATTTTCTTCATGCTTTCACAGGATGTTGATTCACGATCCCGTGTTTATAGTGTTGGAAATAAATCAGCCTTCCAAAAATCCGTGAAAGGTGATGGCAGTCGTCCAATCCTGTGCAAATGCATTCACTTTACCAGGCAAGAACTGCAATGACAAAGAAAACCTCGGCAGCCAAGTGATGGCTGTTATGTTTGTATGGGAAAGTAACATGTTCTCTGGCAGCGTTGCATTATGATATACTCACTAGGAAAGTTCTCTGTGCAAAATCATTTGTTATGTCCCGAACGTCTTCCCCCAACTGAGTCTTCCACCAAATTGCATTGTCCTCAGAATGTACTTTCAGACCATGACACGGATGGGGATCTGCAGTGATATTTGATCCTTTGAACTGGGGTTGGAGACTTGAAGACAATCAACTTATACCCATAAATGTCTGATATGAATGCTGCACCTGACACTCTATTGAAAGTGGTCCATGCAATTGCACAACTGGTTGCAATACCCCCGTTGCAGTTGCAAAAAATGTGGGCCTTCCATGTCTGCTGCATGTGGATCATGCCAACTTACTCCTGTGACAATTCGCACACCAGCTTTCAGAGAAACGAGAGGACAGTTTTGAGGATGAAACCTGAGACGGTGAAAGTGACAGTTACTTTTTTTTTAACTATTGCATTTAGTATGCCATAAGATTTTTCACTGAATTCTTCAGTGTACTCTGAAATACATTATTCTGAAATATTCAATAAAATTTTTTTAAAAAAAACGGTTATATTGCATTCTTTAGCCCTAAAACTGATTTACAGGTAAAATAATATGGGAGTTATTGGTAAGTACTTCATTCATGATGTTGGCCGCCATCTGGATTTACGGATTCGATGAACCAAGTCTAAATCCATTGCACCAATGAATTGCTTGACCCTTAAAACCCGGGGTTAGATACCAAAATTATTGTTCGAGCACCAAATAATAAGGATTTCAAGCCACCTTCCTGATTTTAGTGTCAGAGGCGCCATCTTGGAACTGACCGCAGTTTTAAACTCACTTCCGGTGGTCAGATTTTGGTCACTTTTTTTCTGTCTTTAAAACACCCAGTAGTAAAAAAAAAACACTGAAAACGTCTTTTTAGAATTTGTTGATGATATGATGGTATATTGACCAATCTAATTAGCAATTATTATTTATTTTCCTACAAAGAAATATGTCCCAAATCTCCCAAAATTACTTTGCCTGCACAGATCAGCTTCTTGTGTTACCAAGGGGAACGGGTATTTACTAGTTCTTTAAGTATTGTACATCAATTTTTGTTTTCTGTAGTCTTCATGTTTGCATCTTCTGGAGGTCTCTCTCTCCTTCTAAACAACTCAACGATAACATTTTCACTTTCACCTTTCGACAATCACTGAACATGTTTGGTAATTCAGTGAGATGACAAAGTCAACTTGTTATAGTCTCGCGAAGCAGGAAAAAAAAACCAGCGGTACAGTTAACCTCAATACGTCTAATAAACAGGTGTGAGTTGTGAGGGAGGGCTGGCATGATGGCCGAGAGGTTAGGCACACTCGCCACTAAGCTTTCTAGTTGGGTTTCAAATCCTGACCCAGCCCCAGCTAGAAACGGTCATCCTGGTGTTTTCATAGGCGTTTTGTGTTGTGTGGGTGCATTGTGTGGTGTTTGTGTAGTTTTGTGTGTGTATTTGTGAGTGTTTGTGTACTGGTGTGTTACGTAATTAATAAGAGACAAAATTAGAACTGCCATTTTAATAACTGCTGGCAGTGAAGACTGGTTCAGCCATTTCAAGAGAGAAGATTTTAAAGTTTTTTTTTTGTCTTAAAGCGATATGGCTGCCAAATTACGTGACCAACGAGGTCAATGAAAAAGTTTTTGTGGACGCATTTTTATCCCTCAAAAATTTTCAATACTGATCGGATTGGCGTTCTACATATGCAATTATGACGTCATAACGAAGGCACCATGATGTCAAAAAAAATCACACTCATTTCGCCAAGAGGACTACTTGCTATGTGCCAAAGTTTCAATTTTTTCCTTGTGCGGTTTCAGAGATACAGGGGTCCAAAGTTTTTTCCGTTTTTCCAATTGGCTGCCACACCACGTGACCTATGACGTCATGTTTATCATAAGAACATGAAACATGAGTAGTTGCTCCGATGGTGAAAAATTCGTCTCAATCCGACTCAGCGGTTGCGGAGAAAAACACAAAAGTTCTGTGCGGACAAACAGACAAACATAACAGACCCAAATGCAATACCCTCTTCCTTCGGCGAGGGTAACGGTCACTAGAATTGCCACTTTATAACTGCTGGCAGTGATGACAGGGTATCAAGACATCGGCTTTGGTACAACACGGGCCTACGTCTCTCTCTGATGTAGGATTGACGAGTTATGAAAACAGGAAACGGTATGTGTTCAATCGATTTATTACGTACGCAGTTAGCCCTTTTTTCCTGAATAATAATAATCAGTATCAATCGAATTGGCATTTAAATAACCTGAAAACAAAGTAATAAATTATTGACACCATGGTCCACAGGGTAAAGTGGGACTCCCCCGAGTGCTAACGATACCCAACACATCTCTCTACAATGTGGGACTGACAAGTTATGAACCAAGTGACCCGTCATATTCCAGCTATTTATTATGTACACAGTTGCCCCTTTTTCCTGGGGCCATCATCAGTATAATTGAATTGCTGCTCCGCTACCCTAAACCCATCCAGCAAACAGCCAAATGAGCCTTATTCCAAAAAAAAATTCAAAAAGTTCACAGAGATTCAAACAATTAAATAATTCTGGCTGCCAGACCATGTGGCCGATCGGGTTGAAATTTAAAACATACAACCCACGTGTTTATGAATCATAACTGTGAATTTTCATGTTGACTGAAGAAGAGATTCATTAAAAAAAAACAATATTTAATTTTTCCTTCAATTCAACATGGCCAAACCATGTGACATTAATTATTCGTGAACACACTTTACCCCAAGTCTTGGGAACATGTGTGCAACATTTCACCTCGATCTATCCAGCCATTCTGAAGGAGAGAATTTTTAAGTTTTTGGGTAAATCCAATATAACTGCCAAACATATGCCCTACCAAGAATTCATGAACATCTTGGTTAACGCAAAAAACTTGAGGAATATGTGTGTAAAAGTTTCACCTTAATCTGTTAAGCCATTCTGGAGGATAAGATTTATTTTTAAAGTTTTAAATTTTCCAAATCCAATATGGCTGCCAAACCACATGACCTATGACATCATAAATTTTCATTGTGCCTCGAATGTGTTGGGGGATTTACGCTTGTGAAGTTTTGTGCTAATCGATAAAGGCGCATTTTTCTATTCAAGATGGCCGCCAAACAACGTGACTTGCGTTGTCATCATTTTCAGCCGATATGCAGCAATGGAGTTTCGACGATACTTGTGAAATTTTGCTTTCAACAGGGTAATTGGTTCCAGAGAAAACATTATTTAAATATTTCCTTCATTACAACATGGCTGCACCATGTGACAATTAATTATTCGTGAAACACCCTCATATCCTCAAGTGTTGAAAGATTCAAATACATTTTTTTTATGCCAATATGGCTGCCGAACCAGTGACCTATGACGTCATCAATTTTTCTGTCTAATTTTTTCCATTGATGACCCTCAAACATTTTCAGACTGATTGGATGCAGCGTTTCGTTCTATGTGTCAAATTTTCTCCGGGATACCACTTCACCGATGAGTCATGAAAAAAATCACACATTCCCCAGGGGGAGAGCTTCACATGTGCCAAAGTTTCAATTTGTCCATGATGCAGTTTTTGGAAGATACAGAGGTCAAAGTTTTTTCCGTTTTTCCAAATGGCTGCCACAACCATGTGACCAATGACGTCATAATTGTAATTTAAAAATTAGGCATGAATAGTCGCACCTGTGGTGAAACTTTTCGTTTCACTCCAACAAGGTGTTGCAGAGAAAATGAATTTAAAAGAGAATAATCCGGAAAATTGCCGGCGGAATAATAATAACTAGCCGAAACCCCGTCGCAGACGGATCCGTTCCATGAGCCCAATATGACAACCAGTGGCGGCTCTTGTAAGACCGGATCCCAGTCGATGTACTCCATGGCCTTCCTAATGAGGCCTAAAACGTCCTTGTACAGACATTTTTGGTGTACACTACTCCTTGTGAAGAAGTCCTCTGATTTGTGCACGTGTCTACTTTGACGTACAAACACCGTGTCAAAACTTCCAGGTCACAGTACCGAGAAAAGCGTGACGCGACAGCTAGGAGGAGCACAAAATTGGTCCTTCATATTAATATATGGATTATAATAATAACGTACAAGGAGAATATATCAGAAGAAAAACAATAGGTTACCCTACCTGAAAGCTGGTACCCTAAATTATGACACAAAGTATGTTTTTTTGGCAATGGTGAATTATGAATAATTATGATCTGAATATCCAACACAAAAAAAGCAAGTTGTGAGCATTGATAATGACTCACATGCAATGAAAACAACGATGAAGGTTGCATTGACCTTAAGAACGTATGGACCTCTTCATGAATTTTGAGGCTTCTGTGGAGCTGTCACAATTGCATATTGCCAAAAAAGGAGGAAATTTTTTTCCTGGAAAGCACGTTTCCAAAGCCTGGCCTCCAAAGCGAGTTGCCAACCTGGCATACCTCTGTCATGCAAAGTCCTTCCTTGGCACACTGAAGCTCCTGACCACCACACGGCTTTCATCACTAGCCTGATGGAGTACTACTCTTCCCTCTGGGCTGGTGCTCCTGCCTCTCACACTCTCAGCTCAGCGCCGTGGAAACCAAGGCATTTAGGATCATTGGATAATCTCCGTCGATGAAAGCGGAGCCCTGGGTCTCTCACTCTTCACCGCAAGGCAGGTCGGTGATCTGTCTGTCTTCTCTGTCACTAAGTCTCGCCCCCCGTCTTCTGGTAGCCTCCTCCCCCCCCATATTTCTGCAGCGGTGCTCAAAGGTCAGCCAGCAACCCCCTTCTGGATAGAACACAATCAAAGAAATCGCTCCTCCACCTTCCTCTTTATTCCTCGTTTTTTCCCCCGCTTTTGACAAACTCCGACACTCTCTCAATTCCACTCTTTCCCTTCCAGGTCCTTCCAAAACAGCTGTTCACCCACCATCTCTTATTTGCCCCCAATCCAAAACCATGACTTTTTCCACCCCCGCTACAATCCACCCAAAACCCACCTCTTCAAATTCCTCCAGCCTTCCTTCTGAAAAGTCCCTGGTAATGTCCATCTTGTTTATACTGCACCCCACCCCATCCTCTCCTTCTAACAGATCTCCTCAATGTCTTCCCCCCCCTCCGTCTTTTGGCCTTCCCTCTCCTCCCTCATCTCCTGCTCCCTTGTTGTATGTTCTGGTGATTTAGCTCTCATACAGCACTCGACAATGGATATAATACACACAGATTGAATCAAGTTTAACAAATAACACATTTTGTTTGAGCACGGGTGAATGAATGAGAAGTTGGAGGAATGGAAGGTCTTCAAACAGAGGAAGGTCGTGGGGCAGACTATCGGTTTGCAGAGACCCTTTGGAGAAATGTTGCATGACACGAATAAGGTGATGACAAGTTGAAACCAACAGATTCTGCCTTTACAACAATGTCCTTCACGTACTTCATATCATTTGAGTGTAACAGTGGCGAGGTCAAGTTAAAGTACTCCATTCAGGGGCTCCACCTGCTCCTGGTGGATTTGCTATTATTTACTTGACTGTTAATGCTCTGAGGACTCATACAACGCAGTCAGCTACAGTCAAGTCCATTGTCTCATGCCTAATATTTCAACGTGCAACAGCTGGTTGTCCTGTGGTTGTTCTTAGCATCACAAGATTCAAAACAGAACTTCAATGTATCATCACAGTTCACAGCCAATCCCATGAATGTTTCAAAATAGAAATTCCTTCACTTGGCATTGTATTTTTATACATCAATTCATAGCAAGTTTTGCAAGGCCTATCCTCAGCTTTGCTGATTGGAAAAAGAACATTTGCACTTGCATGTCCTAACCGAACACTGCATGCCTGTGTCAAAGAGTGCCCTTGAGGCAAAACACAAATGACTTACAATCTTCAACACATCTCCAAAACCCATCTCTGAGTCAGTGCCGCCCCATTCCCAAGGAATGGCTGTCATGACTGTTACACCATAACTCAGGTATACCGGAGGCTCACCCACTCTCATGAATCCTTTTCAAGGTTATTTCAACCACATTCCTGATGAACAACCATTTGTTGCTTCTCACTCACGAACCACCGCTCGTCTCAGCTACCATGTGTTCATAATAGCCAAGGCTCCAAAACGCCCGCTACAAAACCATATCCTGATGATGTCCACCCCTGTGACAACCTCAGGCTGCCATTAGCTGCTTCTGAAAAGTTGCTTTTGCATGAGAGCCGGCGATAACCTTTTGAGAGCAGGAAAATCTCGCATGGAGATCATTTCCACTGATGCTCGGCCCCATGCAATGTCGCTTTCGCACTTGCCATGGCCCATGTCTCGATCCACCGGTGCAAACGCGTTCTGCTGCAATCATCCGAATCGCCCGCAGTAAATGCCCGAACGCAGTTAGTGTTGGCATCGTGTTCGGCTCGCGCTAACCAGTTAATGATTGCTTATTACAATGGAGATGACATTAAACAGTGAGTAGATGCAGCAACTCCTGCAAGAACGAGCAAAAGTTTGCAAAGGCGGTAAGCCACCTTGGCAAGTAATCAATCCTTTTGGCTGCTCACCAAGGTCACCAAAAGCCAATCGTTAAAGGCACAAACAGAAGTTAAAGGAATCGATGTAACTCCAACCCTCACAACAGCCTGAATAAAGAGCAGATGCTGTGCAGCCACAACAACTGGCTGCAACCTAGATTGTCATGACCTGAAAACAGAAGGTGTTCCATGCAATGAAGAGTAATTTGCTTGAACTTTGTCACTTAAACCTGGCGTTGCTTCCTTGCTTCGCTGGAGAAACTTGGGGTGTTGGGCAAGAAGTGGGAATTTCGCAGCAAGCCACAGAGACGTTGTCACAATGAAGATGTTGGCGTCTTTTGGTGGCAAGGCTTTTATGGGCACAGGC
>CM068952.1:15192531-15205954 GCA_035128595.1 Eptatretus atami | reverse complement strand
GGAAAGCTAATAATCGATTTCCTTGGTGTCGTTGGAAAGCTAATAATCGATTTCCTTTGTTGTGAAGCTAATAATCGATTTCCTTGGTTGGAAAGCTAATAATTGATTTCCTTGATTAAGAAGCTAATAATCGATTTCCTTGGTTGGAAAGCTAATAATTGATTTACTTGGTTGGAGAGCTAAATAATCGATTTCCTTGGTGCCGTTGGAAAGCTAATAATCGATTTATTTGGTGCCAATGGAAAGCTAATAATCGATATCCTTGGTTCCGTTGGAAAGCTAATAATCGATTTACTTGGTTGGAAAGCTAATCGTCGATTTCCTTGGTGCTGTTGAAAAGCTGATAATCCATTTATTTGGTGCCATTGGACAAGCTAATAATTAATCGATTATCCTTGGTCGTTGGAAAGTGATAATCGATTTCCTTGGTTGAGAAGCTAATAAATCGATATCTTGGTTTCCGTTGGACTAAATAATTGTTTACTTGGTTGGAAAGAAAGCTAATAATCGATTTCCTTTGAACAAAAAATCGTGTCCGTTTAAATTCACAATTCCTATTTTCAAAACCCGTCTTTCCGGGGTTGAAGAAAAAGAAGAAACATATGAAGAATGGGGAAATGGAGCTTAATGCAGAGATTCTAACGGTGACATTAATTTATTATTCTGCGACTGCAGGAACTCTTGAAAAGGACATGGAAGGAGCAATAAGTCACGGGGGCAAACACTTTGCAAGGTTGTTGTTTTCATATCTTCAGACGTCTTTGGTCATGGTCAGTGCAGTTGTTGGTCGAGTTGGTGACATCAACGGAATAATAATCCTGGCACTTAATGGTGAGGACAAGAAGCTGTATACATCGGCGAGTCAGTATATGAAAAAAAGCACCCTAACCCTCAACAAATTCTTACAAAAGTTTTTTCAGTGTTTTTATTACCGACTGGGTGGTTTAGACTACAGAAAAAAGTCTATACAAATCACCACCGGAAGTAGGTTAAAACTGGGTCGGTTTCAAGATGGCCACCGCTGACCCTGAAAATCAAGAAGGCAGCTGTTTCTTCCTTATTATTAGGTGTAGAACAATATTTTTTGTATCTAACCTTGGGTTTTAAGGGTCAAGCAATTCATCAGTGCCAATGGATTTATGACTTGGTCCATAAAATCCGTAAATCCAAGATGGCTGGCTAATATGGCAGTCAACACTCCCAAACGATTTGATATAGGACAGTGGTTTTTGCTTAATTATTTTCTTTATTATATATTACTTATTTTGACCTTCTTTCAGCATTATTTCCTTCAATATTGCAGTTTTTAGATCCTCGTGGAGGGATCTCTAAGTCTCACGTTGTTGTTCTTCATCTTCTCTTGTGGACTTTTTTGTTTCACAGCCTACAGTTTTCAATCGAAACTTCCTGAAACTTGGCGTATATATGTAAAAATACCCTGCGCAGAACAGTAACCATCTCCGCTTTTGAAATTCCTCCTAGAAAAAAAGTTATGGACGTCAAAATATCTCCGCTAATGGAAATCACCTAAATGATTATCTCAAACTAGGCAAGCTTTTTTGAATTCTGTTTGCAGGAATCGAACAGGGCATTAGCAGAGATGAATTACCACAACATATGATACATCACTATGACGTGATATCAATTTTTATGACGTCATTCCTATTTTTTGACTTTTTGTTTCACAACCCAGAGTTTTCAATCGGATCTTCGTGAAACTTGCCATGTATATGCAGAAGCCCACACGCAGGCAGTAACAGCATCTCTGATTTTGGAAATTCTTCCTAGAAAAAAAAGTTAACGTCATAAATATCGCCGCTAAATGGAAATCGCCTACACATTATCTCCGAAACTAGTTTTGCTTCACAGCCTACAGTTTTCATCGAAACTTCCTGAAACTTGGCATATATATGTAAAAATACCCTGCGCAGACCAGACCAAAAATACCCTGCGTAAAAATACCATCTCCGATTTTGAAAATTCCTCCTAGAAAAAAAGTTATGACGTCAAAATATCTCCGCTAATGGAGAATGCACTAAAAAATGTATCCCCCCGAAACTAGGCAAGCCTTTTTGAATTCTGTTTGCAGGAATCGAACAGGGCATTAGCAGAGATGAATTACCGCACATATGATACATCACTATGACGTCATTCAATTTTTATGACGTCATTCCTATTTTTTGACATTTTTGTTTCACAACCCAGAGTTTCATCGGATCTTCGTGAAACTTGCCATGTATATGTAGAAGCCACGCGCAGGCAGTAACCATCTCCGATTTTGGAAATTCTCCTAGAAAAAAAAGTTGAACGTCATAATATCGCCGCTAATGGAAATCGCCTATACCATATCTCCGAAACTAGGCAAGCTGTTTGAATTTTGTTTGTGGGAATCAAGCCGGGCATTAGCACAGATAATTGTCCGCAAACCTGATACATCACAATGACCGTCATATCGTTTTTATGACGTCATCATTAAGAGGATGAGGATCTTAGCTCATTTGAGCTTGTTATTTCTGTAATAATGTCTGAGTTCAACACCACCATGCAGGAGTTCAATGATGTCACATACACCACAAGTGAACAATACAAAGATTCAACTGACACCAGAATTGAAAGAGACGCATCAGACCTTTCGAAGATAAGCACAAAGCTGATTTCATGTTCACCTTACTCCTCTAACCCCTCATTGAGAAATATCAATGGTATGGTGGCGAAAGAAGACGTCAATGTGCATGAACACCAATGTGTTGGAAGGAACATCATCGACAGAATGATTACACAGCCTATATTTTCCTTCTCTTTCAAGAGGAAAGACAAAGCCAAGACCTTGGGAAATTCATCTGCTGTCAAGGTTGCTCCTGACAGAACCATTGATCCTGGCCAACTGTTCCAGCGATTCCTTGTAGTGTCCAGGATAGGACATCTGTCTCAAGAGGAGGTGATGAGATATGAGCTGAGTCAGGGCCATCACCCCTTTTTGAGGACAAATTTTTTTGAGAAAGGCCAACAAGCCTCAACTAGCCCAAATCGATGACCATTGTAACCAAGATACCATCAAGTGAAGTGACATCAGATGCTATCTCAAAAACTGAACTATATGTGCTTGACGTAGGCTCCTTACTATGCAAGCTGAAGTGGAGGAGGGGAGATACCTATGGTAAAAGAGCCAAGGCATATGCTGACTTCACAAGTTAGCACTATGGGTCAACAACTGCTGTGTTTGACGGGTATGGGGCAGGTCACTCAATAAAGGATTTTCTTCATGCTTTCACAGGATGTGATTCAACGATCCCGTGTTTATAGTGTTGGAAATAAATCAGCCTTCCAAAAATCCGTGAAAGGTGATGCAGTCGTCCAATCCTGTGCAAATGCATTCACTTTACCAGGCAAGAACTGCAATGACAAAGAAAACCTCGGCAGCCAAGTGATGGCTGTTATGTTTGATGGGAAAAGTACATGTTCTCTGGCAGCGTTGCATTATGATATACTCACTAGGAAAGTTCTCTGTGCAAAATCATTTGTTATGCCCGAACGTCTTCCCCCAACTGAGTCTTCCACCAAATTGCATTGTCTCAGAGTGTACTTTCAGACCATGACACGGATGGGGATCTGCAGTGATATTGATCCTTTGAACTGGGGTTGGAGACTTGAAGACAATCAACTTATACCCATAATGTCTGATATGAATGCTGCACCTGACACTCTATTGAAAGTGGTCCATTGCAATTGCACAACTGGTTGCAATACCCCCCGTTGCAGTTGCAAAAAATGTGGGCTTCCATGTACTGCTGCATGTGGATCATGCCAACTTACATCCTGTGACAATTCGCACAACCAGCTTTCAGAGAAACGAGAGGACAGTTTTGAGGATGAAACTGAGACGGTGAAAGTGACAGTTACTTTTTTTTTTACTATTGCATTTAGTATGCATAAGATTTTTCACTGAATTCTTCAGTGTACTCTGAAATACATTATTCTGAAATATGTCAATAAAATTTATTTTAAAAAAAACGGTTATTTGCATTCTTTAGCCCTAAAACTGATTTACAGGTAAAATAATATGGGAGTTATTGGTAAGTACCTTCATTCATGATTGTTGGCCGCCATCTTGGATTTACGGATTCGATGAACCAAGTCATAAATCCATTGGCACCAATGAATTGCTTGACCCTTAAAACCCGGGGTTAGATACCAAAATTATTGTTCGACACCAAATAATAAGGAAGTTTCAGCCACCTTCCTGATTTTCAGTGTCAGAGGCGGCCATCTTGGAACTGACCCAGTTTTAACTCACTTCCGGTGGTCAGATTTTGGTCAACTTTTTTTTCTGTCTTTTAAAACACCCAGTAGGTAAAAAAAAAAAACACTGAAAAACGTCTTTTTAGAATTTGTTGATGATATGATGGTATATTGACCAATCTAATTAGCAATTATTATTTATTTTCCTACAAGAAAATATGTTTACCCAAATCTCCCAAAAATTACTTTGCTGCACAGATCAGCTTCTTTGTTCACCAGAGGGAACGGGTATTTACTAGTTCTTTAAGTATTGTACATCAATTTGTTTTCTGTAGTCTTCATGTTTGCATCTTCTGGAGGTCTTCTCTCCTTCTAAACAACTCAACGATACATTTTCACTTTCACCTTTCGACAAATCACTGAAACATGTTTGGTAATTCCAGTGAGATGACAAAGTCAACTTGTTATAGTCTCGCGAAGCAGGAAAAAAAACCAGCAGGTACAGTTAACCTCAATACGTCTAATAAACAGGTGTGAGTGTGAGGGAGGGCTGGCATGATGGCCGAGAGGTAGGCACACTCGCCACTAAGCTTTCTAGTTGGGTTCAAATCCTGACCCAGCCCCAGCTAGAAACGGTCATCCTGGTGTTTCATAGGCGTTTTGTGTTGTGTGGTGCATTGTGTGGTGTTTGTGTAGTTTTGTGTGGTGTATTTTGTGGTGTTTGTGTACTGGTGTGTTACGTAATTAATAAGAGACAAAATTAGAACTGCCACTTTATAACTGCTGGCAGTGAAGACTGGTTCAGCCATTTCAGAGAAGATTTTTAAAAGTTTTTTTTTTGTCTTAAAGCGATATGGCTGCCAAATTACGTGACCAACGAGGTCATGAAAAAATTTTTGTGGACCATTTTATCCCTCAAAAATTTTCATACTGATCGGATGTGGCGTTCTACATATGCAATTATGACGTCATAACGAAGGCACCCATGATGTCACAAAAAAAATCACACTCATTCGCCAAGAGGACTACTTGCTATGTGCCAAGTTTCAATTTTTTCCTTGGTGCGGTTTCAGAGATACAGGGGTCCAAAGTTTTTCCGTTTTTCCAATATGGCTGCCACACCACGTGACCTATGACGTCATGTTTATCATAAGAACATGAAACATGAGTAGTTGCTCCGATGGTGAAAATTTCGTCTCAATCCGACAAGCGGTTGCGGAGAAAAACACAAAAGTTCTGTGCGGAAAAACAGACAAACAAACAGACCCAAATGCAATACCCTCTCCTTCGGCGAGGGTAACGGTCACTAGAATTGCCACTTTATAACTGCTGGCAGTGATGACAGGGTATCAAGACATCGGGCTTTGGTACAACACGGGCCTACGTCTCTCTCTGATGTAGGATTGACGAGTTATGAACAGAGAAACGGTATGTGTTCAATCGATTTATTACGTACGCAGTTAGCCCTTTTTTCCTGAATAAATAATAATCAGTATCAATCGAATTGGCATTTAAATAACCTGAAAACAAAGTAATAAATATTGACACCATGGGTCCACAGGGTAAAGTGGGACTCCCCCGAGTCTAACGATACCCAACACATCTCTCTACAATGTGGGACTGACAAGTTATGAACCAAGTGACCCGTCATATTCCAGCTATTTATTATGTACACAGTTGCCCCTTTTTCCTGGGGCCATCATCAGTATCAATTGAATTGCTGCTCCGCTACCCTAAAACCCATCCAGGCACAGCCAAATGAGCCTTATTCCAAAAAAAAAATTCAAAAAAGTTCACAGATTCAAACAATTAAATAATTCTGGCTGCCAGACCATGTGGCCGATCGGGTTGAAATTTAAAACATACAACCCACGTGTTTATGAGATCATAACTGTGAATTTTCATGTTGACTGAAGAAGAGATTCCATTAAAAAAAAACAATATTTAATATTTTCCTTCAATTCAACATGGCCAAACCATGTGACATTAATTATTCGTGAACACACTGTTATCCCCAAGTCTTGGGAACATGTGTGCAACATTTCACCTCGATCTATCCAGCCATTCTGAAGGAGGAGATTTTTAAAGGTTTTTGGGTAAATCCAATATAACTGCCAAACCATATGCCCTACCAAGAATTCATGAACATCTTGGTATACGCAAAAACTTGAGGAATATGTGTGTAAAGTTTCACCTTAATCTGTTAAGCCATTCTGGAGGATAAGATTTATTTTTAAAGTTTTAAATTTTCAATCCAATATGGCTGCCAAACCACATGACCTATGACATCATAAATTTTCATTGTGCCTCGAATGTGTTGGGGGATTACGCTTGTGAAGTTTTGTGCTAATCGGATAAGGCGCATTTTTCTATTCAAGATGGCCGCCAAACAACGTGACTTGCGTTGTCATCATTTTCAGCCGATATGCAGCAATGGAGTTCGACGATACTTGTGAAATTTTGCTTCAACAGGGTAATTGGTTCCAGAGAAAACATTATTTAATATTTTCCTTCATTACAACATGGCTGCCAAACCATGTGACAAATTAATTATTCGTGAACACCCTCATATCCTCAAGTGTTGAAGATTACAAATACATTTTTTTTATGCCAATATGGCTGCCGAACCAGTGACCTATGACGTCATCAATTTTTCTGTCTAATTTTTTTCCATTGATGACCCTCAAACATTTTCAGACTGATTGGATGCAGCGTTCGTTCTATGTGTCAAATTTTCTCCGGGATACCACTTCACCGATGACGTCATGAAAAAAATCACACATTCCCCAGGGGGAGTACTTCACATGTGCCAAGTTTCAATTTTGTCCATGATGCAGTTTTGGAGATACAGAGGTCCAAAGTTTTTTCCGTTTTTCCAACATGGCTGCCACACCATGTGACCAATGACGTCATAATTGTAATTTAAAAATTAGGCATGAATAGTCGCACCCTGTGGTGAAACTTTCGTTTCACTCCAACAAGGTGTTGCAGAGAAAATGAATTTAAAAGAGAATAATCCGGAAAATTGCCGGCGGAATAATAATAACTAGCCGAAACCCCGTCGCAGACGGATTCCGTTCCATGAGCCCAATATGACAACCAGTGGCGGCTCTTGTAAGAGCCGGATCCCAGTCGATGTACTCCATGGCCTTACCTAATGAGGCCTACAAAACGTCCTTGTACACGACATTTTTGGTGTACACTACTCCTTGTGAAGAAGTCCTCTGATTTGTGCACGTGTCTACTTTGACGTACAAACACCGTGTCAAAACTTCTCAGGTCACAGTACCGAGAAAAGCGTGACGCGACAGCTAGGAGGAGCACAAAATTGGTCCTTCAGTATTAATATATGGATAATAATAATAACGTACAAGGAGAATAATCAGAAGAAAAACAATAGGTTACCCTACCTGAAAGGCTTGGTACCCTAATTATGACACAAAGTATGTTTTTTGCAATGGTGGCTTTATGCAATTATGATCTGAATATCCACACAAAAAGCAATAGTTTGTGAGCATTGATAAATGACTCAAGCTGCAATGAAAACAACGATGAAGAGTTTGATTGAAAACCATTTGTGACAGACCAGATATGTTGACTCATCCTTTCAATGATTTGTGAGGCTTCTGATGGAGACTCGTGCACAATTGCAATTGCCAAAAAAGGAGGAAATTTTTTTCCTGGGAAAGCCACGTTTCCAAGCTGGCCTCCAAAGCGAGTTGCCAACTGGGCATCCTCTGTCATGCAAAGTCCTTCCTTGGCACACCTGAGCTCCTGACCACACACACGGCTTTCATGCACAGCCTGATGGAGTACTACTCTTCCCTCTGGGCTGGTGCTCCTGCCTCTCACCTTCCTCAGCTTCACGCTGTGGAAACCAAGGCATTTAGGATCATTGGTATCTCCTGCGATGAAGCGGAGCCCTTGGGTCTCTCACTCTCTCACCGCAGGCAGGTCGGTGATCTGTCTGTCTTCTACTGTCTCCTCTCCAGTCTCGCCCCCCTGCTCTGTCTGCGATGTCCTCCCCCTCTCCCATATTTCTGCAGGGTGCTCAAGGTCAGCCAGCAACCCCCTTCTGGATAGAACTACCAAAATCAAGAATCGCTGCTCACCTTCACTCTTTAATTCCTCGTTTTTTCCCCGCCTTTTGAACAAACTCCCACACTCTCTTCAATTCCACTCTTCCCTCCAGGTCTTCCAAAACAGCTGTTCACCACCATCTCTTATCTTCCCCCATCCAAAACCATGATCTTTTCCACCCCCGCTAATCCACCCCAAACCCACCTCCTTCAAATTCTCAGCCTTCCTTCCTGAAAGTCCCTGTAGTGTCCATCTTGTTTATACCGTGCACCCCACCCCATCCCTCTCCCTTCTACAGATCTCCTCATGTCTCCCCCCCCCCTCGTTTTGGCCTTCCCTCTCCTGCCCCTCATCTCCTGCTCCCCTTGTTGTATGTTCTGTGATTTAGCTCTCATACGAGCCTCGACAATGGATATAATACACACAGATTGAATCAAGTTTAACAAATAACACATTTTGTTTGACACGGGTGAATGAATGAGAAGTTGGAGGAATGGAAGGTCTTCAAACCAGAGGAAGGTCGTGGGGCAGACCTATACGGTGTTGCAGGACCCTTGGAGAATGTTGCATGACACGAATAAGGTGATGGACAGTTGAAACCACAGATTCTGCTTTCACCAATGTCTCTTCACGTACTTCATATCATTTGAGTGTAACAGTGCGAGGTCAAGTTAAAGTTACTCCATTCAGGCTCCACCTGCTCCTGGTGGATTTGCTATTTTTACTTGCACTGTTAATGCTCTGAGGACTCTATACGCAGTCAGCTACATCAAGTCATTGTCTCAGCCTAATATTTCAACGTGCAACAGCTGGTTGTCCTGTGGTTGTCTTAGCATGCACATAGATTCAAAACAGAACTTTCAATGTATTCATCACAGTTCACAGCATCCCATGAGATGTGTTTCAAAATAGAAATTTCACTTGCATTGTAATTTTATACATCATTCATGCAAGTTTGCAGGCCTATCCTCAGCTTTGCTGATTGGGGAAAAAGAACATTTGGCACATTGCATGGTCTAACCGAACACTGCATGCCTGTGTCAAAGGTGCCCTTGAGGCAAAACAAAATGACTTACAATCTCAACAACATTCTCAAACCCATCTCTGAGTCAGCCGCCCCATTCCCAGGAATTGGCTGTCATGACTGTTACACCATAACTCAGGTATACGGAGGCTCACCCACTCTCATCATCCTTTTCAGGTTATTTCACCACATTCCTGATGGAACAACCATTTGTTGCTTCTTCACTCACGAACCACCGCTCGTCTCAGCTAACCTGTTGTTCATAATAGCCAAGGCTCCAACGCCCGCTACAAAACCATTATCCTGATGATGTGCCACCCCTGTGACAACTCTCAGGCTGCCATTAGCTGCTTCTGAAAGTTGCTTTTGCATGAGAGCCAGCGATACCTTGTTAGAAGCCAGGAAATCTCGCATGGAGATCATTTCACCTGATGCTCGGCGCCCATCAATGTCGCTTTCCACTTGCCATGGCCCATGTCTCGATCCACCGGGCACAACCGCGTTCTGCTGCAATCTCCGAATCGGCCGCAGTAAATGCCGAACGCAGTAGTGTTGGCATCGTGTTCGCCGCAGTATCCAGTTAAGTGATTGCTTTATTACAATGGAGATGACATTAAACAGTGAGTAGATGCAGCAGACTCCTGCAAGAACGAGCAAGAAGTTTGCAAGGCGGTAAGCACCTTGTGCTAAGTAATAATCCTTTTGGCTGCTCACCAGGTCACCAAAGCCAATCGTTGAGAAGGCAACAAAACAGAAGTAAAGAGAATCGATGTAACTCCAACCCTCAACAGCTGAATAAAGAGCAGATGCTGTGCAGCCCACAACAATGGCTGCAAGACCTAAGATTGTCATGACCTGATAAACAGATGGTTTCCATGCAACTGAAGAGTAATTTGCTTGACTTTGGTCACCTAGAACCCTGCGTTGCTTCCTTGCTTTCGCTGGAGAAACTTGGGGTGTTGGTGCAAGAGGTGGGATATTCGCAGCAGCAGCCACAGAGACGGTGTCACAATGAAGATGTTGGCGTCTTTTGTGGCAGGCTTTTATGGCACAGGCCAGAAGGGTGATTAGGCGCTCCAGGAAAAGATTAAAGAAGAGAATCGTCGCAGAACATCCCAGTAGGCCATAAAAAATCAGGAATATTTTCCCTGCAGTGGTCGTGGGTGTAGTCATGCCAAAACCTGTCAGGAAAAACCATGGTATTTTGTTGTTAAACGATCAGATTTATCCATTTAATTGATAATGCTTTAACTTTCATTGTGAGTTTGCATGCAAGGTTATTTATGATGAGACACGATCCACTTTAATTCACTTTTATGGGATAATACTTTCAGCATGCCTGGTGTTGCTTAATGGTTAGGGTGGTGGGCTTAGGATTGTTGGGTCCTGAGTTCAAATTGTGCTCAGCCATTGGATTAATACCAGGTTGGGTTGATTCAGCCTGTCATCCTTCTGAGGTTGGCAAAATGAGTACCAGCTTTCTGGGATGATTGGGCCATCTGAGTATCCTGTGTTGGAGTGGTGACCTGTCCAAGATTGTGCCCAATTGCCCAGGAGCCTGCTTTGGCAGCACTGATTCTCTGTGCAGAGTATGGTCCCATTGGATTTGGATGGGATACTTTGAGTACATCTTAAAGGGCTGTCCACATACTACATGCACAAAATTTCCAGTATCGTTTTCCCTGACACCACTTTCACATTAAATACATTTTCCTTTTCTCTGCTTACGTACCCCCCTTTCCTCACAATCACTCATTTCTTCCCCAATCCTCCTCTCACCTCCGCATATGCAAAAGTCCCTTATTTTTATTTCATTTTTACTTTTCTGTTCGTCTACCCAATTCCACCCAACACACTACCTACCAAGAGGAATGAAGGATGACATTCATATTTATAGCTTTTACTTCTCAGATATTTTTCTCTGAATTTTTTTGCACGAATTATAATTAATTATAGCTGTACAATTATGGCTTGCTGTGGTTGTTCGAATTGCTTTTTCACTGATTGTTTTAGACTGTATATTAAAAAATTTTTTTTATTTTAAAGGCACAGCCAAGACTGATATTCATGCATATTATTATTGAGAATTTGAGATAGTCATTTCACTTCACATTTCACATTCAAGTTATTTTCTGAATTATTTTCTGAATTATGAATACTGTTGCATTCGGGGAGTGTAAAATTTATCTTTGTTGATCGATAAACAGTCAATTGGAATGGACTGTAGGAAATGGCGTATTGTTTTTTTTGCTGTAATGCCTTTAAACAGGGATGTAAAAAGCAATAATACGTAACGAATCTGCAAGTGAAATGTTAGATCAGACACTCCAGAAAAGTCTGTGAGATACATTCATATGTATTATAAAGCAGGAGTGTCTGTACGTCTGTATGTCTGTCTGTACCCGAACTACTCCCTCAGTTTTGGGGCGAGAACCGCCAAACCTTCTGTGGAACGTTGTGGGGTCCCGGCCGGTGTCCTAAAGTGGGTGTGAGTTTTAAATACCTCAATACAATTATTTTGAGTTTCGATACATACGAATCTGCTCCCTATCCGGATGTGACGTCAGAGTGGCGTTTCTCTTCATTTACCTCACGAGTGTTTGTAACATTGTATTTTGTTATATTATAGGTATAGTATTAATTTGTGATTGAAATGATGCTGTTTGGAATGAAAATGTAGAGAGATTGAGTTTAAAGGAGAAGGAAATTATGTGAGGGTTTCCACCCGTGACATTCGCGGATTTGGCATTTGCAGTTTCGCCATCCACATCATAGAAATATTGCCCATCATACTTCTGTTGGGGTTAGCTGCAGTAAGTTTTTTTCCCCAAGTCCTTCAGGAACCGGATGTCCATGCCTGACGTTCGACTGAAGGTGTCACAGGAATGTGGAATTTATTGGTTCATGTTTGGCATTCGCTGTTTCCACATTGTACGTTTGCTTTTAGGCTCCCTCCTGTGCATTGCACGGGTACCTTCGCTATGTATGTATGTATATATATATATATATATATATATATATATATACAGGGTGAGTCAGAAGTCATGCCAGATTTCTGTCAGTTGATTGTTTGTTTGCCATTTGTATTACAGTGTACAAGAAGGTAGAAATAAATGAATGACATGTTTATCTAACATTTATTCAAGAAAAAAATTATTACGGAACTGTACAAGCTGTTTTACTTGCAATTTTCAAGTGCCCTCCCTCGTGATCGATGCACAATTGCAGCCGAGCAGGCACAGAGCGGCACACGCGTCTGCAGAGAGTATCAATTTCCTCAAACTTTGCAGTGATTTGAGCCTTCAATTCCTGAATGGTACGAGGCTTTTCACGATAAACAAGGTCTTTCATGAGCCCCCAAAGAAAGAAATCTGGAGGTGTAAGGTCTGGGGAGCGTGCCGGCCACTCTATCGAACCGCGGCGGCCGATCCACTTTCTGGGAAAGTTTTCATCAAGCCACTGATGAACATAACGTCCATAATGAGGTGGAGCTCCATCATGTTGGAAATAACAGTCCTGATCTTGTACCCTGGGCCAAAAGAAGGTTTGCGGCATATCCAGGTAAATTTCTGCAGTGACAGATCCCTCAAAGAAAAAGGGTCCAATTATCCCTAATGGAGATATGGCTGCCCAAACTGTCACTCCAGGTAAATTTACCTCCTTCTCAACTGTCACTCTTGGGTTATTCGCAGCCCAGTAGACACAATTGTGTCTGTTAATTGTGCCATTAAGCTTAAAACATGCCTCATCTGACACCAGATGTTGTCCAGCATTGTGTCCTTTCGTGAAGTTTAGCTAAGAACTCTTCGCAAAATTGAAGATGGCGGTCATCATCTCCATCATGAAGGGCATGCAGTAAGCATGGAATGTAAGATTTCCATTTTCTCTGGTGAAGGATACGGATAACACTTGATTGGCTCACTTCCAACTCTGCAGATAAACGGCGAGTTGACTTTTGTGGACTTTGTTCCAGTCTTCTGATGGCTTCTTCAGCCTTAGCTTCATTCTTGCCGTTTTCGGACGACCAGACTTCTTTCCAGTGGCTACCGACCCTGTTGCTTCAAATTTCTCGACAATCAA
>CM068952.1:15170877-15176564 GCA_035128595.1 Eptatretus atami | reverse complement strand
ATTCCCTTTGGGATCGAGGCAGCTTCTCAGAATCGGAATAGATTGTTAAAATTTAACAATCTCCCAAGCCTCGTATATATATATTGTTGTAGATTTCCGCCCGCCGGCGTGCGAATGACGCGTCTAACCAATAGCGGTCGCTTCGCCCACCGAACGGACATCCAGTCGTGACTTTCTGGAAAACGCCAAAACAGTCACGGGTGGGTTTTAATCCCACCACAACCTTGTCCGCACTCGACCCGCGTACGGGTCCGATCGCCAAATTCTTCGATTTACCTAATTATTCGCGCGGTAGGTTACCGAGAGATTGTACCTCAACGGGACCGCTTGAAACGAGCCGCTTAGCAGTCGCTTCCTTTTGGGATAACCGAACGGGGTATTATCGCGCAGTCCCGTTGACCCGATCACTTACCGGTATTTAAAAACCAACTATATTCCGAGTGCAAGATGGGGCAGTTCAATGAGGGAATGGAGCAACGAACAGTTTTACATTCACACAAGGACATTTATTATAATAAAGCACATATGCAATTAAACAAGGCAAACACGTATGCAATATACAAGCACAAAAGCACGACAAAGAACTACAACCGTCTACTTATTATGGACAGTCACTTGCACTTAACAGCAGTTCCTACTTATTAGACGGGCCCACGGACACACGTACACCACACACACACACACACAAGAAATGGTGGCAGAGGCCTTTAATAACGAGCTCCGCTCGGTGGACAGGTGAGCTGAAACTCAGAGCTATCTCGAACCTCTCCACCTCGTGTGGTCTTCAAGTTGTTCAGACCCGGGCTCCAGCGAGAGCGAGCTGGATCCAATCGCCGAGCCGCGATCCTTCCGAGCTCCGCGAATCCTCCCGCGCTTCCAACACGTGCTGGTGAGACGAGGCGCCGAACCTTCCCGTCGATGCGTCGCTTCCCCGAGGAACCACCTCCCGCACTTTTCAACAAGTGCTGGTGAGACGAGCGCCGAACCTTCCCGTCGATGCGTCGCTTCCCTGAGGAACCACCTCCACGAAGAGGTCGATGAGTCGCACCAAGCCGGGAACCAAAAGGAGAACAAAGAGCTCCACGAACCAGAAAAGAAGAGCCACCACTCGCAGCTCGAGCCGAGCGACCGGCTTAACTTCCTTCAAGCAAAGCAGCTCGAAGCAAAAAGCTCTCCCAGCCAAGCAGAAGCCGAAGCTCACAGACCATCAAAGCAAAAAGCCTCCAAAAAGCCTCCTCCCGAGCCAGGCCTCAGCCGAGGCTCACTGAGCCAGCCGAAGCAAAAGCTTCCGAAGGCCTCAACCTAACGCAAGCCAACAGGACCCGACGGTCTGCTGAACGACTACCTCAACTGCTTCTCCAACTCTGCCCACGAACAAAAGAAAAAGATCTCCTCTATCCTTCTCCCGCCCTTCCCCACCCGGCGTGACTCATGATCATGCCCTCGTGCTCCATCCCGCTCAGCCACGGTGGGAGGGAGTTTGTTGACATCATGAGTCACGGGACGGCAGGGTGGTTCTTCCTCTTCGCAGAAGAGGGGGAGGGATGTCTCCATTGTTCGTTCCTAACTATTAAATCGATCCGCAGCGCATCTAACCGATTTCTGAACATTTAAACAATGGAAGTGAGCTATCTAGGGAACAAGCATTATCGACATAGCTGACTAAAGGAACCTGTATGTTGTGTGCAATCGAATTCCAAATTCGTAACAAATTCTTAAAATTTATATTTATGTATACAGTGTAATATATATATATATATATATATATATATATATATAATATATATATATATATATATATACACACAATATCTATAATATACACATCCAAATATATATGTCGCAGGGGTGGCCGGCCTGGTAACCCCCCCCCCCCCGACCAAATTGTACTAGCCCACAGCACCCAAGCGGTTTTCTACAAACAGGAGGTGGACATGATGATCTTCGAGATCATCACACATGCTCAAAGGCATGGGGCACAATTGCGGAGGACAAGGAGCACAGCACAGGGGATGGATGCACAAGCGAGGCGGGGGGTTATACTCAACCCCACTCACAAAGACAGGCTACAGTTTATTAAATGAACACATTTAATGAAATATACAAGTATTTCAAAGGAAAATAATTCAAAGGTCTTGATGAAAACTGGAGTAAATAAATCCTAAAGTCGAGGCGTCTCTTCACACAGACACAATACAGACAAAGGGAAAACAAAATCAACAGAAACCCTTCCTTTCGAGTATTCCTGTACTTAGCTTGGCCAGAGTTGTCTTAATTGGAACTTGGAATTGAGGCGCTTCTCTTCGCACGTGCAGATGCGCACAACATGGCCCTCGTTGCTTTCTCTCATAGTGGGACAAACTCACGCAGGCAATCCGTGAGCGGCACTCCACACCAAGGCTCAGAAAACCAGTGTAACGCTTCGTTGCCGATCGTCCTCACCGACCACACCAAAGCCAAAAGGCCAGTGGCTTGCTTCACCATGCGATCCAAATCGACTCAACACGAATACAAGATCGTGCCGTCCTCGCGACATGCACTCACCCTCAACTCGCCTCTCCGTCGACTGAGTCCATTCCTCTCACTGACTAATGTCCCAAAATCACGTTTCCTCCTCCAGGGCGTGCTTGCTCGCACAAACCCAGGAAAGCGGGGGTTCCGCCCGCTCGGCGATTCCGATTTTTCACAGATTTCTAATGAATTTGTCCTTGTTTCACACCCAACCTACTCAACTACATTCGTCTGAATCCATCTATAACTCTTTGAGTTATCTTGCACACAGACAAACAGGAGTGAAAAACATAACACTCATATTCAGTTGTGGAGGGAAAAAGACAAATAACTTGAGCGTAAAATTTATGTTCATGAGTAAATAAAATCAATATTTATGTTGTATAAATCATGCCAACGGAGTAAAAGTTGCTTCTAATTAATCCAAGTCTCAGGGAAAATTGTAATTTTTTTTCAATTACATTAAAAAAAAAAACATAGGGGCAATACCCCTGGATGCTCATCTGGTCGTGGCTGGATAAGATAACCAGGGAACAACTGGTTGGCTGGGATTACCCACAAAATATGTAATGGAGAAGAAAGTAAATACCTTTGGATTTTTTTTTCATGCCATGAACAAACTTTTGAACATCACAGATGATAAAGGTTGTGGTCAAATTTCAATGAAATTGTGTGTGTGGTTTCAGAGAAGAAAGCAAATACATATTTTGGGGGCAACACCCACGTAGAATCCCTCAGACCCCGATTTTTTTTATGCTGTGAA
The DNA here is from genome assembly GCA_035128595.1 of Eptatretus atami. Classification (NCBI taxonomy): domain Eukaryota; kingdom Metazoa; phylum Chordata; class Myxini; order Myxiniformes; family Myxinidae; genus Eptatretus; species Eptatretus atami. Next base: position 15,173,290 of record CM068952.1, on the reverse strand, counting down.
CAATCTTTGGTACGTCTCGGGTGATGAAGGTTTTGGTCAAGTTTCATCGGAATTGTGTGTGTGTAGTTTCTGAGAAGAAAGCAAATACCTATTTTGGGGGGCAACCCCCGTAGACCCTATTAGGGCACGATTTTTTTTAATGCCATGAACAAACTTTGGTACATACACGGTGATGAACGTTGTGATAAAGTTTCATCAAAACCCTATGTGTAGTTTCAGAGAAGATGTTGAAAGTATTTGTGGACGGACGGACGACACACCATCCCATAAGCTACTCGGAACTATGTTGCAGGTGAGCTAACCAGGTGAGCTAAAAATTGAACCCGATTTCCCGGGGTGTTGTACAAGGCAACAGACGGCCGCTCCTTGATCGCTCCCGATTTTTAAAATTCATCTATTTTTTATTTGCTGTTAATAAATATGCTGAAATATCTTTGCTGTTAAGAAATATGATGATTTTGGAATTTACTCCATACACATCTAATATATAAAGCCCTTTTTTAACCAATGACTAACAGACTCACTCACTGACTGATATTAAAGATCCGTACCTTCCGGGTGACGTAGAAAGCTGAAATTTTGTGTGCTGATGGAAATCAAATTCAGTACACCGGGAACAATCACAGACTCATCGGACAACATCCGTCAATGAAAATATAAAAAAATGAAAAAAAATGCAGGTGAGTGACTCAAGACAATGGGGAAGCATGGTAATTTTGTGCGCTGACAGACATCAAAGCTGATACACCAGGAAAAATCACAGAACTGTCGGAAAGCATCCGCAAATGTAAATATAAATAAATTTTTTAAAAATGAAAATAAATAAATGAAAAATCAAATGCAGTTGAGCAACCCGAGACAATGGGGAAGCATGGTTCGAATGCTTACACAATTTGAAAGCACACCCTGCTAGTAGAGACTGATGTAATAGACTAATGCCCTCTGTCAGATGTCCGAAGGAAAAGTCCGATATACATGCACACAATGTCTGAGTACGTCTGCTCATTTTCTTCATGACTTGAACAAACTATATGCAGAAAGACGGACTTGTCCTCGTCTTTGTTTTATAAAGTGACAGGACAAGCTTTTGACATAATTGGCTGAACCAACGAACAGATTATATTGATGGACAAAGTGAGATAAAGCATAGTAGGACTAGGAATCGACTCCAGAGAATTGGAACCATCACAGGTGGGTAATCGGCTTTGTAGAAATTAGGGTTTGATTCCCGGTTCTGATGGAGGGAATCGATTCTAACCGGGTAATCAATTATTTCGCCCAAGCCTAATATGTCCTCGCAAATACAACGTTTATTTCGCTGATGGAATATTGAGGGAGGGAGAGGAGGGAGGAGAAGGAGAGATGGGGGGAGAGAGAGTGTGAGGGAGTGAGGAGGGGAGCAGGGAGGGGTGGGGAAGCTAGGAGGGGTGGGAAGGGGAGAGCTTGGAAGGGGTTGAGGGAGAGCGAGGAATGGGTGGAGGAGGGAGAGCAATGCCTCGCCAAACATGACTATACACTCTGAGAAGGGGGAAGGGTGGGAGCAAGGTGGATGGGGGAGAGAGGAGGGGGAAGTAGGGAGGGAAAGGGGTTTGAGAGGAAGTAAGCGTGAGGGGAGTGGTGTTCTGGACTTGTGATTGGTATATAAACTTCTGTCTGGACATAAATATTGCCCGGAAATGTTTGGAGACAAACGCCACCGGACGCGTCAAGAGACAAATGTCATCCGACATGTCCGGAGGCAAGCTGTCCAGAGACAAACTCCTGCCTGGCATGTCCAGAGACAACACCCCCGGACACATCAGAGACAAATACCGTCCGGACGCATCCAGAGCCAAGCTTTCCAGAGACAAACTCCCGTCCAGATACTCTGGAGATAAACTCCCGTCCAGGCATAAACACCGCCCGGACACTTTCTGAGACAAACACTGCCCAGACACGTCTGAAGACAAACTCTTATCGACCGGACATGACCGGAGGTAAATACCATCCAGATACATATGGAAACAAACCCTGCCCGGACACGTCCAGAGAGAGAGAGAGAGAGAGAGAGAGAAGAGAGAGAGAAAAAGGTTGGAGTGACAGATAGGGGTGGTACAGATGGGACATGGTTGGAGATAGAGAGGGGTGAGATAGGGGTGAAATTTTTTCACTCAAGCTTCTGGGTCTCACTATCTGCCATGATCTTTCCTGGGAAAGCCACATTTCCGAACTGGTCTCTCAAAGCCAGTCGCCAAGTGGGAATCCTCTGTCGTGCAAAGTCCTTCCTCCGCCACCTGAGCTCCTGACCACATTCAAAGCTTTCCTCTGCAGCCTGATGGAGTACTGCTCTCCCTCTGGGCTGGTGCTCCTGCCTCTTACCTTTCTTGGCTTCACGCTGTGGAAATCAAGGCATTTCGGATCATTGGCATCTCCC
>CM068952.1:15153377-15165877 GCA_035128595.1 Eptatretus atami | reverse complement strand
CGGCGTATGACACTCCCCTCCCCCTCTCCACCAAAACCCCCGATCCTGGCCGAATCGGCTCAGCCGAGTGTACCCGACATGGCCCAGCTATGCGCCATGCTGGTGGAGTAAAACGACATGCAACAAATGAAAACGAAAAAAGGCATGAACGGAAAGATGGATACAAACACAAAGGAAATAAAAAACGGAATGAAGGAAGAAATGAAGTAATGCGGGGTGAATGCAGCGCGTGGGGCGATGCCTGGCAGGCGGCAAATGGCGGCGCCACGTGCTGGAGCGAACGAGCTGGGGGAGTGCAACGGCTGTCCGCCCGCGATTGAAGCGGGTGAGGAGAAAAATAATTCGGAGACGTGTTGGGCGAGGGTCGTGCAGAGATAGCAAACAGTGACGGTACACAGGGAATAATTAAAATGGGGTGATTGCGACTGTGAGACGAGACACGAGGTGACGACGGAAAATAAAAGAAATAACAGAGACACAGGAGGTAGAAACGTTGGGGAGAGACTGCACGATAAAGACGGGGTTAAAGACGAGCACACACACACACGAGGTAGTGGAGGATATATGGGGGGGAGCTCGGGAATTTCGAACCCGGTGCAGCAGCTGGATAGCCTCCTTCGGGAACGGAGGGAGACGCTATTCTCCCTTGAAGCGAGTCACGACCAGGTTGGGTTCGTCGTGTCGAGCGAGTTCGAGGGGGCGAGTGCTGTGGACGAGTGCACGGAGAGCTTGGGGGTATGAGGAGCCCGGAGCCCTAGAGGTGACCCGATTCCCCAGTGTGATTTCCGGTGTATGTGGTGAAAGGTGTGAGTGCGCCCCGTGTGTGGAAGCGACCCACGTGTGAGTGTGTGGTGGCAAGTGTGCGGCGTGCGTGCTTCCCAGCACGCCGTGTTGGATGAAGCACCGTGTGTGAATGTCACCGCGTGTGCAGAGAACGCCGAGTCAAGGGGACCGTGTGTGTGAGAGAGCGGTATGCAAGGGAGATGACGGTCGGCATGCGGGAACACGCAAACGTATGTCCGAGTGTCATGGAGAGGTGTGAGCGTCATGGCACGCGGAGTGCGTGTGTTAAATGGCGACGACGACGGCGACAAAGAACAGGGCGAGTAGGCGCTAGCTTTTGGGGACCGCGCCGGGTTTGCCCAGCAGCGAGCGCGAGGTTCGTGCCGTGCTGCGCACGAGGCGCCACGTGCGCGTTTGCGGGAGTGAAACCCGGTCCGGAATGCACGCGGTGGATTTGCCGATCACGCGACGGACAAAGGTTAGGCTGGATACGGATTTGGCCGGATGGGTTCTCCACGCGAGCGTGTGTGTTGAAGCTCCAAGGGCAGAGCACATGTGTTCGCGTGGGAACCCCTCGAGACGCGAGGCTTGTGTTTTTTTTATGCGCAGAGTGGCGTCATGGTGCGTGTATGGTTGGAATCCGGCAGGAGGGTGAATCCCTGCGGATGGTGCCGTCCGGGGGACGAGGTACACGTGCAGCTGCCATGACGTCACGGGAGGTACAAAGTGCGCAGGTTGCGAGTTGCCGCGCTGGTGCTGCGTGAAAAAAAAAATAAAAGCAAGCCTCGCTTCGGGTGAACAGGATTCCCAGCATGGGGTGGAGACCCCTAGCCAGGGCACGATGGAACTAGTTAGGGGAAGGGTTAGCTTAGCTAGACCGGCTTCATGGGGCAGGGGTAAGTCCTCATGGGGCCCGTGGAATGGATTAGCTAGAGGATTCAGTTCAGATTTTAGATTTAGAGGACAGTGACAGACTGTGGATGTGTGAGAGGGACGTAGCTTAGCTACGTAGGTTAAAAGGAACGTGCTGTATGGTAAGGGATGACGTGGGAGCACGAGGTAGTTAGGGGATGTAGTGAGCAGGATGGCAGAATTCAGCGATGACGAGTGTTGAAGAATTGTATGGAAACATGTAATTGATGAGTGAGTGAGGCCAGCGGTCTGTGTGAGTGGACCGAATGTGGAATGCATGGTGCGATGAGTGATTGGGGAGAGTGATTCCGGCCCAGGGCCCTGGGGTCAGTGTAGAGTGAGTTAGTTGGGTTACTCAAATTGACAAAATGGAAGTCGTTTTGTTGTGGTGGGAAAGTAGGCTCGATACCCATTTGGAGGGGTGCAGGAGCCTGTTGACAGGCTGGGAGCGTGGCTGCGAACGGTGAGTATCGCTGAGTGGGTACCCCGGGCACGGCTAGTCGGCCGTGGTAGGCCAAGGGCCCATGGGAGCCGGGATAGTTGAGTGGGCACGGGTGCGCCCGCATGATGCGGGGCCGGGGCGCCATTAGCCGCGTGGGCAGTGCATTGGGCACGGGCACCCAGGAAGGGGCCCGGGCGCCAGCCTGCCACGTGAGCGTTTCAGGGAGTCGCCAGGGAGGCGGCCCCCGGTGTTTAGGGAGCTGGTAGGTCGGAGGCAGTGTAGTGCCCGGGGGTGCCATTGTTAGGGAATCGGCAGAGGGTAGTTTCTGCCAGGGAGCCACGCGTCCCAGCCACGAAATCGTGTGAGGGCACGGTGGGAAAATTGGAGGCATGCCCGAAATTGTGAGGACACCAACACAGGCGACGGGAATCTGGGTTGATAGAACAATAGATTAAGCGAGAGGCGCTTGTTGAAAGCCCCGGGGTAGATAAAGAGTTAACGGTGGGTAGATAGGAGTGTACCCTCCGCACCATCCATCCCTTCGCTCTCGTTGTGGGCCGCTGGACCACTTTGGGTAAAGATCGCTGAAGTCTGAGGAGGCCATCCTGAGGCTTAGATTGGGCCTCGGCACAGGACGCTAGCCCTCCCTCATTCCCCTTCAGGAAGGGAACGTAGGGGTTGGAGTAGGCTAGATGACAAGATAGGTTAGCCGAACAATGACAATAAAGGGGGTTAGGGACGATTATAGTGGGAAAGTAAAATAAAAACAACAAAAAAATTAAGTTGGGGCTAAATTGGTTTTTGACAAATTAAGGGGTGGGTATGGACAGAGACAGGCAAAGGCGATAGGTTGGGAGAGAGAGAGTCAGGTAGGTCCGAGCCCGCCTTCTGATGGCCAGCACCACCGCACTCCCTCCACCAACCTCCACTGAAAGGCAAAGGCTGGCCAACTTCATCGGCTGGCTGTGTTACTTCAAGGCCTGTGCCGGCCCCATTCATCGGCTGGCTGTTTACTGCAAGGCCTGTGCCGGTCGACCGTCTGCCGGCTGTGTTACTGCAAGGCCTGTGCCGGTCATTCACTGCCGGCTGTTTTTGCTACAGCGGCCTTGTCATGCAATGCCTTACCTGCCTGCTTTTGCCATCCATGCCTACTGCCCTCGTCATCTTTTGCCCCCGTTCTGTTTGCATTCCCCCCCCCCCCCTTGTTCATTGCCATGTGCGCCAGGATCGTCGCGCAATTGCGAGGACTGCCCTGTTGGCAGCTGCAACACGGGCCTGCAGTGGCGGCCCGTGCACCGTTGTTGCGTCCATCCATCCATCCATTCATCCGTCCTCCATACATGCGCCGTTGTGTTCATTGCGTGTGCCACTTGAGTTGGCACGGAGACTGCGTTGCACAGCTCAAGCGCCGTTGCGTTCATTGCGTGTGCCACTTGAGCTGGCACGGAGACTGAGTTTGTGCAGCCCATGCACCGTTGTGGTTCACTGCGTTCATTTCAAAAGGGGAGGCCTTGGACTGCGTGTGAGCAGCCGGCCACGTTCCCTGTCACCTGCATTGCCTGAGCCAGAGACTGCATGCGAGCAGCCTGGCTCCTGCTAACTGCTTTTCTCTTTGCAGAGTCCATTGATCGTGGGCCATGGTTAGTGTAAATTTATAAGGTTAAGATGTACTGTAAATATGAGTGCGCCCCCGGCATGTATGTGTTAGCGCCAGCAATTTTATTTAAGTCGTCTGTATGAGTGGGTTTGTTTAGTTAGTTACTCAGCCCTCAGGTTATTTATTTTGGGGACACGGATACACTGAATGTCGCACTCAGGGATCCGAAGGTAAAACGTACTAGGGGCTAACTACACATGATGGCACACGAAAATTGACGACTCGGGACGAGTCTGTAAAAAGGGGAGGGGTAGTGTTACGGTTATGGAAATTCGCATTACACCATAAAGGGTCCTCAGGTGAGATGTATCGGTAAGTTCATGTGTAGTTAGCCCAAACCCGTTGTTATAGAGGAATATATGTGATCCATTCGGGCTGCGACGCTTCAGTTAGCCGTTTTTCTTTGGCTATTGTTAATTTGGTGCAAGAACAACAACGAACATCGCCACAACCACCATCTCACGATCACGCCATTCACTACACGACGCCACCTTCCACAACTACGCTACCACATCTTCGCCACTCGCCATTCAACGAGCACCATGCGGGCGCGTGCAAGAACAAAACCCAACAACGCCTGTGGGGTTTTCCCGCTAATTTCGCCGCCTGATGCTTCCGCCTGAATCCCCCCACCACGCTTGGTGTGAAGGGGAGGGTGCGGAAGCTCGCTCCCGATTGGTGGATGCACGGCGTGAGGCGGTCGGAGTGGGGGCACGCCCCCCTTCGAGAGCTTTCTGGAACTCCTCGAAGGGAGGTGGAGACAGAAATGGGGCGGGGCAACGGGCGGAGCCGGCCCCTACAAAAGGCGTGGGCGTGGAGAGGCTCGCAAGCAAGTAGGCTCTTGGTTCGTTCAAGCGATTGACAAAAGGCGTGGACGTGAAGGTCCACGAGAACGTCGTTCCCTTTCCTGTTCCTTGTCCCTGAAGGGAATTGTGGAGAGTTGTGGTGATCGTCCCTGGTCGGAGGTTCTGTTCGTTCGTCCGAGCTGTCGAGCGGACCACACGAGCGACGCGCGGCACGAGCTCGCGGACCACGCCGGAGGGACTCGGAGTTACGGTCGCCAAGGACTCGACGTGCTCAGGAAGTCGCGACTTCCATTTCTTTGGTTTTGTGTAAATGTGTGTGTGGCGCCAGTCTTGTAAAGTAGAACTGTTTAAGTGTTGTAATAATTATATTCGGTTGTAGCTCTGCATTGTGTCCTTGCTTTTATATGTGCATCACTGTATGGCTGTGAATACGTGCTTGTCTGTGTGTGTGTAAATAAGTGTGCTTGTCCAATTGTTCCCCGTCTCGCTGCGTCCTTTCCTTTGTTGAATCTCCATCTTGCATCACGTAAGGGATTAATAGTGGGTTTTAAACACCCGGTAATTAATCGAACCATCAAGGCCGACGATAACTCCGCTCGGTTATCCCTGTAATACGAACGAACCGCTTAAGCGGTTCATGTCCGGAGTCGGCCTGTGGCGGTGTCCATCCCTCGGCAGATTACCCGCGCGGGTACTTAGGTATATCGACATTCGGCGATTCACCCTATTTCCGCGCGGGTAGACTGCGGACTGGGTGGTGGTGGGGTTAAACCCCCACCGTGACTGGTTTCTGGCGGTAGTCCCAGGAGGGTCACGACTGAATTGTCCGTCGGTGGGCGACCGGTCGCGATTCGAGTTACGCAGCGCATCGCACGCCGCGTGGGCGCAAATTCGCAACAATATGTATATATGTGTATGTATATGTATTATATATATATATTTTGGTGGTTGCTAGACTACCGTTATTCTCAGGTTTTCCGTCTGTCTGTATGTATGTAATGGACAGCTCTGGAGGCCAGAGGAGTCAACCGCTTTTGATGAAACTTGACTGGTAGGTTCATACCAGGATCTATTTGTATGCTTTTGAGCACCGTTACTATGGACGCCACCGCTGCCTAGCAACGGGACTTTGAAATTTTTGAAAAATCCAATAAAAAAACATCGAAAATAAAAAATCGGCTTAGCGCTTTTATGCGCACTATAATCAATCTCTTTGTCAAAAAATTTCAGCCCGATCCGTCAAAAACTGTATGACTAGTATGCAATTATATAGCGACCACCCATGTCGCCTACCGGCTTGTGATATATATATATATATGTATATATATGTATATGATATATTAGTATATATATATGTATATATTATATATTATATATATTTGTATATATATAATATATTCATGCCAAGAGCAACAACAATTTCAACTCCTGCCTCTTATTGCCAGGAAACAATGTGGAAATGTTCGACATTTTCTTTTTTATCTTCCATGTTATTGCAGTGTTTTGCTGCGGAGTGTTGCAAATCTCCTTTTCTCTTTTCTGTGCCTTCCCTTGAACACCCGCTCATTCTGCAGTTGTGCACACATGGTAGGTTATTATCCCTCAGTGAAAATACCTATTTAAGGCTTTAATAGTTTTGCATTTTTGTTGTTCTTTTTCTGCATTTTTATTGCTCGATATTTCCATACTGCTTGTGATTCTCTCGCAAACCCAAAGTTCCACCTGTAGCAACTATCCCAGTGCCCCCACTAACGCTGACACCATCTGCTCTATCCACACATGAGGAAGTACTGGCCATAGTTGCAACAGACATGAGCGACATTTCACTGACACAACAAAAACTGGCCTTCAAACAAGATTTACTCCCAGTTCAACTTGAGTTTTGGAGAGCACCAGACCTTTTCTCTCTCTTTAGCTGATGATTTCAGCACCATATAATGTCACAGAAGGACCCAGATGATGAATACAAAATGACACGCTTATTCCAATTCCTCAGTGGTGAGGCAAATGAGGTGGTTGCTGGCCTTGAGACTGTAGATGGCAGAGGACAGCAAGCCTTTTAGATTCTAGAGGATAGATATGTCCAACCATATGCATATAGTCATGAACTCCTTAATCAGCAATTTAATCATTGGACCAGGCTATACCTGATGGTGACAAAGTCTCCCTGAGAAGGTTCGCTCATCAATCCACAAGGGCACTGGCACCGTTAATAGTTATGGACTGCTTGAGTAACATCAATCAAGGAAATGTGGTGGAGATAGTGGAGCGACTGCCTAGACACCTTTGGGACAATTTGCCCATCTTTCTCTCGTGGTTTGGGGCCAACGATTCCCTACCTTTGCTGACTTTGTAAAGTTTGTGAACAAGTGGGAAGCCATAGCGAATCACCCTGTCAACAGCAAATTCATGGAGACAAGTCCTACCAGTTCATTAAAGCAAAGAAGGCACCTTTCAGCAGGACAATGATCTGAAGCATAAAGCTAAAGCACACTCCAGTGTGGCTTTAGCTTGGTGCTTCAGATCATTGTCCTGCTAAAAGGTGAATCCCCTACCCAGTTTCAGATTCATAGGTAACGCAAGTAGGTTTTCATGAAAGATTCTCCTGTAGTTTGCACCATCCATTGTCCCTTCTATCCTGACAAGGTTGCCAGTCCCTGCTGATGAAAAGCAGCCTCATAACATGATGTTGCCACCACCATGCTTGACAGTGAGGATGGTATTGACTGAGTTATGTGCAGTGTTGGGCTTGTGCCAGATGTAATGCTTTGAATTTAGACCAAAAAGTTCAATTTATGTCTGGTCTGACCATGAAACTTTTTTCCACATGCCTACAGTTTCATTAAGATGCTTTTTCGCCAAACTCCATACAAGTTTTTAGATGCGTCTTTTTCAGTAATGGTTTCTTTCTTGCCACCTGTCCATAGAGGCCAACTTTGTGAATGGAACGGGATGTTGTTGATTAATGAACACTGACTTTCATCTCGGACATAGAGACTTGCAGATCTTTTAAAATCATTGTTGGATTTCCAGTGACATCCCAAACCAGTTTCCTGGTTGCGTGGCTGATGAGTTTGGATGAGCGACCTAATCTAAGTAGAATCTGGGTGGTATGACACGTCTTCCACTTCTTGATTATGGATTTCACTGTACTTAAAGAGATAATGAGTGACTTTGAAATCTTCTTATAACCCTCTCCTGCACAGTGATTCTCCACCACTTTATGTCTGACTTCTTTGGCAAGCTCCTTGGTCTTCATGTTTGCCTTATTGGTTGACCAAGTGAGATGCACCTTAAAACTCCTTAGATAAATGGGGGAGCTTAATTAGCTCACATGGAACGTATATCCATGGAGCTTATGGGATTGACATATAATCTGTCCATCAGTCCGTCCGTCCACATACACTCGCAACTAACTTTTCACATTTTATCTGCAATTTATGGGGTTTATCACTTTTGAGTCGTTCGTGAAGATGCTTCATATTAAGTTTGATTTAAAAGCATCATGAAAATAAGCTCAGTTGGCATCAAAATGTGAAAACTTTGGAGGGGGGTGAATACTTTTGCAGGCCAATGGATATCATTTTGGCCAGATCTTTCAAATAAGATCTCAAGAGTTGATCAGTCGGATTGTTTTAGACTCGCATCTGATGACTCCAATGCAGGATTTGGTGTTCCATTTGATTATGAAGAATCACGTTAGAAATTGAAATTTTCTCATATCGGATCCGGATCTTCAGCAAAATCAAATTAATTCGTCCTTGTCACACACCCAACATATCCACAAAGTTTCATCCGAATCCGTCCATAACTTTTTGAGATATCTTGCTCACAGACAGACAGACAGACAGACAGACAAACAGGGGTGAAAACATGAGCTCCGTCCACCTTCGGTGGCAGAGGTAACCACAAAGAGTGCCCTTCTGAAAGAACTTGAGATTGAAGGCCAGTCTATCAGTGCACTCCCACTTACCACAAAAAAGGTCAGTCAGCTTATGTCATTGATTTTTTGGCCATGATACATTTGGTAGCGTACATATGTCGTACATGTCTGCATTTTGTTAAGAGCGTACATCGAATACCATTCAGTGGAGGAAATTTAAACTTTACCACATGTTACATGACCATGTGATAGATATAGCAGTCAACGTAGGCCAAAGGTCAACAAAGGCCAATTTTCTAAAATCCTCAATTTTCATCCGATTGATTATTACAAGTTTGAAGAGGATTTGCATATCAAGTCACTGAATTCAACCTCCAACTATGTTTGAGATCAACATCGGCCAAAAAGTCAGCATTGGCCAAATTTCTAAAATCGTCAATTTTCATCCGATTGACTTGAAATTTGAAGAGAATTTTAATTTCCCCTTCACTGAATTCAACCACCAATTATTTTTGAGGTCAACATTAGGCTGGAATTTCTAAAATTGTCAGTTTTTATCCAATTGACTTGAAATTTGAACATGATTTTCATATCAACTCACTGAATTCAAACACCAATTCCTTTTGATGTCAACATAGGCCAAATTTCTGAAATCCTCAATTTTCATCCGACCGACATCCACTCCTTCCAATGACAACATTCTTACCTGTCCTGCACAATTACCTTTCCACCATTCCCTATCAAGTAATGCCAACTGTTGTCCTGGGAGACTTCAATAATGATCTACTATCAACAGCCAGCTCATCCAGACTGTTCGAGTTTATGTCCTTCAAAGGATTCTCACAACTTGTGAAAGTGTCCACCACAGACTCGGGTTCACTACTGGATCACATCTACTATTATAGCATGATGAGCAGCACTTTTGTGGATATAGTAAATATGTACAACTCAGATCATGTTGCAACCTGTGTTTCCCTACCTGTATAGTCTGCATCACAATCAAGACAATCCATTGAAGGAGAAGCTTCTTGTCACAGCCGAAATGAAGTTTGATTAAAAAAAATGACCATCATGTGTCATGTGGTCTGGCAGCCATATTGGATCTAAGGGAAAATCTTTGAAAATCGTCGTAGGAGAAACCACTTTACCGAATAATGCAAAATTTAACTAATTGATCAACCACCCATGGGAAATATGGTTTCATAAAGACGATGTCATCGTTCACATGCCCTGGCAGCCATATTGGATTAAAAAAAAAACCTTAAAAAAGAAGAGTTGGCTTGCACCAAGTCCTTTTCAAGACTGCGTGAGGTATGTAATCTACGAATACCATCTAGTTGTCAAAGGCATCAATGATAACGTTTGGTGACTTATCTGATACCCTTAGCAACCAGGTAATGAGTAAGTACAAGTATGCAGACGATGTCCATGTCGTACGAGACAAGTATGATATTGGGGAGTCAATAAGGCCGGGTAAAAGAGACAGGAGTCAAGGAAGGTCAATAGAAGTACAGATAAAGAGTAGAGCTGCAAAGCTACCTGCAAGTAGCAAAAACAAAACCAACTTGCTGACATTTCTTGTGTCAGACTGGTGTAGGAAAATGCTAGATAAGCTCAGGAATCACCAAATCCTGTACATTGGTACCCCAAATGGAAAGACAGAGAAAATCTCAAGTTTAGGACATGAAATTATTGAAGACTATGAATGTGACCATGAAGAATCTGACAGCCAAATTTTTGTGTGCTCTAAACAATTTTCACAAAGCTGTAGATGAGCACAAACATGTGATCATTTTCTCTCCTGACTAAACTGCCACCATTTTGCTTCCCTTAACCTGGATGAACTATGGTTTCACACAACAGATAGGCAAAGGAGATGCATACCCATCCGCACCACAGTAGCCAATTTTGGTACAAGACTATGTGACCTCTTGCCAGCTCTTAATGCTATTTATGGTTGTGATTCAATGAGTTGCTTATCTGCGATTGGAAAGAGAAAGGCACTCCAAGCTCTGAGAGCCAATCTGGCCAACCTAAAATGTTTGACTGGTGGTGGATCACAACCATCTGTAATTGAGGGGGAATGTATGGAAGCATCCAAACTTCTCTTGGGATTGTTTTATGGCGAGAAGTCATCAGACTTTAATTCCCTCTGCGACACACGTTCACAAAGAAGAACATGGATCGCACCAAACTTCCTCCAACTGACGATGCTGCAAGCCTGCACATCAGAAGAGCAAACTAGCAGTGCCACCTGGAAGTACGCTCATAATGCATTGCATCATCTCCCTTCCTCTGTTGGGAATGAGTGGCTTCTAGATGACCAAGGCAGTCTGCAAACAGAACTCATGCGAAGATAACCCACACCAGAAGCAATCATCGAACTGGTTGTCTGCAGCCGCCTGAAAGGTTGTGTTGGAATAGGCAGTTGCAGGCAAGGTGATAGGCCGTGCACTCATGCTTGCAAATGTGATGGATCCCATGCTAATGTACAAGTATCTGTCGATGAGAATGAAGAGCATGAGTCACAATCAAGTGACGATGAAAGGGATTTGCAGTGTCAGAATTTACACTTTACAAGATCACATTTTCTGTGTACCATTACGTTTAACATTATTTGTCACTTTGAGAGTTTGTATTGTGATTACATTCTTATACGAGGACCTTGAGGGTGTAAAACTGGCATGACGGTTTGTACATATGAAAATCACAGGCTGGTGTTTTGAAAAATGTATTAATGCATGTATAACAACAATAACCGCATCACTGTGGTCACAACCTGCGACAAAATCCGGTAACGGGCCGATTGGGAAACGCACATTTAGATCACTCTTAAAAGATGAACAGCGCGATTGGGAAACACACATTTAATGTGCGATTAAAATATTAACTTGACACCTCTCATCCATGTCAGGCTCTGCCGTGGTTATATTGTTACGGATTTGGAAGCCTTTTGCACACAAACAGACAGCAGTCCCTAAGTTCAGTTATTTTGATAAGTATGTGTTTATAGTTAGGCCCGTCCTTCTGTCTAATGGGTTAATTATGTGTGCGCTGCGAGTTATTTTCTAGTTAGTTTTATGCATCAATTCCCTTCACTTCTTCGCACCATCGACGCCATTGCCCACGTGCGTTCGACCACGGACGTGAGCGGAGGTTTCCTCACCTCAGAGCTCCGACTTCGCCCAAAGGAGGGGGTTCCCCCCTGTCCAATTACGGATGCCAGCACATCACCCCCACGGAACCCTGTCCAATCAGGCAAAGAGTACCTCAGGACGGACCCCTCCCACCTCACGTGAGGAATGAATAATAGTGGGGGCGATCCGGCTGGCCAAAAAAGGAAGAAGCCTCGTCGCCTTGTTCGTTTTCGTCTTGCCTGCTGGCTTCTCATCTTGCCCGCAAGTGCTCGTCTCGTCTGGTCCGTTCTCGTGCTGGCTGGCGTCCGTTGCGTCATTCCCGGTCCCTGGTGCTTGGTGTGGCGATGAAGTGTGGGTTCGAGTCCCCCCCCCCCCCCGAACCAGCTTGTCTCGACCAGACCGCACGAGGCGGAAAGGTGCCCGACCGAACTCTTACCCTCAGCTCGCCTTCCCTCCCGAGTTGAAGGGTCCAATAAAGACCCAACGGAGTCCATTTCGTGTGTGTGTGTGTGTGTGGTGTGTGTGTGTGTGTGTCTGGTGCCAGTCTGTTAAGTAGAATTGTTAAGTGTTTTTCACTCACTGTACATTGCAAATCATATTCGTGATTAAGTCTGCTCTGTGTCTCCCTCCCTATTGTAAATAAATATCTGTTAAATGTTCCAGTTCGTTGCCTGTCGTTTCTATCATTGACCCAGCACGGTGCGGGCTTGAGAAATTGTGAGGCCGTTTGTGTCGTAAGTGTTCATTTGGACCGGCGCGGCTCTGGTAACTCCCGCTCAGTTACGCCGGACCCGAGTCGGTCCATGCGACCGGACAGAGTCGGCCGAGGGTGTGGCTTCCCCGGTAGCTAGACGGCGTGAGTACTTAGGTAAATTGGAAT
>CM068952.1:15132548-15143389 GCA_035128595.1 Eptatretus atami | reverse complement strand
TGGGTGCCATGGTGGGTGGAGTCAAGCGACCAATGTGGGTGCGGTCTGGCAGCTGTCCGACCAATGGGTGCACAGTTCAAAAATCGACCCCCAACAGGAACCCCAACAACAACAGCAACAAAACAACAAAAAAACAACACCACCACCACCATTTTGGAGCTCTTGTGGAGCTGCCACATGTCGTAGGTAAAAACATATTGTTTGCTGTATAATTTTGAATTGAAGCAACAAAGGACATTCATAGTGGAAATAACAAATAAAAACAACAAAAAATTAAGTGGGGCTTAAATTGGTGTTTGACAAATTAAGGGTGGTATGGACAGAGACACGGCAAAGGGCGATCAGGTTGGAGAGAGAGAGTCAGGTAGTCCGAGCCCGCCTTGCTGAGTGGCCAGCACCACCGCACTCCCTCCACCAACCTCCACATAAAGGCAGGGCTGCCAACTTATCGGCTGCTGTCGTTACTTCAAGGCCTGTGCGGCCACTTCATCGCTGGCTGTTACTGCAAGGCCTGTGCGGTCACCGTCTGCCGGCTGTGTTACTGCAAGCCCTGTGCCGGTCCATTCACTTGCCGGCTGTTTTTGCTACAGCGCCTTTGCATCAATGCCTTCTTGCCTGCTTTGCCACCATGCTACGTTCTACTCGGTCATCTTTGCCCCCGTTCTGTTTTGCATTCCCCCCCCCCCTTGTCATTGCCATTTGTTGCGCCAGGATCGTCGCCGCAATTTGCGAGGACGCCCGTTAGCAGCTGCAACACCTGCAGTGGCGGCCCAGTGCACCGTGTTGCGTCCATCCATTCCATCCATTCATCCGTCCATCCATACATGCGCCCGTTTCATTGCGTGTGCCACTTGAGTTTGCACGGAGACTGCTGTTGCACACTTTCACAGCGCCGTTGCTTTTCATGCGTGTGCCACTGAGCTGGCCGGAGACTGAGTTTGTGCAGCCATGCACCGTTGTGTTCACTGCGTTCATTTCAAAAGGGGAGGCCTGGACTGCGTGTGAGCGCCGTCCACGTTCCCTGTCACCTGCATGCCTGAGCCAGAGACTGCATCGAGCAGCCTCGGCTTCCCGGCTAACTGCTTTTCTCTTTGCGAGATCCATTGATCGTGGCCATGGTTAGTGAAATCCTATAAGGTTAGATGTACTTTAAATAATGTGCGCCCCGGCATGTATGTGTTAAGCGCAGCAATTTATTGAGTCGTCTGTATGAGTGGTTTGTTTAGTTAGTTACTCAGCCCTTCAGTATTTATTTTGGGGACACGAATACCACTGAATGTCGCACTAGGGATCCGAAGGTAAAACGTACTAGGGGCTAACTACACTGATGGCACACGAAAATGACGACTCGGGACGAGGCGGTAAAAAGGGGAGGGTAGTGTTACGGTTATGGAAATTCGCATTTACACCATAAAGGTCCTCAGGGGAGATGTATCGGTAAGTTCATGTTAGTAGCCCAAACCCGTTGTATAGAGGGAATATATAGTGATCATTTCGGGCTGCGAGCTTCAGTAGCCTTTTCTTTGGCTATTGTTAATTTGCAGACAACAACGAACAATCGCCACAACCACATCTCACCGATCACGCCATCACACACGACGCCACCTTCCACAACTACCTACCACACTCTTGCCACTCGCCATCACGAGCACCATCGGCGCGTGCCAAACAAAACCCAACAAGCCTTGGGGTTTCCCGCCTAATTTCCGCCGCTGATGCTTCCGCCGAATCCCCCACCACGCTTTGGTGTGAAGGGGAGGGGTGCGGAGCTCCTCCCCGATGTGATGCACGCTGTGAGCGTCGGAGTGGGCACGCCCCCTTCGAGAGCTTCTGGAAACTCCTCGAAGGGAGTGAACAGAAATGGGCGGGGCAACGCGGCGGACGGGCCCACAAAAGGCGTGGGCGTGGAGAGGCTCGCAAGCAATAGGCTCTTGGTTCGTTCAACATTGACAAAAGCCGTGGACGTGAAGGTCCACGAAGAACGTCGTTCCCCTTTCCTGTTCCCTTGTCCCTGAACGGAATTGTGGAGAGTTGTGGTGATCGTCCCTGGTCGAGGTCTGTTCGTTCGTCGAGCTGCGAGCGGACCACACGACGCGGCGCCGGCACGAGCTCGCGGACCACGCCGTAGGGACTCGAGTTCGCGCCAAGGGACTCGACGCTCAGGGAAGTCGCGACTTCCATTTCTTTGGTTTGGTGTAAATTGTTGTTGTGGCGCCAGTCTTGTAAACCGTAGAAACTGTTTAAGTGTTGTAATAATTATATTCGTTTAGCTCTGCATTGTGTCCTTGCTTTTATATGCTGGCATACACGATGGCTGTGAATTACTGCTGTCTGTGTGTTGTGTAATAAAGTGTGCTTGTCCAATTGTTCCCGTCTCGGGACGTCCTTTCCTTTGTTTGAATCTCCATAACTTGCATCAACGTAACGGGATAATAGTGGTTTTAAAACACCCGGTATTACGAACCATCAAGGCGACGGTAACTCCGCTCGGTTATTCCCTGTAATACGAGAACGAACCCTTAAGCGAGCTTCATGTCCGGATGTCCGGCCTGTGCTGTTCCCATCCCTCGGGCAGATTACGCCGCTGCGCGTACTTGTATATCGACATTCGGCGATTCACCCTATTTCGCGCGGGTGACTGCGGACTGTGGTGTGGTGGGTTAAACCCCACGTGACTGGTTTCTTGGCGGTAGTCCCAGGAGGGTCATGACTGAATTGTCCGTCCGTGGGCGACGCGGTCGAGCGATTCGAGTCTACGCAGCCGATCGCACGCCGGTGGCCAAATTCGCAACGATAATTATAATGTTAGCTATATGTTATATATATAATATTTGGTGGTGCTTAGACTACCGTTATTCTCAGGTTTTTCCGTCTGTCTTGTATGTAGAATGACAGCTCTGGAGGCCAGAGGAGTCAAAACCGCTTGATGAACTTGACTGGTAGTTCAAACCAGGACTTTTGTATTGCTTTTGAGCACCCGTTACTATGACGCCACCGCTGTAGCAACGGACTTTGAAATTTTGAAAATCCAATAAAAAAACATCGAAAATAAAAATCGGCCTTAGCGCCTTTTATGCGCACTATAATTCAATCTCTTGTCAAAATTTCAGCCATCCGTAAAAACGTATGACTAGTATGCAATTATATAGCGACCACCCATGTCGCCTACCGGCTTGTGTTATAATATATATAATATTATATATGTATATGTATATATAGTAGATATAATAGTATGATATAGTACCTATATAAATATTTTGATATATATATAATATTCATCCAAGAGCAACAAACATTTCACTCCGTCTTATTGCCAGAAACAACTGTGGAATGTTCGACATTTTCTTTTTATCTCCATGTTATCATGTTTGCTGTCGAGTGTTCAAATCTCCTTGTTCTCTTTTCCTGTCCTTCCTGACACCCGCTCATTCTGCAGTGTTCACCATGGTAGTTATTTATCCCTCCAGTTAAAATAACCTATCTTTTAAGGCTTTATAGTTTTGCATTTTTGTTGTCGTTCTGCATATTTTATTGCTCGAGATTTCATACTGCTTGTGATTCTCTCGCAAACCCAAAGTTCCACCTTGTAGCAACGTATCCCAGTGCCCCCACTAACCTTGACACACATCTGCCTATCCACCACATTGAGGAACAATACCGGCTATAGTTCAACAGCCATGAGAGACATTTCACTACACAACAAAACGCCTTCAAAACATAATTTACTCCAGTTCGAACTTGAGTTTGGAGTGAAGCACCAGACCTTTTCTCTCTCTTACTATATTATTCAGGCACCATATAATGTCACAGAAACCCAGATGATGAATACAAAAGACACGCTATTCCAATTCCTCAGTGGTGAGCAAATGAGTTGGTTTGCTGGCCTGAGACTATGATGCAGAGGACAGCAACCTTTTAGATTCTAGAATCTGAGGATAGAATGTCAACTATATGCATATAGGTCATAGAACTCCTTATCAGCAATTTAATCATTACCAGCTAACCTGATTGACAAATCTCCCTTGAGAAGGTCTCCTCATCAATCCACAAGGGCACTGCACCGTAATAGTTATGGACTTCTTGAGTACATCAATAAGAAGTGTGGATAGTGGATTTCGACTGCCTAGACACCTGGACCAATTTGTACCCATCCTTTCTTCTCGTGGTTGGGCCACCTGATCCCTACCTTGCTACTTTGTAAATGTTGTGAACAAAGTTGGGAAGCCATAGCGAATCACCCTGTCAACAGCAAATCATGGAGACCAAGCTCCTCCAGTTCATTAAAGCAAAGAAGCACCTTCAGCAGGACAATGATTGAAGCATAAAGCTAAACACACTCCAGTATGCTTTAGCTGGGGCTTCAGATCATTTCCTGCTAGAAGTGAATCCCTAACCGGTTCAGATTCATAGTAAACGCAAGTAGTTTTCATGAAGATTACTCCTTATTTGCACCACCATGTCCCTTCTATTCCTTGACAGGTGCCAGTCCCTCTGCATGAAAGCAGGCCTCATACATATGTTGCCAACAACCATGCTACATAGGATTATTGGACTGAGTTATGTGCCAAGTTTTGTGTTGGGCCCCAGTTAGAATTGCTTTTGATTTAACCAAAAGTTCAATTATGTCTGTCTGACCAGGAGCTGTTTTCCACATGCCTACAGTTTCAATTAAGATGCTTTTCGCCAAACTCCATACAAGTTTTAATGCGTCTTTCATAATGGCTTCTTTCTGTGCCACCTGTCCATAGAGAGCCAACTTATGCTGAGATGGAAACGGATGTTGTTGAATTAATGACACTGACTTTTCATCTCGGACATAGAGACTTGCAGTCTTTTAAATCATGTGTTGGATTTCCAGTGACATCCCAACCAGTTTCCGCTTGCAGTGGCTTGATGATGTTGGATGAGCGAACCTAATCTGTAGTTAGAATCGGTTATGACAACGTCCTTCCACTTCTTTGATTATGATTATCACGTACTTAAAGATAATGAGTGACTGAAATCTTCTTATAACCCTCTCCTGCACCAGTGCTTCTCCACCACTTATGTCTACTTCTTTGCAATCTCCTTGGTCTTCATGTTACCTTGCTGTGACCAAGTGAGATGCACCTTAAACTCCTTAGATAAATGGGAGCTTAATTAGCTCACTGGAACGTTAATCCATGAGCTATGGCATGACAATAATCTGTCCGTCAAGTCCATCCTCCACAACACTCCAAACTACTTCTACATTATCTCAATTTATGGGGTATACACTTTTGAGTCGGTCGTGAAGATGCCTTCATATTAAGTTTGATTTAAACAGCATCATGAAATATAAGCTCAGTTGGCATCAAAATGTGAAATCTTTGAGGGGTGAATACTTTTGCAGCCAATGGTATCATTTTGGCCAGATCTTTCAATAAAGATCTCAAGAGTATCAGTCGGATTTTTTAACTCGCATCTTGATGACATCCAAATGCATGAGTTGGTTTCCATTTATTATGAAGAATCACGCTTTAGAAATTGAAATTTCTCCATATCGGATCCGGATCTTCAGCAAAATCAAATTACACTTCGTCCTGTCACACACCCAATATACCACAAAGTTTCATCCGAATCCGTCCATAACTTTTTGAGATATCTTCTCACAGACAGACAGACAGACAGACAGACAAAACAGGGTGAAAACATGAGCTCCGTCCACCTTCGGTGCAGAGTAACACAAAGAGTGCTTCTGAAAGAACTTGAGATTGAAGCACAGTCTATCAGCTGCACTCCCACTACACAAAAAAGGTCTCAGCTTATGTCTATGATTTTTTTGGCAATGAATACATTCGTACTACATATGTCTACAAGTCTGCATTTGTTAGAGCAGTACATCGAATACCATTAGTGGAGAAATTTAAACTTTTAACACATGACATGACCATGGAAGATAAACATCAACGTAGCCAAAGGTCAACAAGACAATTTTTAAAATCCTCAATTTTCACCTGATGAATTACAAGTTGAAGAGGATTTGCTATATTCAAGTCACTGAATTCAACATCCAACATTGTTTGAGATCAAACATCGCCCAAAAAGTCAGCATTGCCAAATTTTAAAATCGTCATTTCATCGATTGACTTGAAATTTAAGAGAATTTTAATTTCCCCTTCACTGAATTCAACCACCAATTAATTTTAGTAACATTAGGCTGAATTTCTAAATTGTTCAATTTTTATCCAATTGACTTTGAAATTTGAACAAGATTTTTCATATCAATCTAGTAAATTCAAGGACACCCAATTTCCTTGAGGTTCAACCATAGGCCAAATTCTGACATCCTCAAATTTTCAGTCCACGACATCCACTCCTTTCAATGACAACATTCTTACCTTCCTGCAACAATTTACCTTTCCACCATTGTCCCTATCAAGTAATGCCAACTGTTGTCCGGGAGACTTCAATTAATGAATCTACTCTTCAACAGCCAGCTCATCCAGACTGTTCGAGTTTATTCCTTCAAAGGATTCTCACAACTTGTGAAATGATCACCACAGACTCGGGTTCACTACTGGATCACATCTACTATATAGCATGATGAGCAGCACTTTTGTGGATATAGTAAATATGTACAACTCAGATCATGTTGCAACCTTGTTCCCTAACCTGATATAGTCTGCATCACAATCAAGACAATCCATTGAAGAGAAGCTTCTTGTCACAGCGAAATGAGTTTGATTTAAAAAAATGACCATCATGGTCATGCTGTCTGGCAGCATATTGGATCTAAGGGAAAATCTTTGAAAATCGTCGTAGAGAAACCACTTTATTGTCGCCGAATAATGCAAAATTTAACATTGATCAACCACCATGGAAATATGGTTTCATAAAGACGATGTCATCGTCACATCGCCCTGCAGCCAATTGGATAAAAAAAAAAACCTTAAAAAAGAAGAGTTTGCTTGCACCAAGTCCTTTTCAAGACTGCGTGAGAGGTATGTGAATCTACGAATACCATCTAGTTGTCAAAGCGCATCCAATGATAACGTTTGGTGACTTATCTGATACCCTTAGCAACCAGTAATGAGTAAGTAACAGTATGCAGACCGATGTCCATTCGTACGAGACAAGTATGATATTGGGAGTCAATAAGCGCCGGTAAAAGAGACAGAGTCAAGAAGGTCAATAGAAGTACAGATAAAGAGTAGAGCTGCAAAGCTACCTGCAAGTAGCAAAAACAAAACCAACTTGCTACATTTCTTGTGTCAGACTGGTGTAGGAAATGCTAGATAAGCTCAGGAATCACCAAATCCGTGTACATTGTACCCCAAATGGAAAGACAGAGAAAATCTCAGTTTAGGACATAAATTATTGAAGACTATGAATGTGACCATGAAGAATCTGACAGCCAAATTTTGTGTGCTCTAAACAATTTTCACAAGCTGTAGATGAGCACAAACATGTGATCATTTTCTCTCCTGACTAAACTGCCACCATTTTGCTTCCCTTAACCTCGGATGAACTATGGTTTCACACAACAGATAGCAAAGGAGATGCAACCATCCCGCACCACAGTAGCCAATTTTGGTACAAGACTATGTACCTCTTGCCAGCTCTTAATGCTATTTAGTTGTGATTCAATGTAAGTTGCTTATCTCATTGGAAAGAGAAAGCACTCCAAGCTCTGAGAGCCAATCTGCCAACCTAAAATGTTTGATTGTGGGATCACAACCATCTGTCTTAATTGAGGGGGAATGTATGGAAGCATCCAAACTTCTCTTGGGATTGTTTTATGGCGAAATCATCAGACTTTAATTCCCTCTGCGACACACGTTCAAAAGAGACATGGATCGCACCAACTTCCTCCAACTGACGATGCTGCAAGCCTGCACATCAGAGAGCAAACTAGCAGTGCCACCTGGAAGTACGCTCATAATGCATTGCATCATCTCCCTTCCTCTGTTGGAATGATGGCTTCTAGATGACCAAGGCAGTCTGCAAACAGAACTCATGCGAAGATAACCCACACCAGAAGCAATCATCGAACTGGTTGTCTGCAGCCGCCTGAAGGTTGTGTGAATAGGCAGTTGAGCAAGGTGATAGGCCGTGCACTCATGCTTGCAAATGTGATGAGATGCCCATGCTAATGTAACAAGTATCTGTCGATGAGAATGAAGAGCATGAGTCACAATCAAGTGACGATGAAAGGATTTGCAGTGTCAGAATTTACACTTTACAAGATCACATTTTCTGTACCATTACGTTTAACATTATTTGTCACTTTGAGAGTTTGTATTTGATTACATTCTTAACGAGACTTGAGGGTGTAAAAACTGGCATGACGTTGTACATATGAAAAATCACAGGCTGTGTTTTGAAAAATGTATTAATGCATGTATAACAACAATAACCGCATCACTGTGTCACAACCTGCGACAAAATTCCGTCGCGCCGATATGGAAACGCACATTTAAATCACTCTTAAAGATGAACAGCGCGATTGGGAACACACATTTAATGTGCGATTAAAATATAACTTACACCTCTCATCCATGTCAGGCTCTGCCGTGGTATAGGTTACGGATTTGGAAGCCTTTTGCACACAAACAGACAGCAGTCCCTAAGTTCAGTTATTTGATAAGTATGTGTTTATAGTAGGTCCTCCTTCTGTCTAATGGGTTAATTGCATTGTGCGCTGCGAGTATTTCTAGTTAGTTTTATGCATCCAATTCCCTTCACCTTCTTCGCACCATCGACCCATGCCCACGGCGTTCGACACGACGTGAGCGGAGTTTCCTCACCTCAGAGCTCCGACTTCCCCAGAAGAGGGGGTTCCCCCCTGCCAATTAGGGATGCCAGCACATCACCCCCACGGAACCCGTCCAATCAGTGCAAAGTATACCTCAGACGGCACCCCTCCACCTCAACGTGAGGAATGAAAATAGTGGGGGCGATCCGGCGGGCCAAAAAAGGAAAGAAGCCTCGTCGCCTTGTCTTTTCGTCTTGCCTGCTGGCTTCTCATTTCTTTGCCCGCAAACGTGCTCGTCTCGTCTGGTCCGTTCTCGTGCTGCTGGCGTCCGTTGCGTCATTCCGTCCCTGGTGCTTGGTGGTGGCGATGAAGTGTGGGTTCGGTCCCCCCCCCCGAACCAAGCTTGCTCGACCAGACCCACGAGGAAAGGCGCCCGACCCGAACTCTTACCCTCAGCTCGCCTTCCCTCCCGAGTTGAAGGTCCAATAAAGACCAACGGAGTCCATTTCGTGTGGTGTGTGTGTGTGTGGTGTGTGTGTGTGTGTGTCTGTGCCAGTCTGTTAAGTAGAAATTGTTAAGTGTTTTTCACTCACTGTACATTGCAAATCATATTCGTGATTAAGTTCTGCTCTGTGTCTCCCTCCCTATTGTAAAAAATATCTGTTAAATGTTCCAGTTCGTTTGCCTGTCGTTTCTATCATTGACCCAGCACGGTGCGGGGCTTGAGAAATTGAGGCCGTTTGGTCGATAAGGTCATTTGGACCGGCGCGGCTCTGGTAACTCCCGCTCAGTTACGCCGGACCCGAGTCCGGTCCATGCGACCACAGAGCGGCCGAGGGTTGGCTTCCCGGTAGCTAGACGGCGTGAAGTACTTAGGTAAATTGGAATAGACAAGTGGACCCTACCTCACGCCGTCGAAATATTGGCGACCACGGTCCTTTAAGTGACCCGTCGACTCCGAGTTATCCGGGTGATGACCTTTTAATTCCGGTGGGAGATGGCCCTATTGCTTCCGTCTAGCGTCGTTCCTCGCCACCGACCCCCGGCCCACAACAATATCATACCGAAGCTGACTTCATCACATTGTCATGATTGTTGAACCCCAATATGGCTTTCAAAAAATACATAACACTATTTTTTTTTTACTAATTTACTGAACGTAACGCTTCATTACCATGCATTTCTGACATACCGTGTCTCTGACGAGCTTGATTAAACCTACTATTAATTCGACATCCTGCATGATAATTTTTGGGTCCTCATTGTGAGCACTCGACCCAAACAAAGTAAGGGAAATATGACTGCAACATAACCGGACCAGTGTATATCATCAGAGGCCCTCAGGGGCCTAAATGGTGCTTAGGCCCAACCAGAAACCAAGATGCGGCCATATCCATTTTGTCATGGTTCATGGGTGGTGGAGTCAAGCGACCAATGTGGGGTCGTGTCTGGCAGCTGTCCGGACCAATGGGTGCACAGTAAAAAAATCGACCCCCAACAGAACCCCAACAACAACAGCAACAAAACAACAAAAAAAACAACCACCACCAACCATTTTGGAGCTCTTTGGAGCTGCCACATGTCTAGTAAAAAATATTGTTGCTGTATAATTTTTGAATTGAAGCAAACAAAAGAAATGGTATCAATCCTTCAAAAAAAAAAACACTGTGTGTATGCAGGATTTAAGACTGCCATATGGTCAAGAGGTATGCACATCACCCCCTTGCAGCTTCTAATCTGAGTTTGAATTTCACCCCCAACTAATCAACGTCACCCCGTGCTTCACAGCAGAGTGAATTCATCGATGTTAGCTGTCCTTCATGAATTACTTGATTTTTGTTGTTTTTGTATTCCATCTGTTGAGGCTTCACTGAGAGCTAAGCACAGAACATACAATAAGGGAGCAGAGACAAGAGGCGGGCGGGGGGGGCGGTTGCAGATGGAAGGAAAAAACAGCATGAAACAACAAGCCAGTGAGAGATCTGTGAAGGGAATGGAGGCAGTGAGGCTGGCTAAGGCAAAGTCTCCAGTGGGTAAACAGGGTAAACATAGATGAACACTAAACAAGACTTTCAAAAGGGAAAGCCAGGAATTTGCAAGGAGGCGGGTTTGGGATGGATTATCA
>CM068952.1:15061563-15072419 GCA_035128595.1 Eptatretus atami | reverse complement strand
GATAGATTTCAGCAGTTACTCCCCAGGCTCAAATGCAGTAACATATACAAGCTACCAGAGTTCCATCACCGGCGAAGCACAGTCGAATAAACGTTCCCTCTTCCCTCCCAAATGGAGTCAAAGGTCAGGGTCAAGGCTAACCGAAACATGTAAAACACCCATTCGGCCGCAATTAGAAAACGTATCAGCCAATTTGGTTATACATAACATTCAATCATGTAAAACATTTGATAGGTCAAATATTCAGTATTCACACTTTACCAAATTGCTGTTTCAATGGAAACTAGTATTTATTTGGATTTCGCAAGTAGTTCCGTGCTATGTACAAAATCTTTCTTGTCATATAACATTCTTCTGTAACAGGGATCTGTTGGAGTAAAGTTGTCTTGTTATTTTGTCTGCCATTGACATGTAAGAGTGCATTGACATGAGGTAGGGAAGCATTTTTCATTTTCGTTCTCTCTGTATATTAGGTGAGGCACCAGGTACTGCAATGCATCCCATGATTGGTACTGGTGGTGCCGGATCAGCTGAACATCTATTTAAATATATTTGCTTGCATATGTGTCCGTCTATCTTTTGTCTCAACATTCTCTGTATTTGTGGTCTTGTGCCTTTTCTGTAAATATACCTGTTATTCCTTAACGGCACGTTTGGTGTGGTGATCAGCCTTTGCAAATCTCGCACGTGATGATTCATTTCATTTCGGCTCTGTTTTGGGTAGATCCCAGGGGAAGTTTTAAAACTGCTAACATTCACTTCTAAAAGAGTGGCAGAATTAGCAATTCTGACCAAGCCACGCAAGGGGCTAAATCCGCTCGGGTGCCTTATGTGATTTGCCTATCCTGTGGGGGAATTTAATTACAAGGCCCATTTATGCCCCCATATATATATATATATATATATATATATATATATATATATATATATATATATATATATATATATATATATATATACAGTAGACTTGGCGTAAGTCATCACCATCGGGACCGAGAAAAAAGTGACGACTTAGACATGTGACGACTTACGCGTATGCGAACATTCATGATGACTGTGGGTGAAGGATGAAGTTGCGCGTGCCTGGACACGTACGTGTGAGAGGGCGCAACAATCTCTAAGCCGGCTATTGTACCAAAAGGGAAACAATCCTCGGGGCATAGGTGGGGGTTCATTGGTTAGTTGGAAAGTGATCAAGCAAAGATGGAATTCATGAATCACTTTATCAAAAGTAAAGATAATGAACAACTGTAAGACAACTCGTATACCATCGGTGATGGTATATGACCATCGACAAATGTGGAATGAATGGCTGTTAGAATTCATTCATTGGAATGAATGTAGAATGAGTTTT
This sequence comes from Eptatretus atami, assembly GCA_035128595.1. Lineage (NCBI taxonomy): Eukaryota > Metazoa > Chordata > Myxini > Myxiniformes > Myxinidae > Eptatretus > Eptatretus atami. The sequence continues at coordinate 15,071,065 of CM068952.1, read as the reverse complement.
CATATGGAATGAAAAACTCATATACCATCGAAAATTACATGACACAGTCATCGTGATGACGACCACTCAATACCTATGTGTAAGTGAGTGTGGTCATGTACAAAACAAGCCAATATAAAACCATAATCGGACTTCAACACTAAGCTCGATCGATCCTTTACTCCTTCGCAAGAGACTGCATTGCTCAGCCTGTCCACCTCTTCAGATGCATGTGGGACGGCCGCTGACTGAAATGAACGCAGTGCAGTTATCAATCGCCCGCACATCACGATTCCATGAAATCGGGCTTCTCACGAGGCAGCAGTTCCGTGTGACGAGTTAGGCGTGGTAATTTACTTGAGTTTGCATTACGCAGGAACGGACAACATCTGACGACTTAGACGAAGTGACGACTTAGAGATGACGACTTACAGACTTTATTCAAAGTCTGTAAGTCGATTTAACATAAGATAAATTCGGGACTTTTTGACGCTGCCGACTTCGGCGAAGTGACGAGTTACATGCTGCCGACTTACGCCTAGTCTACTGTAATATATATATATATATATATATATATATATATATATATATATATATATATATATACATATGTTCATAGTTAAAAAGATACTTCGAGATTAACATACAGTTTACAGTGAATGGAGCCAGTGAAAGGCACAGAACTACTCACCACACCAAACCAATATCAGCTGCCAACTGTGCTCCACAGGTTAACTAGCAAACATTGTTTTTTAACCAAATGCTGGCCCATCACTTGTGAATAATTCCCAAGTGATGGGCTGGCATTATCAATTTATATTACAATTTTTGCATACAAATCTGAGAGGACGTTTTAGTAAGGGTCACAGCTTGGACCTTTGGAGTCTAATATATTGTCACGTGGGTGGCTGGCCCAAGTTAACCGCCCGACCCAAATTTGTCGGAGCCGGGCAGTTAACACCGACAGCCCCCGGACAGTCGAGCGGTACCTTATTAAGAGGAGGCGGACACGTTGATCAACGGAGATTTCAACACGTGCTCGAAGGGCATGGCGGAGGGCGATAGCAGATGGGCGGAGGATTATGGCACAGAAGCACTGCACCAGGACAGCATAAGGGGGTTTAATCTGCGAACTCCACTACAAATGGACGAATACAATTTCTTCAAAATAACCACATTGAATGAACATACACAAATATTTTCAAGGACAATAACTCAAAAGGAAATAATAACAATACTAAATTTATAACTCCTCTGGTCGAGGCCTCGCACATGGACACAAACACAGACAAAGGGTGACAAAATGAAAATAACCCCCTCCCCCCCCCTCAACCTTTTAAGTACACTGGTACTCAGCTTGGGCCAGAGATGATCCCCGTTGAACCCGGAATGGACGCGCTTCCACCAACACGTGCACACGCAGGCAAAATGGCGCTTCACTTGTAGCAGGGCACACGTGCGCAAAATGGCGCTCCTCGAGCAGCTTTCCACACGAAGGCTCCAAATGTCCCAGTCTTCCTCTTTTCAAAGGTGCCACCTGCCTCATGCGGTCCTCACACCGACCTCGTGGGTGTGTGTTCTGCCGAACCAGACAGGAGCCTTCCACAATCTCCCTGTGCAATGCGCCAGCCTCTCCTGCATCCTCGATCACTCCACTCTCTTGCGCCATGCAGTAGGAACCTCCCACGCCCTCTGCAATGCGCCTTATATCCTCACCTCCAGGGCATGGCTTGCTCGCCCCCAAACCTGGGAAGGCGGGGCTTCTCCTGTTTGTTGTCGTTTCAGGGATGCATTTCCCAGCTTTACTGCCTGTGTTGCAATATAAAAAACATAGGGAAAAACACAGAGGGCAATCACGTACTAGGGGTCTTATTCTCACTCCCAAAGCTAATTAACACCGCACCACCCCTCGTGTGTTGACACATAACACTTAAGCTCACAGGTTTCCTAACTTAGTTACATCGAGATGCTTCTACTCGTCCACGGACCAAGAAACTCTACACAATGCTAAGTTTCCTTATTATATCATACCATCTACCCCCAAAACCGTAACAATATGATTACCAGTTTTTGATACATTGAAGGTGTTATTCTTTACCATTTCACTGAAGGCGTGTCACCTCGTTCTCTCAGATTTTGTAGTCATTGGTGCTGAGTCCATAACTATCATTCCAACTGTGTAATGAACATCCCACCAGCAGACTTGAACAATGTATATCTAGATTTGTTGCTCCACAAACCTGCTTCCACATTCTAAGGTCTCAGGTTACTTGTTCTTTGAACCACATCATTTGACAGCTTGCATTGACCACAGTGAGCAAATGCTTGTATACAACTGCTCTTCCATTGTATTCCATTGAATCTAAACCTTGTTAAACTGATACTGCTTTTTGCCTGGCATCCCAATGATTCTTCGAATTATTTTGTCCCATAATGGAAGTTTGATGTGACAAAATAGAATATCCATGATTTTCTTACCTCTTGAGGTGATTTTCAATTCTCCGCCAGAACAGTGGTCAGGGTTGGTATTTTCTATAATCACTTCATGATGGTGCTCCTTCAGGTTGATTTGGAGATGGGTATATGATTGAAATTGTCATGATGGAGCTGTTCACTCAGAAATGGCTTTGGCAATTTTAAGCAGGGATGTCTTTATGCAAGAATAACATTGTTACATGGGTATGATTGGTCAAATGACCTTTTATTGTTGTTTAGCTTATTGTATTTTATTACATTCTATAGCAGTGGCACCTAGCGTTACCCAGTGCTGTTCTAATCCTGTTGGCCCTTTGAAGAAAGCACTTTTTTAATGGGGGCCTAAAACACTTCCCTACACTCACTAATGGACCTCTGAAAGTTTGCCAAAGATCTGTTTGGCCTTCTCTGAGAAAAATGGCGACACATACACACAGGCAGATCGACAGACATCTATCTTAGAGTAAGCCTATCTAGACTTGCAAAGGTACCCGGCGTTGCTGGGCAATGCCGGGTGTCTCCTTCCCCTCCCTCCTCCCACCTCCTCCCTCCGGACTCCCCCTCAACCCTTTCCCTCCCTCCTCCCACAAATACATTTTTACAGGGTTTATATTTAGAGAAGTGAGCTGAGGTGGTAACCTTTTTTCTACACTCTTTTTTTTCACCCTTGAGAGTTACGTCGTTAGATGAGCAGTAAAATTACCTTTAAATCGATGTATAGGTTGTGTTTGTACTAATTTCTGTTTTTGAATAATTAGTGATTCGCACATTTGAGAGGTCACGTGACTCCTTCGCCGATCTTACAGATCATTGTAATGTCATAATTAATAGTTATTTTTCACATCTGATACCATATTTGATGATCGGAGCTCACAATCTCACCAATTATATCAGTATCCGAAAAAATTTGGGCTTTTTATCGAAAGCATTTTGTATATCTGGATCTACTCTCTGAGATTGCAACAGGTGGTGACTCTTGTGTTTCTAAGTTATGATTTGTGAGATAATAACTGTTTAAAAAACCCATATTAAGGTGCATCATGATAAAAAAAAAAGTGTTTCGACAAAGTTTTGGGAGTTCAGAGGAGTAGGGAAAATCGCATCATGTACAGTTTTTCTCGATCGCTTAAACACACTTTCTGAAACAATATCCGACGTCACCAAAACAGTAAACACATAAAAACGGTCTTGCGGATGGCAAAACTTCAAAAACCTTTGTGAAATGCAATAATGCTGTCAAATCTCAAAATCAAATATTTCACATCAAAACACCCCGGACATTTGTCACCAAATGAAAAGCTCACATTATCAACCATTTCACAAAGGTGTAATAAATTAAAAATATAAACATCAAAATGTTTCACCTTTTCATAAATTTTTCTTCATTCCATTTCTAACTGTTTACTCTTCGAACATTCTTGGACAATGTGTCATGTGACCATACATGTTACCTACAAGTGTATATCTTTTTTTCAGTAGACTTAGAGCCCCAGATGGTCAAGACATCACTGAAAACTTGTACAAACACCCAATTTTCAATCATACACTCCTTTGGAGTTAGCATGCAAAGTTTCGGGCCACTAGGTTTCATGGTTTTGGAGTTATGGAGGAGACGCACTGACATTTATTATTATCGAGAGATTATGAGATGGCTTTAAGTTGCTAGTTACTAGTACATGAAGCTGATAGTATTTGTTTGGACTAATGTTTAAGATCTCACATTCTCTTCTCAAAGGGGCAGGCCATTGTAGTTCCACTACCCTGACCCAATTTGGAAATTTTTATTTTGGAAAGCAATGTTAAACCACTCAATATATATTTCTGCTGGGAAACAGCCTTGGCAACAGCTAATCTCTCAGAGAATAGGGCTTATAAGACCAGATCGAGGAATACATTATTGGACATTTTTCTGCAGCACGATGAAAAATAAATGTAGGGCAGATCCACCAACTATAATTTAATGATGCTGTGGAGTCAAATGTTCTTAAGTTGTTTCACTCCAGAAGGTCGATGTTCAAGGCATTTTTCTCTTCTCACAACAGTTAAGCTTGTTTGTCCCTTTGATTATAATTGGACCTTACGGGATTAGGACAAAATATTATTACCCTCCAGACAATAATGTCTGAGGGTCGTCAGGACAATTTATTATTACAAAAGTAAAAAATGAGAACATTGTAATTGACTGTACCTAGGTTTTGAATCACCTGCTTTGGTCTCTTCACTCTTATTACTTACTGGTCTTTCAGCAAAACAAAGTATGTCAAGTGAAAGCAAAATATAAAAAAAAACGATTATATAACAAGAAAAAGAGCAATCGGATATTGCAGACCCTCACCAGGACTTGTTTTGTGCGGTGTTTGTGTATTGGTGTGTTACATAATTAACAAGCAAAGAGCAAAGATGGAGTCATCAGGAGGAGCCTGGATAAGATTCGGGGATTTCAGCTACTCCTCTACACTCAAAACCATCCAGGCGCAGCCAAGTGAGCCTTATTCAAAACACAAAAAAACAAAAAGAACCCAGATCAAAAAATAAATAATTCTGGCTGCCACACTATGTGTCCGATCAGGTTGAAATTTAAAACGTATATTCCCCATCATTATTCGATCATAATTGAGAAGTTTCACATCAATTGATGAAGCAGTTTAAGAGAAATAATTTTTTTAAAGATTTTTGCTCAATCCAATATGGCTGCCAGACCATGTGACATCAATTATTTGTGAATACCCTGGTATCCCCAAGGCTTGGGAAACACTTGCATGAAGTTTCCCCTCGATATGTCCAGTCATTCTGGAGAAGAAGATTTTTAAAAATAGGTTTTAGGGTAAATCCAATATGGCTGCCAAACCATGTGACCTATGATATCATATGTGTGTGAACGTTTTGTTCTTCGTGGATAGGCAGTCATACGTGTGAAGTTTCACTTGATCTGTTAGGCCATTTCAGAGAAGAAGATTTTTGAAGGTTTAAAAAAAATAAAAAGGCGGCCGAATCACGTGACCGATGACATCATCAATTTTTTTTTTCTGTGGACCATTTTACCTCGAATCTAGATGACCCTCAAACATTTTCATACTTATCAGATGTAGTGTTCTACAAATGCAATTATGATGTCATAACGAAGGCACCTATGACGTCATCAAAAAAATCACACATTTCCCATTAGGAGTACTCGCCATGTGCCAAGTTTCAATTTTTTCCTTGGTGTGCTTTCAGAGATACAGCGGTCCAAAGTTTTTCCTTTTTTCCAACATGGCTGCCACATCACGTGACCTATGACGTCATAATTACCATTGAAACATTCTACATGAGTAGTCGCTCCTATGTTGAAAATTTAGTCAATCCGACAAACGGTTGCGGAGAAAAACACTAAAGTTCAGTGCGAACAAACAAACAAACAAACAAACAGACGCAAATGCAATACTCTCTCCTCGGGCAAGGGTAAATATTAGAATAAGATCACAAAAATGTCACTGCAATAAGATACCTCTTAAGTTTTGGTTTTGTGGGGCACTTCGTACCTGTGTACTCATGTACCTGTTTTGTGTAGCTTGCAATCGGCTTTCACAGTTGACTATTCTAGTTTTGGAGACCGTCTGTACCGATACCGCAGACCTGTAAAGAATGATGTGAATATTGTTGACTGGCTTACAGGCCTCTTCCCGAGAAGGAAAATCCTGATATTTGGCCCAGTTTCAGGCACTTTTGTTCCTGTGAATCGACCTATGAAATGTTGACACGTCTGTGCAAAATGAAGCCTTAATGATGGAATGGATTAGTACCAGGATAACAAAACTATCAATCCTGAGAGTCCACTAATAAACGGCATTCCATATTTTGACCTTTCAAAACATTTCTAACTTGGTTTGGGGTTTCAAAGGTATTCCTTTCACAAGCAGTTTGATCCCAGCTAATGCATCTGCACCTTTGTCTGTGATCAAACCAGTAATACTGTCGTGTCCAGTGGGTCTGCCTCTACCTGGACGGAGGGCCAAACAGTTCTCCCTTGGAGAGAAGTTTTCCGGAATCTAGTCCGGAAGTCCGGATCTCGACTTGCACTCAGAATTGACTTACACATGCTTTAATACGCTGAATAAGCCTGATGTTGGCTTAGTGGTGAGGGTGGCTGTCTTGGGATCTTAGGGTCCTGAGTTCGAGCCCCGTTGGCTGCTGTATTAACAACACGTGGGGTTGATTCAGCCTGTCATCCTTCTTCGGTCAGTGAAATGAGTCCCAGTGTTCTGATAATATGGGCACTGCATCAGTGGCACAGTCGTGCCCCAATAAAATGATAGCTACCTGGTAGGACAGCCAGCTGGCAGCCAAGCTGCCACAGGATAGCCAGCTGGCAGCCAAGCTGCTGCAGGATAGCTAGCTGGCAGCCAAGCTGCCGCAGGATAGCTACCTGTCAGCCAAGCTGCCGTAGGATAGCTACCTGTCAGCCAAGCTGCCGCAGTATAGCCAGCTGGCAGCCAAGCTGCCGCAGGATAGCTAGCTGGCAGCCAAGCTGCCGCAGGATAGCTACCTGGCAGCTGGCGAAGAAGAAGAAGAAACATTAAATTGCTTGCATAAATGAAAAAAAATTACAAAGTGTGATATTTTCTAAAATAAATTGTATAAATGTTAATTTGAAACACACCACAGAAATCTTTGCCTGGAACATTTGCCAATTGGGTGAGCAAGTAACCATTAAATCTGCTCACTCATCATCACCATTTGAAAGCCTTTATCCCTGAGCAGGGGTCAGCTTTTTGCGGGCTCTAATCATGGTACTCTTTCTTGTGGCAATGTTTTTACTGCCGGATGCCCTTCCTGATGCCAACCCATTCAGTCGCCTTTGACACGCAGGGATAATTACCAGTATACTGCTGCTCATTTCGCCGACCTTGGAAGGATGACAGGCTGAGTCAACCCCACTGATGCTAACTCAGCAGCCAGCGGGGCTCGAACTCAGGACGCCAAAGATCCCAAGCCACCACCTTCACCACTGAGCCACACCAGGCTCATATTAATCTGCTCACTGATGCTTGCAAAATTATTCAATCAATAATGATCACACGCTCATCAATTACGTTTGATGCATCCCTTTCAATCCTAATCATATGTATCCTTCCTGACTACGTCATCTCAAAATGCCTCCATTAAAGTCATGCAAGTTGTACGCGGCAGCCTTTAAGTTGGAAATTATTAAGTTCGCTGAAGAAAATGGCGGGAATATGGCTGTACACAGGAAATACGGTGCCGGCGAGAAATATGCTCAGGACTGGTGTAAAGCAAAGGATATGTTGTGGACTCCCAAGAAAAACTAAGCTAATCGTGGCTGCAAAGCTAGGTGGACAAACATTGAGGATAAGCATAATAAGTGTCAGATGTTCATGTTTATTAAGTAATTGTGACAAAATGTAATGTGCTATGAGCCAGTATTGAAAATGATTCTGAAGCTTGTTATAAATACTCTACCTCGATATATAACAAACGTGCTGAAAAACTATTCAAATTCATAATTTCTCCGAAAGGTCGTCCCACAATGTAGTTCAAATAATATGCACAAAACAACTCATTGATATTCATGACCCTGGAAGTACCAGAGGCAGCACATGTTGTGAGTTGTGACATTGTCCTTGAGGAATTAACACCTCTATTGTCCTGACTGGCTGACAGATTTGCTAATTAATGTAGTTTATCTAGATTCATATTCTACTCCAAATTATCTATGTGAAGGAAATAAAAATGGGAATATTAGCCAATTCAACTTATTCTCCACATCGACTTATATGGTACTTCGGAAAGAAGAAGCAGAACAAGGTACACAGTGTCAAAACAGAGAAAAAATTTGCATGGTGGCATGCCGAGGAATCGGCCTTGACCAACAAGAAAACAATTTCAACAATACAGCGCACAAGATTTGATTTAACAAAGAAAATTGCATGAAAACACAAACAGACACAAAGGGACGAAAATATAACAGACAAAACACTGATCTGGTTTGGAAAACCTAGCTTTGATGAGGTGGAAGCAGCAGCTGCAGATTCAACTGACACGTGGAGCAAACCCCTGATCCTGAAGTGAGAATTTTGATGTGTTTGCATTATCACAGTTTTACCGATTTTATTGCAGTACATCATACTGTATTCACTTTGGAGCAACAAACAACATTTTACAGGAACTTGTCTTTAATAATTGGGATTATTCAACTTTGTGACTTTTTTACTTTAATAATTGGGATTATTCAACTAGAGGACATAATTTTTTACTTTAATAATTGGGATTATTCACCAATAGGACATAATTTTTTTACTTGAATTGGGATTATTCAACTATGTGACATAATTTTTTACTTTAATAATTGGGATTATTCACCAATAGGACATAATTTTTTACTTTAATAATTGGGATTATTCAACTAGAGGCCAAAATTTTTTACTTTAATAATTGGGATTATTCAACTTTGTGACATAATTTTTTACTTTAATAATTGGGATTATTCAACTAGAGAACATAATTTTTTACTTTAATAATTGGGATTATTCACCTGTAGGACATAATTTTTTTTAACTTTAATTAGGATTATATATTCAACTATGTGACATATTTTTTTACTTTAATAATTGGGATTATTCACCAATAGGACATAATTTTTTTTACTTTAATAATTGGGATTATTCAACAATCCAGGACATATTTTTTACTTAATAATTGGGATTATTCACTATAGGACATAATTTTTTACTTTAATTGGGATTATTCAACTCTGTGACATAATTTTTTACTTTAATAATTGGGATTATTCACCAACAGGACATAATTTTTTACTTTAATAATTGGGATTATTCAACAATAGGACATAATTTTTTATTCTTTATAATTGGGATTATTCACCTATAGGACATAATTTTTACTTTAAATTTGGATATTCAACTCTGTGACATAATTTTTTACTTTAATAATTGGGATTATTCACCAACAGGACATAATTTTTTACTTTAATAATTGGGATTATTCAACAATAGAACATAATTTTTTTACTTTAATAATTGGGATTATTCAA
>CM068952.1:15048549-15061443 GCA_035128595.1 Eptatretus atami | reverse complement strand
GATTATTCACCTATAGGACATAATTTTTTACTTTAATAATTGGGATTATTCACCAATAGGACATAATTTTTTCCTTTAATAATTGGGATTATTCACTTATAGGACATAATTTTTTACTTTAATAATTGGGATTATTCACCAAAAGGACATAATTTTTTACTTTAATAATTGGGATTATTCAACGATAGGACATAATTTTTTATTTTAATAATTGGGATTATTCATGGATAGGACATAATTTTTTTACTTTAATAATTGGGATTATTCATCTATAGGACATATTTTTTACTTTAATAATTGGGATTATTCACCTATAGGACATAATTTTTTACTTTCATAATTGGGAATATTCATGAAAAAGTAAATGACATTTGGTCCATCATCAATTATGACGATCAGCTAACTTCTTGCATGGGATCAGCTGAGGAAAGTTTTTAGACCATGCTGCATGAACCAGCTAGTCCGGACCTGATGTTCAACTGAACGTGGCAGGAATTTCTAATTAGTTCCAAGGGGGATTTTTGTATACGTTGTCGAGGCTCATATGAGAGCTAACACACAGCGCACAACAAGGGGGCAGGAGACAAGAGGGATGGGAGAGGGAAGGACAAAACAGTGGGGAACAGAGACATGAGGAAATCTGTGGAAGGGAGAGGGATGGAGCAGGGAACATGGGGTATACAAGATGGACAATACAGGGACTTTCAGGAAGGAAAGCAGGGAAGTTGAAGGAGGTGGGTTTGGGGTTGATTAACGGGGGTAGAAAAGATCGAGGTTTTGGATGGGGGAAGATAAGGAGTGGTGGTGAACAGCTGTTTTGAAGGCCTGGAGGGAAGGACGGGATTGAAGACGGTGGGAGATTATTTCCAAAGGCGGGAAAAAAGAGGAATGAAAGAATGAAGGTGAGCAGTGATTCATGATTTTGGTAGTTTTACCAGAAGGGGGTTGCTGGTGACCTTGAGCGCCCTGCGGAAATATGGTGGGGGTTGGGGGGGACAGATCACAGACAAAGAAGGGGTGCGAGACCAGAGAGGAGACAGTAGAAGACAAAAGACCACCGAACCTGCCTGCGGTGAGAGAGTGAGAGGCCCAAAGACTCAGCCTCACCGCGAGAGACACCAATGATCCTAAATGCCTTGGTTTCCACAGCGTGAAGCCAAGAGAGGTGAGGCGGGAGCACCAGCCCAAAGGGGAGAGCAGTACTCCATCAGGCTGTGGACAAAATCTTTGTATGTGGTCAGGAGTTCAGGTGGGCCGAGGAAGGACTTTGCACGATGGAGGATGCCCAATCGGTGACTGGCTTTGGAGGCCAGGTTGGAAATGTGGCTTTCCCACGAAAGATCATGGCAGATGACTTCTTCAAGAGGATTGTTGAGAAAGTAGATGGGTGGGGGGGGGGGGGGGGGGGGGTCCGAACAGTCCTTAATGAAAAGTAACAGGAAGAGGGAGGGGTATAGAGACACATGGTTTCAGGTGTACAGTTAGAAAGGATACAAGAAAAAAGTGATTTTTTTTGATGGATTTTTTTTAAGATTAGGTAAGATTAGGGAGTGGAAGGTTGAAGGAAGAAATCGTGATGGTAATGGTGAGAGTGGATCAGCTCAAATAGAAGGAAGAAGGTGTGACGGCAGGGTATGGAGGGAGAAAGGGACTTTGTTTTTTTTGTTGTTGTATTTTTTAAATTTTAAGAGAAGAAACAGAGGGTGTAGTTGAGAAGGATAGATGGGGGGTGGTGGGAAAAGTGGGGAAAATAGGAACTGATGTAAATAGGGAGAAAATGCAAATAAAAACGATCGTCCACCGAGACGGAAACAAAACCTGGACCGGGTTTTATTTTTGAAACAAAACCGAACTAGGAACACACATTAAACATGTAGGTAAGACAATAAACAGTTAAAACGTGACAAATAACGACCGGAAACTTAACTTTGAGAAAGTCGGAAGAGACCCCTTGAGAACCAGCCGTTGCCTCAAAACCCGGAACTGGAAGTTGCCCGGAAGGGTGCCAGTGACAGCTCGTCTACTCTTCGCGGAAGACACTGTGGTATCTTTAACAACCAATAAACAAGAATAAGAGCTCATGCAGAGCACGATACTTGCAAAATCCATAAAACAAATTTGACCTCAAAAATAATTGTTGGTTGAATTCAATGACCAAATATGCAACTCCTCTTCAAATTTCAAATGAATCGGATGGATGACGAACTTTCCTGCAAATCTCTTCTGCTCTTCCTCTGCCCCAATTAGTTAATCTGATCATATGCTTGTGAGAGTCAATATCTCTCTGGGTATTCTCACAGAGCCGCCTCAGTACATGCGAGTCTGGCAGCAGACTGGCAGGGATTGCAAGCAGCCACCTCACTTCAGGACTGGTCTCCTATATATATTTCCCCGATATTAATTCAGCCTAGGAATTCTTCTACAGAAACCTGCTCTCACTCTCTCTCTCTCTCTCCTGCACAGATTCATCCCATCTCGTCTTCAGTTATTCAACCTTTCTTCATGCCCATGGTACACTGAATCCTGTAGAAAGACAGTTGCTCTGAAACAACCTGTCTTCTCCTTCTGGAATGCAAACTTGACCGAAGGCAATCTCAGATCATTCCACAAAACCCACAACAAGTGTGTGTCCACTCTGGAGAGCCAGAAAACAATACCTGTCCAATCTCAAGAATGAACTTTCAAACTTGTCTCCCTTCTCCAAAACCTTGTGGCACCTTGTTAATTATGTCTCCAGAGTATGCTCCCCTCCGTCCCTTCCCTCTCTTCAAATGGCATTACAGCCGATTCCGCTCATGAGAAGGCCGAATGCCTCAATTCTTGTGTCTGCTTTCAAACAATGTGTCTCCCAACCTCTCTCTCTCTCTCTCCTCTCTCTCCTTCTCTTCTCTCTCTCTCTCTACCCACCCTTCCCAATCACACCCAACTGCTCCTGCTTATGAGACGGTGGAGAGGTTGCTGACAACATTTGATACTTATTCTACAACTGGACCAGACAGCTCCAGCTCAGGTGTCCTAAAAACCTGCTCTGCTGAAATATTTTGCCCCTTGTCTTTCACAAACTCTGCCTATGCTATCCAAAGCCAACTCCAGACATAGCTCACTGACTTCCTCTACTCTCAGAGCTAACATGTGGCTCTCAACATAATCCTTTAATCTCCTCTCCCTGTTAAGGTGGTGTTCTGAATCCAGTCCTGTTCCTGATCTTCATCAACGATCTCTCTGACTCTCTGGAAAATTCACTTTATCTTTTTACTGATGACTTCACCCTCTGCCGTGACATCCCTCATCCTTCAGATAGATAGGCAGGCAGCAGCCTTTCCCTCTCCTTAGACCTTGAAAAAAAAACACAAGCTCATCAACCACTTGGAATACAGTATGTAACTGCTTTCATAACAATACTTTTGAGGGAGTTCAATCATTCAAAGTCCTGGGTATCCTTTTCAGCCATGATATTTCTTGGGCAAACTACATTTAAAAGCTGGCCTGCAAAGCCAGTCGCCGACTGGGCATCCTCTCTCATACAAAGTCCATTGGAATACCTAATCTCTGATCCACATACTGTAGAAGGCATTCCTCCTCAGTTTGATGGTGTCCACAAATTACCAATAATACAGGGTGTCCACAAATTACCATTCCAAATTCAAACTGCAATTAAAAAAATAATGAAATGGGATAACAATGATGTGGTTTACTGCGTGTGAAAGAAAATTTCTCAAGATCACCATCAGTACACATCCATTTGAGGACTCCTTGCCTTGTCAGTTATTACACATGTAAAAAGGTGAGGATGCACCCATATGCCTGGTGTTGGCTTAATTGTTTGGGTGGTGGGCTTGGGATCCTCGGATTCAGAGTTCAAATCCCACTCAGCTGTTGAATTGATACCAGGTGGGGTTGACTCTGCCTGTCATCCTTCTGAGGTCAGCAAAATGAGTGCCAGTATGCTGGTACAATGTGTCGGAGTGGTGACCTGTCTGGGATTGTGCACAATAGCTAAGGAGACTGCTTAGGCAGCACCAACGCTCTGCACAGAGTATGGTCCCAATGGATGGATGGATAGATGCACCCATAAAGAAGAATGCCAACAGGTGATCTTGAGTTTTGGTCGCTTTATTCCATTCCATGCCCACGCGATGACCCTATGTACAAGAACTGGGTGACACCTTCATGACAAAATCCACCCATTCAACCTGAAGTACAAGTAGATAATATATAATATTCCCAAGATGTTATAAGTAGTTGCTCACCGTCCTGACATTGCATTATTATCTCTACAGTGATTAAAATGCTCCTTACTCGAACAGTAACAATGTATTACTTTTACAGTGAACACCTCTTACTTTACAGCAATATGCCAGTCAACTAGTATTCCAGTATGCATTACCTCCGTAAGTGTATAGTATTTTTTATCATGTTATATGACACACCATCGGTACAATGAAGCTGTTATGACTATGTCAACCAGGGGGAATAACCCATCTCATATTGTGATAAATTCGAACAATAGAAACAATATAATTAACCTGAACAATACATGTATGTATTGTTATGGATTTGTCACTTCTGCCATTTTAATTAGAATATACTTTCAGTGTTATTAGTTAAGGTGATATTGTTGTTAAGATTGGTGTGTACAATTGAGATGACGGAACTAATAAACATAGGACCGCCTGTCTTGACACTCACCTGGATCAGGAGCAAGTCACTCAAACCTCCCGCAGACCTCCTTAGACCCTGAATTTTTTGATGCTGTGAACGAACTTAGGTACATCATGGGTGATGAAGGTTGTGGTCAAGTTTCATCGAAATAGTGTGTGTAGTTTTGGAGAACATAGGGTTAGGGTTATGAATGTGATAAATTGAATATGTGCACTCACGATGGAATCCAAGATTTATTCGAAATAACCTTTGGTTTTAAGGAATTTTTAATTTTAAGTTAAGTGTGTTCAACGTAAGTCAGTCAAGGCAGGTTCTCCCCCCTCTCAAGTCAAGTTAGTCAAGTCAAGGTAGAGGTAAGTCACTCCACACCCTCTCTCACCCCCTACCTCCCTCCTCTCCCCTGCCAAACCTTCTGTGGAATGTTTTGGGGTCCTAGCAGATGTCCTATGGTGGGTTTTATAAATACCTCAATCCAATTATGAATTTAATTTTAGATCCTACAAAACTGCTCCCAATCTGGAAGTAAACGCCATCATGGGTTCAGCAGAAACATTCGCTGGTTTGATAATATCTCAGTACAATTGTAATTTTGAGTTTCCACCCGAACAACCCCGTTTTTATCCATTCAAAGGTGGCTGGGAGGTTTCATAAATTTCTCAATGCAATTATGATTTGAATTTTCGATTCGAATGAAGTGTTTTGTATCCACACTTTCTCGCCGGTAGATTGGGTGTCACGTGAGAACAATTTCCCTATTCATTTTCCTCACGAGCGTTTGTATTTTGTTATATTAAAGGTACTAGAAGCACCCGCTCCCTACGGGAGCCGTCAAGGGGGTCATGTTATTATATTTATGCCTATTTTACTCCAAGGGGTCCCAGGATTACATACCCCAAAAATGGTTGCGATCGGTTCAGCCGTTTTTGCGGTACCTTGGAACAGACAGACGGACAGACGGTGAATTATAGTAAGATAGTATTAATTTGTGATTGGAATGATGCTGTTTGGAATGAAAATATAGAGAAATTGAGTTTAAAATAGAATGAGGAAATTATGTGAGGGTTTCCACCCGTGACATTCGAGGATTCGGCATTTGCAGTTTCGCCATCCACATCATAGAAATATTACCCATCAAACTTCTGTTGGGGTTAGCTGCAGTATGTTTTTTGCCCAAGTCCTTCAGGAACCGGATGTCCATGCCTGACGTTCGACTGAAGGTGTCACAGGAATGTGGAATTTATTGGTTCATGGTTTGGCATTCGCTGTTTCCGCATTGTCTGTTTGCTTTTGGGCTCCCTCCTGTGCATGGCACGGGTACCTCGCTAGTATATTATATTTGGGGGTGGGAATCTTTATTACGTTTCCAAAAATGGTGACATTTTTTACTTGCTCCCTCTCTCCCCCAACCCAATACCTCATGCATTCATCTTTCCTTTGCTCCTATTACGACAACTTCTTCCCAATCTCATTTTCCTTCTCTCCCTACACCTCCCACACTAATTGACCCTTCTTTCACTTTCTGATACCCACCATGCCCTTTTCTCATCCATTTTTTCAAACCACCCCACTCCAGATAAGTAGGTATAATAAGTAGGTCACCAAGAGGGACTTGAAAATTCAAAACAGGAAACAAAAAAATTGATGGATTTCACGACTCTATAAATGCTCCAACCCAAAGAATAACAATGTACATTATTGCATTTGGGAGTTGGATTGCAATATGGACAAAACGTATCGTTCTTATTTCCAGTTCTGCGATGTATCTGCAAGGTAATTTTTGAAATGTATTGCGAAACAATACTCCTTTACTGTTACAGTCAGTTGCACGAACAATTAATTACAAACAATATTACTTTCGTGATCGCAAGGTGAGCAAAGGGAATTAATTTTGATTAAAATCCTCCTGCGTGTTCCTGGGGTATTCATCTTTGTAGTAACCCTCCTCGGCTACCTTCTCCTGCAGCCTCAAAGGTATAGTTGTGGAGATCCCGCTTGGTCGTGGATAGATATTAATCACAAAAACTTGAGCAGATATGCAGCTTGAAGGGAACTCACAAACCTCCATAAATTCCTCAGAAACCTTAGTTTTCATCTTGGGTGCAACGTGAAAATGATTTTGGCAGCTGAATGTGACTTTGTCTCGTTTTAACATTTCCAGCCTCACTTTGCGGGCCTTATTCTGCCTTGCACTTCCTGAGACAATATTGTTTTGAGCTGTTTGAGGGTGGGGAGTTGAAACGGTTTACAGTTTCCTTCTATCATGTGTATATCCAATGTTATTAAAGTTTAAAGTTGCGCAATGACTTTATAAACACCCTCCCTGTATTTCATATAAACACCCTGTATATTTTACACTTATTAAACGCCATGTATATTTTATCTAACACCCTGTATATATTATTAAAACCCTGTATATTATACAGGACGAATATACTGTGTACATATATATATATATATATATATATATATATATATATATATATATATATATATATATATATATATTGTTACGAATTTGGGAATTCAATTGCACACACCATTCAGGTTCCTTTAGTCAGCCATGTTGATAAGTGCTTGTTCCCTAGATAGCTCACCTTTCATTGTTTAAATGTTCAGAAATCGATTAGATGCGCTGCGGATCGATTTAATAGTTAAGGAACGAAACAATGGAGACATCCCTCCCCCTCTTCTGCGAAGAGGAAGAACCACCCTGCCGTCCCGTGATTCATGATGTCAACAACTCCCTCCCACCCGTGGTTGAGCGGGGGGATGGATCACGAGGGCATGAGTCACGCCGGGCATGGGGGAGGGGGGCGGAGAAGGATAAGAGGAGATCTTTTCTTTTGTTCGTGGCGGGAATTGGATGAGTAAGCTTTTTGCTTCGGCAGAGAGTAGTCGCTCAGCAGACCTTCGGGTCCTGCTTGGCTTGTCTAGCACCTTATTGCCCGTATCAAACCGCGCAAAACCAATGTACAACCATTGCATACGCGGTTATATGAGGCTAAATATTTGAGCAACCATTCAGAGCGACCAAACCAATAGTAGGTGTAACCACCACCATTATCTCGCCGACAATCCGGTCTCCGAAACTCAGAGAGAGCTGCAATCCCGATGTCCAAAACGCTGAGCTCAGATGACAACAGAGACAGGTGATCATCCTCTCTAAGGATAAGACATTCCAGGCACCCACCCGAAGGGACCGCCTCAGGTAACCCAAGGAGACCGCCGTCTGGTGGACGGACACCTCAGCACCACTCGACACACTCTCCCGCAATCTGACCCAGGGATGTTACCCCGTGGTTTCCCTCCTATCATCAAAGATTGGGGTCCCCGAAGGCTTTGCCCAATCCCGTCATCCGGTGAGCTGCCCTGCGAAGGGAAGCTGCACAGGAGGTACTCCCACGGAGTGGGTTTTCAGATTTTTTTGCGTTTTTGTGTTTTGGCGGAATGAAGGATTTTACGGTGGCCGGAGTGCAAATCCTGCCACCAACCTCCTAATAAAAAAGTAACCCAACTGCAGGAGAACGTCCGAAGAACAGTTGGGCACTAGATAATGGATGGCGCGTTGGCTCACAAGGAGCTCCTCGCTTTAGTCAGCCATGTTGATAAGTGCTTGTTCCCTAGATAGCTCACCTTTCATTGTTTAAATGTCAGAAATCGATTAGATGCGCTGCGGATCGATTAAATAGTTAAGGAACGAAACAATGGAGACATCCCTCCCCTCTTCTGCGAAGAGGAAGAACCACCCTGCCGTCCCGTGATTCATGATGTCAACAACTCCTCCCACCCGTGGTTGAGCGGGGGATGGATCACGAGGGCATGAGTCACGCCGGGCATGGGGGAGGGGGGCGGAGAAGGATAAGAGGAGATCTTTTCTTTTGTTCGTGGCGGGAATTGGATGAGTAAGCTTTTTGCTTCGGCAGAGAGTAGTCGCTCAGCAGACCTTCGGGTCCTGCTTGGCTTGGGTTAGGGTTGAGGCCTTCGGAAGCTTTTTGTTTCGGCTGGCTCAGTGAGCTTCGGCTGAGGTCTGGCTCGGGAGGACGCTTTTTGGAGGCTTTTTGCTTTGGTGGTTCAGTGAGCTTCGGCATTCTGCTTGGCTCGGGAGAGCTTTTGCTTCGAGCTGCTTTGCTTGGAAGAGAGTTGAGCTGGTCGCTCGGCTCGAGCTGCGAGTGGTGGCTTCTTCTTCTTCTTGGTTCGTGGAGCTCTTTGTTCTCCATTTTTGTTCCCGGCTTGGTGCGACTCGTCGACCTTTTCTTGGAGGTGGTTCTTGGGGGAAGCGCGCTCGCGCGTCGTCGTCTCACCAGCACGTGTTGAGAACGCGGGAGGATTCGCGGGAGCTCGGGAAGGATCGCAGCTCACGGCAATTGGATCCAGCTCGCTCTCGCTGGAGCCCGGGTCCGAACAACTTGAAGACCACACGAGGTGGAGAGGTTCGAGATAGGCTCTGGGTTTCAGCTCACCTGTCCTCCGAGCTGGAGCCCGTTATTAAAGGCCTCTACCACATTTCTTGGGTGTGTGTGTGTGTGCGTACGTGTGTCCGTGGGCCCGTCTAATAAGTAGGAAATTGTTAAGTGCTTTGTGTGCTGTAAATGTTTGCATTGCATTTCGTATAGACGGTCAGTTCTTTTGTCGTGCTTTGTTGCTTGTATATTGAATACGTGTTTTGCCTTGTTTAATTGCATACGTGCTTTATTATAATAAATGTCCTTGTGTGAATGTAAACCTGTTGTTGCGTCCATTCCCTCATTGAACTGGCGTATTGAGATCGGAATAAATCGTTGTTTTCTTAATAGCCGGTAAAGTGATCGGGTCCAACGGGACTGCGCGATAATACCCCGCTCGGTTATCCCAAAAGGAAGCGAGCTGCTTAAGCGGCTCGTTTACAAGCGTCCCTTTGAGGTACAATCTCTCGGTAACCTACCCGCGCGAATAATTAGGTAAATCGAAGATTTGGCGATCAGACCTGTAGCGCGGGTAGAGTGCGGACAAGGTTGTGGTGTGGTTAAAAACACACCCGTGGCTGGTTTCCGGCGTTGATCGGGAAGCCGCGACTGGATTGTCCGTTCGGTGGGTGAAGCGACCGCTATTGGTTAGACGCGGTCGTTCGCACGCCGACGGCGGGAAATCTATAACATATATATATATATAATATATATATATATATATATATATATATATATATATAAAAATGTCTTGCAGGAAATTAGTCTCCAATATGTCTTGTATTATATACATGTTGTTCGTCTTTCGGCTGCTCCCGTTAGGGTCGCCACAGCGGATCATCCGTTATGATCCGCATACTGATTTGGCATAGGTGTTACGCCGGATGCCCTTCCTGACGCAACCCTGGTCGCCTCTTAGACACAGGGATAAGGATTGGGTTTCGCCATGATTCCGGGCTGCCCTACACCCTCTCATAGCGCGGCCCAGTGCAGAGCTCCCGTCCTAGCGATCCTCCAACCCAAGCCTCCGTGCAGCCGGATTACAGGCGCACGCCACTACGCCCGGTCTTGTATTATATAATATATATATATATATATATATATATATATATATATATATATATATATTGTTGCGAATTCGCGCCCGCCGGCGTGCGAACGGCCACGTGACTCGAATCGCGGCACGTCGCCCACCGGACGGACAATTCTGTCGTGACCCTCTCGGACTAACGCCGGGAGCTAGTCACGGGTGGGCCTTTCGACCTCACCACGATCGTGCCAATCGGCCACCCGCGTGGGATAGGGTTGTTCGCCAGACTCGACCTACCTAAGTACCCACGCGGATGGTAAACGGGCGATTGCACCTCGCCGCAGGTCGACTCCGGACACGGGCCGCTTAAGCGGTCCGTTCCGTGCTATCGGGCTAACCG
The DNA here is from genome assembly GCA_035128595.1 of Eptatretus atami. Taxonomy (NCBI): domain Eukaryota; kingdom Metazoa; phylum Chordata; class Myxini; order Myxiniformes; family Myxinidae; genus Eptatretus; species Eptatretus atami. The sequence continues at coordinate 15,050,909 of CM068952.1, read as the reverse complement.
AGCGGTGTTATCGTCGCCTCGACGGTTCCAATTAATTTCGGGCGTATCAAGCCCACTACGAACCCTTTTACGTGAAGCAAGATGGAGATTCAACAAAGGAAGGACGCAGCAAAACGGGGAACAAGTTCACACAAGCACTTTATTCACACGACACACGGAGAGCACACATATACAGCCATACAGTCAGAAATGCACGTATAGCAAATGCAAGAAGGAACGACAAAAGCAACGATGACGCAGAGCTACAACCGACTACGCGCACACACGGCAACACTTATACAGTTCTACTTTTGCAAGACACGGCGCACAAGATCCATACAAAAAAACCCTGAAAAGAAAAAGGTGACTCCCTTTTGGGCCGTCGAGCCCCTCTCCGACGTCCGTCGTCGTCCCGCCTGGCCGCGACTCCGTGCCCTGGCGTGGTAGGCGAGTCCTCTCCTGCGTGCCTCGCGCCTGCACGTGTTGGCCGCTCGACGCCACGGACCGAGTGTTAACGTGGATGCCCGAAGTCGGGAGAGGGGAATGGCGGACGCTCCTTCCCGCCAGCGGGGTCATGGAACTGCCCCACAAAAGACCAGGCCAGCGGCCTCCCGGACGAGCGGAGCCGGAAGACGGGCAGCGAGCCAGAGCAACCTCGAAGCAAGAGCATCCACCAAGCAAGAGCATCCACCAAGCAAGAGCATCCAGCACATCACACACTGCTTCGCCCCTCTCCGACTTTTATATCCCGGAGCTCCGCCCTGCCGCTCCGCCCCGTTCTTTGCTCCACCCCCTTCGAGGCGCTTCGAGAAAGGTCTCGAAGAGGGGCGTTCCTCCTCCCTGGCCGCGTCACACCGCGCATCCACCAATCGGGCGCCAGCTGCCCCACCCGCTTCTGTCACACTCCTCGCGCGGGGAAAAATGGCGGAAAAACAGGCGGGAAAACCCGCGCGCCATCGTTGTGCCTTCCTTGGCGCCTTGTTTGCCGTTCGGTTGAAATCAAAGATAGGGAAAGAAAAACGACTAACTCAAAGTGTCGCAGCCCGAATGGATCACATAAATTCCCTCTATACAATGGGTTTGGGGTTAACTACACAGGTACTTAAAAGATACCTCACCTACGGGACCTGAATGGTGTTTTGCGAATTTCCACAGCCGTAACAATATATATATATATATATATATATATATATATATATATAATGTATAATTATAATACAATATATAATATATACTAGAACGGGCACTCAGTAGAGCGCATACCTTCGCCAACGCTACATTTTGCCCCCCCCCCCCCCAGAAACCGTTGATTGTGAGGTTATTTAATCCCATACCACATCTGCCATCTCATATGTGTTATGATGGCTTAAAACATTAAATTTCCTGCTGTTTGATACTGATTCACGTACATTGTACAATTTCTGTATGAACTCCCTGACCTTTTTGGGTGTCGGTGTCAAGTCAATCTGATGACAACTGGTCACATTAATAGAAATAGTTCAGTGACACCCCCCCACCCCCCAATGCTTTAACTCACCAATAAAGTCACTGTCAAATATTACACATCAGCATAGGGAATTGATTTCTTAACATTTTGAATCTACTTACATGCAAATTGTATAAGAATTGACCGCATTATGATAATAAAGGTGGTTGACCCCCCTGACCTTTGACCCAAACCGCTAACAAAGGTAATGACGTCATTGTGTCATATCGTATATCACAAGATTGGGCATTGAATTCACAACATTTTGGCATTGGTTGCATGCAAATTGGATAAAAATCGACCGCACTATGGCAAAATGACGATTTTGACCTTTTCATGACCTCGACCTTGACCTTTGTACTCTTAATTTTGTAATTGTGTATAGAGTGTGGGGACAGAACAGTCAACATTTTGGTGTTGGTTTCATGCAAATCGGATAAGAATTGACCGTGTTATGACTAAAACCGCACATTTTGCAATGTCGTGACCCCCCTGACCTTTGACTCCCAACCGCTAAAGTTATTACGTCATTGTGTCATGTCACATATCACAAGATGGGGCATTGAATTCTGAACATTTGGCATTAGTTGCATGTAAATGTGGATACAAATTGACCGCGCTATGGTAAAAAGACGATTTTGACCTTTTCTTGACCTTGACCTTTGACCCGATCGCTCCCAAAATCTAATCAAATGGTCCTCGGATAATAACCAATCATCCCACCAAATTTGCTGCGATTCAGTTCAATACTTTTGGAGTTATGCGAATAACAAACAAACAAACAAACACACATATTCACAAATAAATAAATAAATAAATACAAGCGATCAAAACATAACCTTCGCAACAAGTTTGCGAAGGTAATAATATATAATATGTATATAATATTATAATA
>CM068952.1:15026191-15028804 GCA_035128595.1 Eptatretus atami | reverse complement strand
AAAAAGGACGACGCCGCCATTTTGCCACGCGGCGTGTTTGAGCTTGGGCGCTCAAATCCGTAGACATCGGCTGGTCACGAGCTGCATTCGTGCTTTTGACACTTTTCCTCTCGTCCATGAAGCATCACCAAGTACTCTGTGTCTTGTCTGCATGTTGTTAAGGTTTATCTCGCTAGGGTCCTTTGAAATCCATAATCCGTAGCTTCCTAGTTAAGAACGGGTTATAGATTGATTATAACATTGCGTGCACGCTTGCTTGTGTTGTGTTCCCCGATGTGTCCCCATAAATCTGGCTGATTTGTATGAAGTTGCCGCTTTGGTTTGTTCGTGCCGTGCTGAGAAACAATTCGCTCGATTGGTATATAAAACCAAAAGGTTACAGACTGGCAGAATTCGCTTGGTCTCTGACAAAACCAGTCTGTAACCGGGGTCTATTCCCCCAACTGGTAAGGTCCAGGTGTACGTTGGTATCGTGATTCGAGGCCACGTGAACCGAGGTCTGTGCCGAACCAGCCGGCGTTATAACCCCGGAGACGGCGGTGCTGTTAAGTGACGCCAAATATCGAACATTTGGCTGTCGAGAGTAGGGTGCGAGCCCCATCACTCGTCCCAATCCTTAAGACTGGGGTCAAGAGTCGGGTGCGAGCCCTGCCACCGCTGAATCTTTAACAATATATTGTAACAGCCATCTGGTTCGTTCCGGCTGCCCGATTTGAATCCAGAGGCTCGCGTCAAAGTGACCGCAACAGTGAACCGGTTCAAAGACCTCCCTACCAGATCTGTATCTGAAGACCACATTACCGTGCAGATTGGAAGTCCCAAAGCAGCCCAGCGTCATGACGCCTATCAGCGTCACGTGACAGGATCTAATCTTAGGCCGAGCATCCTAAGTCAGGTGACATTATGTTATGATAAGCAGTGTGGACCGTCACCAATTTCCCCTCAACGGGTCTTTATAAAAACAACACCAAATGAAGCAGCCACTACATACAGAATTCACTTTTGAGACCAAGTGTATTTAAAAGAAATGGCACGGGAAGGAAATATACAAGAATCAATCACAGTTACCAGGAAGTAAGAAATAAACCCCTTCCCCTCCAAATGATATGTGCCCATGAACCAACGAACGAACGGCAGATCCTTAAGTATCTCCGTCCTTATCTGGGCCTATCAGATACGGCACCAGAGTTAGACACCAGTTAGAGGTGGACATGACTGAAATACCCCGACTGTGCCTGACAGGACACAGCAGGAACTGATGCAGAGAGCCAAAGGAGCATCCTTGACGCAGGTTGGCGGGTGATTCATACCTCTGGAGGATAGGGTGTCTCCACTGGGACCTGCGATAATTGAAGGAAACCCCAAGATTTGAACCATCTGTTTATAAAATTCTTCCCTATGACAGACCCAGATTGCATCTAGTATATTTCAAAGTATTAAGGAAGTGGGGATTGGCATGTCGGATATGCCGAACATTTTCTGCCGTGTGAACCAGAAGCATTCCTGACTCTGCAAGGCGTTGATGAGATTTTTTAAAAGAGAGCGGGAAACCCATTTAGTATCACAGATTACCGAAAGACTCCTTCGTTCGCCGCTGTTATGTGTGGGTGCGTGGCATGTGTAGAGCCTCGCGGATCTGAAAACACAATTAAACTTTTAAAAAAGATGAAGAACAACATCCCCTGTTCTCCATATTCAGGGAAGCGACGGGTGGAATTTTCTTCGGGCAGGTGTTATTTTGAGAAACCTGCAATGCGGCCACATGGTGTTCATATATGTCTTTGTACGACGCGACAGTGCCGAGTGAGCGACGTGGTGAGGTGATGTGAACGACGAGGTATTACGTACACTGTTTTTCCACGTGCGCTACCCAACACTACGTCCAGTTAATTCATAGGCAAAAAAGTGTTTGTGTGATACTTGTGAAATCCAAATAAACAATAGTTGCCATGGAAACAGTAATTGTGTAATTTCGAATGTTTGACCTATCAAGTGTTTTACATGGTGGAATGTTGTGCATGACAAATTTGGTGGATACATTTTCTAATCGCCGCCTCATAGGTGTTTGACATGTTTTGGATGACATTGACCTTAACCTTTGACCAATTTCGACCAGATTTTATGCAGAAATACTACACATATGAGAAAATAAGCTTTTAAAAGAGAGCGGAAAATCAATTTAGTACAGTAATATCGATTAGTGAAAGGCTCCTTCGTTCACCGTTGTTATGTCTGGACGTGGTGGAGTATGTCGAGCCTCGCGGCTCTGAAAACGCCATAAATCTTTAAAAAAATTAAAAAGAAGAGGAAGAAGAGGAAGAAGAATATGCCTCCTTATTTACCGAAGCGATGGGTGGAACACCCATGAATCTGAATATCTTTTTTAAAAAATCCTGAAGTTTGGCAAAATATGATCACAAAAAAAATCCCATTTCATTATAATGGGGGTGAAATTGTTATTACAATCAGACGTTTTCTCTCTACCATGTGGGAACTTTTTCTCTCTACCACGTGGGACTTTTCTCTCTGCCACGTGGGACTTTTCTCTCTGCCATGTGGGACTTTTGTCTCTGCCATGTGGGACTTTTGTCTCTGCCACGTGGGACTTTTGTC
>CM068952.1:15018691-15021191 GCA_035128595.1 Eptatretus atami | reverse complement strand
GATCCATGAGAACATATTGGGCCCAATACATTTAAAAAAAATATCAATTCTACATATAGTTTTGTGGGCTGATCTCTCTGGTGAAGAATTACTTTTAAAATTAAATAATTCTCGTATCCAGATCCGGATTCAGATCTTTCAACCAAAAATGGAATCACTATTGTTGTGGTCACGCCACCCAACCTGCCCACCAAGTTTCATCCGAATCCATCCACAACGTTTTGAGATATCGTGCTGTATATTAGTTTAGCCGCGATCTCTCAATGATGAAGAATCACTTCAAAAAATTCAAGTAGTCGGATCCGGATCCGGATCTTCACCAAAATATCTAAACAGATCGTCCTTGTCACACACCCAACATGCCCTCAAAATTTCATCTGGATCCCGTCACAACGTCTTGAGATATCCTGCACACAGACAGAGAACAAACACGCAAGCAAACAAGATGTCGTGCAGAGCACGATGCTTACAAAATCCAGAAAACAAACTGACTCAAAAATAATTGGTGGTTAACATAAATTTAACCAAAAATATGCAACTCTCTTCAAATTTCAAAGTGAATCACTTGAAAATTGGCAATTTAGAAATTATTTGGCCTATAATAATGCTGGTTGAATTCATGGACCTGAAATATAAATCTTCTTCAAATTCCAAGTGAATAAGGATGAAATTTGAGGAATTTAAGAAATTCTCACCAAGTTGTTGACCTTTGGCCTATGTTGACCTTTTAGTCCAATGCTGACCTCAAGAAATTATTGGTGAGTTGAATTCAGTCGACCTGAAATATAAATCCTCTTCAATTTCAAGTCGATTCGGATGAAAATTGAGGATTTTAGAAAATGCCATCTTAGTTTGTTGACCTTGGGCCTAGTGTTGACCCTTTGACCTTTCGACTCTCAAAACAATACGCTTCTTCCTTATGACATACTCTACCATGTGGCGAAGATTAGTGAAGATCTGGTTTAAAAATTGTGACCCGTAGGCGATAAAACAGACAGAACAGACAGACAGAACTAGAAGGGCACTGCGGTAGAGCGCATACCTCCGCCACGTAATGCCTGATCCACGAGAACATATCGGGCCATTACATTTTTAGCCGCGTCGCATTGCGAACGCTGGCTCTAAAGAGAGGCTCCGCATTGTTGGTTGTTCTTCTTCTCTTGCTATTTCTTCTTCTGGTGAAGACAAAACCTTTAGGACGCGGCTCTTGACACATTTGTCCTTGTTGAAAATATCATGCGAAACAGTACGATTGTTTTTTGGCCCATATCTCTCAATGGTGAAAATAATCACTTTAAAAATTCAAGTCGTTTGATCCCGGATCCGGATCTTCACCAAACATCTAATCAGTTCCGTCTTGTCACCACCCATCCTGTCCAACAAGTTTCGTCCGAATCCGTCCACAACCTTTTGAGGATATCCTGCACACAAAAAGACAAACAGACAGCAGACAGTCGAGAACAGACAGAAAAGGGTGAAAACATAACCTCCTTCACCTTCGGTGGCGGAGGTAACTAGAGGGGGAAGCACATCGGTAGAGTGCAAAACCTCCGCCGCCAATACTGCTAGGTCACTCAAGTGAACCTGATATCCTATTCATTCAATTTTGACGTCAACAGTGCCCACAGAGTTATAAGTTTGCAACTTTCCCTTTAACTTTTAACTTTTACATACTCAATTCATTCGTCATAACTAGATTCCTTGAGACAGAAATTGATTTTATGTGGGTATTATCCACCTGAAGTTCACAAAAATCAGCCGCAATTATAATTTTGGCATGTTTTTTTTTGTTGGAAAATCACTTAAAACATGTAGAAATGCCAAAAAAAAAATCGAAATTTTTTTGAAAAAAAAGTTGCAAAAATTTTTTTTTTCTCTATCAATTTTTTTTTGGGGGGGGGGGGGTCTTGGAAAATCACTTAAACAATGTAGAAAATGCAAAAAAAAAAATATTCAAATATTTTTTCAAAATGGCCGCCATAGCGGTCATATTGATTTTGCACCAAGTCCAAAACCTAATGGCATGATCCTTGGGACCATACCTAATCCCCCCACCAAGTTTCGTCGAAATCCGTCGAGGGAGTTTTTCCGTAATACTGTTCACAAACAAACAAACAAACAAACAAACGAAAGGGGTGAAAAACATTAACCTCCGATCTTCGATGGCGGAGGTTAATAACACAATCGACCAACTAATGTACTTGGAAAATCTTCGGATTTTTTGCAAGTAACAGACAAACAGAGAGGGGTGAAAACATAACCTCCTTCACTTCCGTGGTGGAGGTAATGAACAAGACCAGACAAACTAAACCAGCCATCGCTAACTGGAAGTATCAACGTTGTGTCCACCTATACTTGTGGCCTTCACAAGGCAATAAGGTGCCTATTGGCTCCAACCTTCGATCATTTGATGATCCTTTGAACAGTCCACTTTGGTTTCGTTACACTGGGGGGGAAGGGAAAACTTATAGGAAGGCAATTGTGAATATGACAGTTCCAA
>CM068952.1:14973771-15013034 GCA_035128595.1 Eptatretus atami | reverse complement strand
TGTACGGAGTGCTGTTGGACTTGTCAAGGGGTTTTGTGTGGTTGATGTTGTGTGTTTCTCACCAAAGACCGTCTACGCCCATGCCCCCTCCCCTGGAAAGAAAAGAAAAAATAACTACAAAAAACAATAAACTTTTCTTTTTTTAATATACATTTTTCATATTTTGATGTGGTGTTGTTAAATGAGTGTGGTGCAGGAAAGATAAGCTGAATGGCCTCCACCTGTGTCTAATTTCCTTGTGTGATTCCTTATTTGTTATTTAGTGGTCGGTATCCCACCCAACCATTGTTTTTCTGTTTAATCCACTTGTAGGAAAAAGACATTTCAGGGGGACTGTCATGGTAGTGGGGCAACTTAGCTAAATATAGCATAACAATTGTGCATTTTGTGAGGAAAGCACCAAATTTGGCACACTAGTAGCCTATCATATTATGAACAGATTTGGATATTGGGCCATCTCAAAATTTTTGATGGCAGTGGAAAATGGCTGCCACAGCCATCAGCGGCTGAATTTGAGATGGCCCAATATCCAAATCTGTTCATAATATGATAGGCTACTAGTGTGCCAAATTTGGTGCTTTCCTCACAAAATGCACAATTGTTATGCTAAGTTGCCCCACTATGGAGATTTCCGAGCTTCCCAGATTTTTATCCTTCCAAAGGACATTGACCCAATGTTCAGCCCACAATCTATAATACAACAGGGGTGTGTTCCATTACCAATGGTTGATAAGGAACAGCTGGCTTGGCAAGCGATAGCAAGCCTATTGGTAGTGGAACACACCCCAGACAATCTATTCATGACATGACCTACACCACCGAAGGTGCGCAGAGGATATATTTTCACCCCTGTCTGTCTGTCTGTCTGTCTGAACAGGATATCTCAAAAAGTTGTGGACAGATTCGGACGAAACTTGGTGGACAGGTTGGGTGTGTGACAAGGACGAATTGATTGGACTTTGGTGAAGATCCAGATCCAGATACGAGAATTTTTATTATTTTTTGAAAGTGATTCTTCTCTATTGAGGGGTAGGGCCAAAAACGATATTTGTGCGGTATAGCACGAAATCTCAAAAAGTTATGGACGGATTCGGACAAAAGTTGGTGCATGAGTTGGGTAGGCGACAGGAACAAGCAAATTAGATTTTGGAGGTCCGGAACCAAATCCGGCAAATCAGTGGGATATCGGATACAAAATGTAACCTGTTCAGCCTGGTGGAGGTATGTGCTCCACCGAGTGCCGTTCTCGTTACATATACAAATATGGCAGAATTTTTGAACCCTCCCTCCGGTCCTTTCCCATTTGTATGAAGTACACAGGGGAACTTTGCCTTGAAATATTGTATATACACCCTGCCAGAGTCCAGACTATCCCTGCTATTATTGAACTCTGGAGACAACTTCAACATCAATGAAACCCCCCCAGAATCAAACCATTTTAAATGACTCTAAACTCCATTTTGAGCGGCCATACATTTAACAGACATTTCTCAACTCATCTTTGTGATTAATCCACCAGATCTTGGTGGCACTGGATTCGTGATAGCCAATGGGTTGGAACCATAATGGCAATAATTTACACCCGAACACATCCTGCAAACGGAATAACCTCTGTGTTCAGCCACCCCCTTCCCACTCCACTTTCCTTGGATGTAAAAAAAAAAGTAAATGTACCCTCGAGCAATAAATATTAACAAATCTGTTATTGCTAATGATTGCATTCTATTTGTTTATGCAGCACAAGTCTTTTGCAACAAATTTAATTGAATGGCATGCCAATTAATGAAGCCCAATATAACTACAGCCTCGAGGTGTCAAGTGATATCCCTGCAGAGAGTAAAGCTTCCTACAAGCTTGGCTTGATTTTATTTCTATTTTTTCCTCTTGTTAATAAGAACATGCTCTTAACCTCTCAGCACTTGTGCTACTACTTCTCAAGCGGTCGAGCAACCTTCCCCTTTCTGATCTCTTTACCCTCTCAAGGGCTTACGGGATAGCTGAGATGTTTGCGCACTCGCCTCTGAGCGGTCTAGTCTGGCTTTGAACCTTGACCCAGGTATAAGCTGTTACGTTGGTGCTTCACATGGAGGGCGAGGCATCGGTGTTTGGAGGACCCGTCTGCCAGCATTGGGCGTTTGGTGGATGGTAAAGATCTGATGTTGTCTTTCTCGAACAGTAAGTAGTCGAGTTATCGTCGTCACCCGTTATCGTATGATATGAGTATGATTGAGATAATGAAAGGTGTGGATGAGATAGGTGCTGTGGAGTTTTCCAGCAGAGTGGACAGTGTTAGGACCAGGAGCCATGGCTTGAGGATAAAGAAGATGAGAGTGAGGAAAGTTTTTAAGGCAGGGTCTTTCACTTGGGGCATGGTTAATGCATGGAATGGTCTCCTCGGAGAGGTCGTAGCAGTGGAAGGGGTGGATAAGTTTAAATGGGATTTAGATAGGTTCCTGGATTTATTGGGGATAGGAGGGGTATGGGATATTGGCAGGACTTGTAGGTAGTTTGTGTGTGGATGGCTGATGGATATTGGAGTTGATGCAGCACAGGAAAATAATGGGTCAAATGACCTGTACCAAAGTTCCTTGTGTATACCTGAAACAAATTGCAAATTCCTGTCCTGGAAGGCAATGGCAAACCACCTGGCCTCACCTTTGCCAAGAAATCCACATTTCCAGGGATTAACCTGTGCGTCCTTATGGCCTGGTGTTTGCCCCCCAAGGCAACAAGGCATAGCCTGTTTTACTGAATCTACAATAACACATGTCAGTGTACATCAGTCAGTCAGTCAGTGTGTGTCTCTTCCATAACTCCAAAACCTTGAAACCTACCAGCCTGACACTGTGCCTGCATACGAATGGAACTCCAAGGGAGTGCATGAGTGAAAATTGGGTGTTTGAGTTAATTAAAAACCCCTTTTGAGAATAATTAACGGCCTTATTTAATTATTTCATTTATCAGGTGCATCCTCGGCTGCCTCGCTCTCCCTCAAGGCGCATCCTCGGTTACCTCACTGCGGTCTTAATTCGCCTTTGTTTTTGGCCTGCTCAACCATGCCCTGACCCTGAACAGGCCGCAACGATTTTTTCACGATAAAGTTTTTTTTGTTTTCACTTTCCTCACTCATATTATCAAATGCCTGACCATCATACCTACAAATCACTGGAAACATGGCAATGCTGAAAAACGCATGGAGACATCAGCATTTGTGGTTTTATTTCATTTCAGCACATGCCATAACCTCAAAAATATCTTTAACTAAGCCGAATTACAAAATTTGAGCTCCAGAATTGAACTTAGGAGCAGTTCCGACTGCTAAGAAAAAGTGTTAAATTGTCTAATTCAGACATAGTTTGATATTTCGGGCGTCTCTGGGTGGTGTGTGCTTAATATGACGACTCGGCGATCGCTAATGACTTGCCAAGCGAGCTGTTCTTTATCAACCGTTTCGTTGGCGTGCTGAATGAAAAGGAAGACCAAGAAGGAACCCGCAGAAGTAAAGAGCAAAGATGGAGTCATCAGGAGGAACCTGGATAGGATTCGAGTTTCAGCCACCACTCCACTACCTTCAAACCCATCCAGGCACAGCCAAGTGAGCCTGACAGATAAATTTCTGCAAGAACTCACATCTCCTTCGAGAGATAGATAACAAAAGAGAGGAATAGAGAGTGAAAGAGATGAAAGAGAAGAATAAACAAGAATTAGAATAAATAAAGAGAATTATGAAGAAATGTGAAAGAACAAAGAACAAAGATGTCGGGAAGAACCCGGACAGACAGACTTCAGCAGTTACTCCCGAGGCTCAAACGCACCAACATGTGTAGGCTACCAATGGTCCGTAAGCTACTTTGCAAGTGCTCTACAATATTTGCACTGTCACTGAAAACTGTATATTGATCGATTTGAACAATGTTCAGGGGCCACTCACCTGTGTTGGCCCCGCATTGTTCTGCGGTGTATTGGGCGATGGCTGGCTCGCTGAAAATGTGCAATTTTATTTTACATCAAGTTTGCCATTTTTGTACGATCTTCTTTCATGATACGACCTGTTACTTCGGCATTGAGAAATGCATATAAAAAAATGAAAGGTTTTGTTAACATCACGGTAGGGTAGCCAAGAGGTATGCACACTTGCTCTAAGCTGTCTAGCCTGAGTTCAAATCCCAACTCAGCTATAACCTGTCATCCTGCTGTTTCACAGGCAGGGTGATTCATCAATGTGTGTGCTGTTAAACTGGACATCACCTCTGCTGGAATCCCCCCCTCTCCTTCACAGTCCCCTCTATCCCCACTCCCATCTCTCTCCACTCTTCCTCCTTCCCCCCCTCTCTCTCTCTCTGTCTCTCCCACACCCGCCGCTCACTCACACTCCCACTCCTCTCCCCCCACCTCTATCCATATCCCCTTTCTTCTCCCTCTCCCCCACCCTGATTCTCTACCTCCCTCTCCCTTTCTCGCACCCCTCTCCTCTAGTCTCTGCTCCTCAACCCCTCCCCTTCTGTTAGGGACTATTAAGGCTGGCGGTTTAGTTTTGAATTGCCAGGTATATAGCATGGGTTTTAAATGCCCGCCAAGTTTTATATCGAACCCGGTGGTTAAAAACAAAATGTTGCTGTTTGGGCACGTTTTATCTCCCTTCCGTTCCCCTCCCCTCATGCCGCCTTCCCTTCCCTTACACCACCTTACTTCACATTAGGCCGCCTTCTCTTCCCCTCATGCTGCCTCTCCCCTGCCCTCGCGCTGCCTCCCCATCACACTGCCTTCCCCCTTACCCTCACACTACCTCTCCCTCTCCTCACACTGCCTCCCCACCATGCACCTTCCCTCCCCTCATGCTGCCTCCCCTCCCTTACCTCACGCTCCTCCCCTCCCTTACCCTCGCTGCCTCCCGCTCCCCTTACACTGCTCTCCTCCCCTGCACTGCCTTCCCCTCCCCTGCGCTGCCCTTTCCCTTCCCGTTCCGCCTTCCCCTCGCCAGTGCCGCCTTCCCCTCCCATCCCGCTGCATTCCCCTCACACTGGCTTCCCTTCCCCTCCCCTCATGCTATCCTCCTGCCAAACCCATTCCACCTCCATACAACTTTCCGGAGGTTGAGGAGAGGAAGGGCCATTAAAGAATGTGTAAATTGTACAAATGAAAGGTTTTTTATCCCCCGCCGCGTGGCGGAAGGGGGATATTGTTGTCACCCAGGTCATCCGGCTGTCCGTCCGGGCGTCAACATTTATAGCTGTGAGTGCGATAACTCATAAACTGTTCGCCATATCGATTTGAAATTTGGGTCACACATGTACCACCTGAAAAGGAAGAACCTATTGATCTTGGGCGTGGCGGATCCAAGATGGCGACTTGGGCGGCCATCTTGAAAAAAATGTTTTTTGTAATAAATGGAAAACGCTTATCTGATTTCAATTATTTTGGTTACTCTATGTTCCTCACCCGGGAACTTTTTCGAGATGATGACCAAATGGTGTTTGTTTCAATTCACCTCCCTCATTATCTGGAATATGTTATGACCTTTTTCATTCAATGGCGGGTATTCCCCATCTCTGATGGTATATTTTTTTTGTTTGTTAGCCAGTCGGAACTGCTGCTTGGATGAATTTGGTTTTTATAAAGCAATGAATCACCAGATTACGGCAATACAGCCTAGAGTTATGCACTCACTCTAAGCTGTCTCGCCCGGGTTTGAATCCTGACCCAGCTTTTAGCTGTCATCTTGGTGTTTCACAGGCAGGATTATTACCTCCACCACCAAAGGTGAAGGAGGTTATGTTTTCACCCCATTCTGTCTGTTGCTTGCAAAATCGAAGATTTTTTCAAGTATATTGGTCAGTCGATTTTGTTATTCTGTCTGTCTGTGTGTCTGTTTGTCTGTCTGTTTATCCCCTACAGGTCACAATTTTAAACCGATCTTCACAAAACTTCACCACATGGTAGAGTTTGTTATAAAGAAGAAGTCCGTTGTTTTTGAGGTCAAAAGGTTGAAAGGTCAACATAGGCCCAAGGTCAAACAACTAAGGTGGTATTTCTAAAATCCTCAATTTTCATCCCATTGACTTGAAACTTGAAGAGGATTTGCACATCAGGTCACTGAATTAAACCAGCCAATTATTTTTGAGGTCAACATAGGCCAAATTTCTACAATTTTCAATTTTCATCCGATTGACTTGAAATTGGAAGAGGAGTTGCATGTTTGGTCATTGAATTCAACCACCAATTATTTTTGAGGTCAAATTTGTTTTATGGATTTCGCAAGTATCGTGCTCTGCACAGCATCTTCTTCTTGTTTGTTTGTCTGTCTGTATGTGTGCAGGATATCTCAAGAAGTTGTCCACGGATCCGGATGAAATTTGGTGGGCAAGTTGGGTGTGTGACAAGGACGAACTGATTAGATTTTGGTGAAGATCTGGATCCGGATCCGACGAGTAGAATTTAATAAAGTGATTCTTCACCATTGAGAGATAGGGCCAAAAACGATGAAGTTTCAAAAATGTATTGGGCCTGATATGTTCTCGTGGATCAGGCATTGCGTGTCTGAGGTGTGTGCTCTTCCGAGTGCCCTTCTGGTTCATCAATATGTGTGCCATCTCTTGGATGGACGGACGTTAAACTGGGCGTCACATCTGACAGAATCCCTCTCTCTCCTCTTCACCTCCGCACTCTCCCCTCCCCTCCCTCTCCACCATCCTCTCTCACTCCCTTCTCCCTCTCTCACCCCTCTGCCTCTTTCACCCCTATCCCACCCCTCTCTCTCCCACCCCTATCCTTCTCTCCGACCCATCTCCCCCTCTCCCTCCTCTCTCCTTCCCCTCCCTCTTCTCTCCTTCCCTTCCATCCCTCCTCCCTTCCTCCTCTTTCCCTCCTCTCCCTCTTTCTCCTTCCCCTCCCCCCCCTCAGTATTTTCGTCAGCGAAGCAACGGGTTGTGTTTGCAAGTGAAACAATAAAATAGAGGTGGGGAAGAAAGGAAACTGGATCCGTGGAACTTGTGGCATCTACTCTCCATACATTTTAAACGAACCCACCTATGCTCATCCACAAAGTACGTATACAAACGTGAAGTATTTACGTAAGTATAGATACATAAGGGTTTGCACTCCTTCACATGTACATTTCAACACATTAAAATACACACTGCATGTGACATTCCCAGACCAGAGAGTTCATAGAACACGATACCCTGTGCAGTGTTACTTCAATTTTCATACAAAAATTATTTTAATGATCGTTTAAAAAAATATCTGAAATTTAGTGCTATTGAAGTCATCCGGATCATCCCGAACACCTCCCCCTGTTTTACACACCGTCCCCATTGAAAGTTTAATTAAATTGAAGTACGTAATGCAAAACTGAAGGTTTTTGGAACTATTATGAAGGCGATTTGTGTTCTGCAGTGTTCAGGTATTTAATTCAATTTCAATAAAATAAAGATTGTAAAAGTCAAATAAACAAATAAATTTCCAATTTTACCGCCATTTTCCGCAGTGTCGATTGCATCACCCCATCTAACACATTACACTAGTTATTCACGTTTGTTGTATGTGTCCACCTATGATGTCCTTAAAAAAACAGTAAGCATCCTGATTGGAATGATTTTCTATTTTGTTTGACTGTCAGGCAGCCAAGTCACGGTATTCTGAGCAAAGGTATGGTAAAACGAAAGACTGATCTTTCTATTCATGTTCCGATTTGTATTCCAAATATATTGTTGGCAAATTCGCGCCCGGGCGTGCGAACGGCCACGTAACTCGAATCGCGGCACGTTGCCCACCGGACGGACAATTCAGTCGTGACCCTCTCGGACCAACGCCGGGAGCTAGTCACGGGTGGGGGTTTAACCTCACCACGATCATGCCAATTGCCCACCCGCGCAGGATAGGGTTGCTCGCCAAATTCGATCTACCTAGTACCTGCGCGAATGGTCGACCGGGGCGATCGTACACGCCACAGGCCGACTTCGGATACGAACCGTTAAGCGGTCCGTTCCGTGCTACAGTGAATACCGAGCGGTGTTATCGTTCGGCCTCGACGGTTCCGATTAATTCCGGGCGTATTAAGCCACTACGAACCCCTTACGTGAAGCAGGATGGAGATTCAAATGGGAAAAGACGAAGCGAAACGGGAAAACAGTTCACACAATGCACATTTATTTCACACACACAACAAGCACGTACAGTGGGGAGAACAAGTATTTGATACACTGCCGATTTTGCAGGTTTTCCACTTACAAAGCACGTAGAGGTCTGTAATTTTTATCATAGGTACACTTCAACTGTGAAAGACGGAATCTAAAACAAAAATCCTGAAAATCACATTGTATGATTTTTAATAATTAATTTGCATTTTATTGCATGAAATAGTATTTGATACAATCAGAAAAAAGAAGTTAATATTTGGTACAGAAACCTTTGTTTGCAATTACAGAGATCAGACATTTCTGTAGTTCTTAACCAGGTTTGCACAGACTGCAGCAGGGATTTTGGCCCACTCCTCCATACAGATCTTCTTCCAGATCCTTCAGGTTTCGGGCTGTCGCTGGGCAAACACAGACTTTCAGCTCCCTCCAAAGATTTTCTATTGGGTTCAGGTCTGGAGACTGGCTAGGCCACTCCAGGACCTTGAGATGCTTCTTACGGAGCACTCCTTAGTTGCCCTGGCTGTGTGTTTCGGGTCGTTGTCATGCTGGAAGACCCAGCCACGCCCCATCTTCAATGCTCTTGTTGAGGGAAGGAGGTTGTTGGCCAAGATCTCACGATACATGGCCCCATCCTCTCCCCTCAATACGGTGCAGTCGTCCTGTCCCTTTGCAGAAAAGCCTCCCAAAGAATGATGTTTCCACCTCCATGCTTCACGGTTGGGATGGTGTTCTTGGGGTTGTACTCATCCTTCTTCTTCTCCAAACATGGCGAGTGGAGTTTAAACCAAAAAGCTCTATTTTGGGTCTCATCAGACCACATGACCTTCTCCCATTCCTCCTCTGGATCATCCAGATGGTCATTGGCAAACTTCAGACGGGCCTGGACATGCGCTGGCTTGAGCAGAGGGACCTTGCCGTGCGCTGCAGGATTTTAATCCATGACGGCGTAGTGTGTTACTTATGGTTTTCTTTGATTACTGTGGTCCCAGCTCTCTTCAGGTCATTGACCAGGTCCTGCCGTGTAGTTCTGGGCTGATCCCTCACCTTTTTCATGATCATTGAGGCCTCCACGAGCTGAGATCTTGCATGGAGCCCCAGACCGAGGGAGATTTGACTGTTTATCTTGAACTTCTTCCATTTTCTAATAATTGCACCAACAGTTGTTGCTTCTCACCAAGCTGCTTGCCTATTGTCCTGTAGCCATCCCAGCCTTGTGCAAGTCTACAATTTTGTCCCTGATGTCCTCAGACAGCTCTCTGGTCTTGCCCATTGTGGAGAGGTTGGAGTCTGATTGATTGAGTGTGGACAGCTGTCTTTTATGCAGATACGAGTTCAAACAGGTGCAGTTAATACAGGTATGAGTGGAGAATGGGAGGGCTTCTGAAAGACAGACTAACAGGTCTGTGAGAGCCGGAATTCTTACTGGTTGGTAGGTGATCAAATTACTTTTCATGCAATAAAATGCAAATTAATTATTTAAAAATCATACAATGTGATTTTCAGGATTTTTTGTTTTAGATTCCATCTTTCACAGTTGAAGTGTCATATGATAAAATTACAGACCTCTACGTGCTTGTAAGTGGGAAAACCTGCAATATCGGCAGTGTATCAAATACTTTTTTCCCCACTGTATATACAGCCATACAGTCAAAATGCACATAAAGCAACCAAAACATAAAAGCACAACGACGCAGAGTTAATACCGACTACGTGCACACACGGCAAACTTATACAGTTTTACTTCACAGACGGCGCCAACAAACATTTACACAAAAGCAAAGGAAAGAAGCCACCCTCACAGACAAGGAGGCAGACAGGCCCGTAGGCCAATGTGCGTGGGACCTAGAGGAGCGGCCAGGTCCGCGAGACCGGGTGGTCTTACCCGGTCCTGTGACGTGTTGGCGGGCCAGCCGCAAATGTGGCGCCGGCTGTGCCCCGACTCCGTGCTCCTTGGCGGGTTTCGTTGGACCAGTGTGGGGTGGGGTGGGAACGGGGCCCCCTTTTGCACTATCTCAGCGTGGGGGAAAGGGAGATTGTTGATGCCCTGGGGGAGGGGAGTGGCTGGCTGGCTTGGGTCCCGCGACGAGACGAGCGATCCACACGCAACCTCGTCGCCGACCGCCTCGGACCCGAGCTCCTTGCCTGCAGTTCCACCACTCTCACTCGTCCGACTCTCTGGACCCGACTCTCTTCAGTTCCGCACTCTCCTCAGCCGACTCTCTTCAGTTCCGCACTCTCCTAGCGACTCGACTCGATGACACTTCTCCACCCGACTCTCCTGCAACTCTTCTCCGTTCCACACTCTCCTCACCCGCTCCCCGATGACACTCTCCAGCGACTCGACTCGATGAACTCTCCCCACCGACTCTCCTCAATTCGCCTTTTGCTCGCCTTTTTATAGCGGGCAGGAGCAGCTAATATGCAAATATTCGGATCAGAATGACCTCGGAGGCGGAGCCCCGCTCGCCATTGGTCGGAGGAAACGGGGGCGTGAACCTCCCCTGATCCTAGAATTTGCATATATCGACTTCACACACACGCGCCTGGAGGCGGGCCAAGCCGCCCCGCGCACGCTAATTGGACGGAGGAGAAGTGGGCGTGAAGCGTTTCTGATCCGAGTTTCCCCTCGGAAAGGCCGCCATTTGCGCTGCGGCTCGGCGTTCGCACCAATCGCTGAACGGGCCCGAGACGGCCCGACGTTCAGTGTTCACAGGTGGTGCGGGAATGGCCGTAGAAGGAGAGAGGTGAAGGTGGTGGAGGGTTTTCGGTGGTGATGGTTGATGGTTATGGTGCCGTTTGGAATGGCGGTGATGCGATGTTTGCGGGATTGAGTTGTGAAGGTAAAGGTCGTGGCTGTTGGCGTTGTTGTTGTTGTTCTGAGGGTTGGAGCGTGGTTGTAGTTGGTGACGATGGCTGGCGTGGTGGTTAAGGTGGTTGTTGTGTGATGGCGGTTGAGACGTGGTTGGTTCAAAATAAAGATAGAACAGAAAAAATGGCTAACTCAAAGCATCGCAGCCGGATGAATCACATAAATTCTCTATACAACGGGTTTGGGCTAACTACACATGTACTTAGAGATATCTCACCTGCGGGCCCTTTATGGTGTAATGCGAATTTCCACAGCCGTAACAACTACCCTCCCTTTTACAGACTCGTCCGAGTCGTCAAATTCTTGTGTGCCATCATGTGTAGTTCTCCCTAGTACCTTTTACCTACGGATCCCTGAGTGCGACATTCATGGTATTCGTGTCCCCAAATAAATAACCTACGGGCTGAGTAACTAACTAAACAAACCCACTCATTCAGACGACTTAAATAAAATTGCCGGCGCTAGACAGACATGCCGGGGGGCGCAAAACACATTTACAATTCACAACTTAACCTTATAGATTTACACTAACCATGGCCCAGGATCAATGGACTCTGCAGGAAAAAGAAGAAGAGTCAACAGTCAACGGTGACCGGCGCACGGGCCGCCACTGCAGGCCCGTGTTGTAGCTGCCAACAGGGCAGTTCTTGCAGCTTGCAAACTGTTGCTTTCCGATGATCCCGGCGCGCATGGAAATGACAGGGGGGGGGGGGGGCAAATCAAAACAGGACGGGGCAAAATGGACGAGGGCAGTAGGCATGCATGGCAAAGGCAGGCAGGCAAGGCATGGCATGACAAGGCCCTGTAGCAAACAGCTGGCAGATGATCGACCGGCACAGGCCTTGAAGCAAAACACCAGCAGACGATCCGGCCGGCACAGGCCTTGCAGTAACACAGCTGCTGACGATCCGGCCGGTACAGGCCTCGCAGCAAAACACAGCCAGCCGATGAAGTGGGCCGGCCTTTGCCTTTTAGTGGAGGTTGGTGGAGGGAGTGCGGTGGTGCTGGGCACTCGGAAGGCGGGCTCGGACCTACCTGTCTCCCTCCACCTGTCGCCTTTGCCTGTCACTGTACCTACCCACTCCCTTAATTTGTAAAAACAATTTTGCCCCAATTATTTTTATTTTTTTTTGTTGTTTTTATTTTTATCCTTACTTCCCACTATAATTCGTCCCTAACCCCTTTATCGTCCTTGTTCGGCTAACCTATCTCGTCCTAGCCTACTTCCAACCCCTACGTTCCCTTCCTGGAGGGGAATGAGGGAGAGCTAGCGTCCTGTGTCGAGGCCCAACTGAAGCCTCAGGATGGCCTCCCCAGACTTCAGCAATCTTTAACCCAAAGTGGGTCCAGCGGCCCACAACTAGAGTGAAGGGATGGATGGTGCGGAGGGGTACACTTCCTATCTACCCTATCCATTTAACTGTTAAACTACCCCGGGGCTTCGAACAAGCGCCTCTCGCTTAAACTATTGGTTCTAACAACCCAGATTCCCGTCGCCTGTGTTGGTGTCTTACAATTTCGGGCCTCGCCCCCCCCCAATTTTTCCTCGTGCCCTTGCACGGTTTCGTGGCTGGACGCGTGGCTCCCTTGGCAGGCACTACCCTCTGCCGATTCTCCAGCTATGGCACCCCGGGCACTACACTGCCTCCGAGCCTACCAGCTCCCTAAACACCGGGAGTGCCCTCCCTGGCGACCTCCCTGAAACGCTCACGTGGCGGCTGGCCTCCCGGCCCCTTCCGAGGGTCACCCGTGCCCACAACACTGCCCACGCGGCATACGGCGCCCCGGGCCCCCGCATCCTGCGGGCGCACCCGTGCCCACTACGCTATCCCGGCCCCCCATGGGCCCTTGGCCTACCACGGCCGACTAGCCCGGTGCCGGGGTACCCACTCAGCGTACTCACCTTTCGCAGCCACGCTCCCAGCCGTCAACAGGCTCCTGCACCCCTCCAAATGGGTTTCAAGCCTCACTCCCACCAACAGCAAAACGACCTCCATTTTGTCAATTTAACTAACCACCAACTCACTTTATACTGACCCGGGTCCCTTGGGCGGGAATCACTCCTCCCCCACTCACTCATCCGCACCATGCATTCCACAATCGCTCCATACATACAGACCCGCTGCCTCACCCACTCATCAATTACATGTTTCCATACAATTCTTAACACTCGTCATCGCTGAATCCTGCCATCCTGCTCACTACATCCCCTAACTAACTCGTGCTCCCACGTCATCCTTACACTACAGCACGTTCCGTTTAACACTACGTAGCTAAGCTACGTCCTCTACACATCCACAGTCTGTCACTGTCTTCAAATGTTTATTTCCCATCTCCCTTCCTAAATCTCAACTAAAATCCCTCTAACTAATCCACTCCACGGGCCCATGAGGACTTACCCTGCCCCATGAAGCCGGTCTAACTATCACTAACCTTCCCCCTAACTAGTTTCATTCCTGTGCCCGGGCCAAGGGGGGTCTTCCACCCATTGCCTGGGAATCCTGTTCACCCGAAGCGAGGCTTGCTTTCGTTAATTTTTTTTTTTCCAATTTTTGCGCAGCAACAGCGCGGACAACTCACAGCTCGCGCACTTTGCACCTTCCCGTGACATCATGCAGCTGCACGCGTCCCTCGTCCCTCTTGGACGGTACCATCCGCAGGGATTCACCTCCTGCGGATTCCAACCACAGTGCAGCCATGACGTCACCGTGCGCACCACAAAAGCAAACCTCGACATCCGAGGGGCTCCCACGCGAACACATGTGCTCTGCCCGTTGGAGCTTAACAACAGCTCGCGTGGAGAACCCGTCCGTCCAAATTCGAAATCCTGCCTAAACTTTGTCCGTCCGCGGGATCGGCAACATTCACCGCTGGCGTTTCCGGACCGGGTTTCACTCCGCAAGCGCGCACGTGGCGGCCTCGTGCGTTGCACGGCACGGACTCGCGCTCGCCGCTGGGTGACCCGGCGCGGTCCCAATACAGCTACGGCCGCTACTCGGCCTTGTCTCTCATATGTCGCCGTCGTCGTCGCCATTCCACCCACGCACACTGCGTTTCACGACACTCAGACTGCACTCCTTAAACTCACATTCACACGGGAGACGCGGCTGATGCTCACGCATGCCGACGTCATCTCCCTTACATACAGCGACCTCACACACGCTGTTCCTTTCACACTACGCCTTTCACCCACGCGATGTGCGCGTTGCAGCACACATTTCGCCACACTCGTGAACACACGCACCGGGACAATCGCACTGGGGATTAGTGCCACCACAAGGGGTTCCGGGGCCTCTATACCCCCAAGCTCTCCGTGCACCCGTCTACAGCACTCGTCCCTCGACCTGCCAGAAAGCAGACCGAACCCCCTGGTCGTGATCAGCTTCAAGGGGCAAACTCCCTCCCCTCGTTCCTGGAGGAGGCCATCCAGCTGCTCGCACCGGGTCCCCACACGTTCTGCCAGCTCGCCCCCATTATCCTCCACTACCTCCGTGTGTGTGCTCGTCCTTAACCCCGTCCAATTCACCTCTATCTCCGCGTCTCTGCCAACTCAGTCACCTCTTCACCCATTACCTCCCTTGTCTCAGTATTATTTCTTTTCTTCTTTCCGTCGTCACCTCGTGTCTCGTCTCACACGTTTCGGTCACCCCATTTATTTTTCCCTTTGTGTCACCGTCACTGTTGCTTTCTCCGTCACTACCTCGCCCAACACGTCCCCGAATTAATTTGTCCTCACCCGCCTCCATTGCGGGCCTGACAGCCGTTGCACTCCTCTCAGCTCGTTCGCTCCCACACGTGGGCCGCCATTTTGAGCTCCACTGCCCGCGTTTCGCTCCCGTAATTGCCATTATGCCTGCTGCAGGCCTATGCCCATGTTCTGCATCTCACACCGCATTTTTTTCATCTCTTCTTTCATTCCGTTTTTCACCTGTTGTAAATTCGCATTAATTTGATTATTCATCCTGCACGCATTTGTTTTTATTTCGTTCACTTGTTGCGTATTTCCATCCATTTTTCCGTTCATTTGTTGTGTATTCGTATCCATCTTGTTCATCAATGCCTCAAACATTTCCATCGTCCGATCCGTGGGTGAATACGCACGTGGGGGGCGTTCGTCCGCCACCCCAGCCACTGCGCCCATTTCGAGCTCTGGGTTCAGTTGGGGGGGGTTCTTGTTCCTGCACAACCAACATTTCCTGCTCGGGGTCTCCATCCTGGGCCATGGATTCTAACAATTCTACATCCATTTCTACTACCCCCGGCTCCCGCTCGCCTTGAGACTCCATCTCATTTCTCGTAAGGGGTTAAATTTAGCTCACTCGTAATTTGGAGGGAACTGGGGGGGGGGGGGGTCGCCTCGCACACCCCTGCTCCGTTCCCCGTGAATTTAGCTTGGAGACCGAGGTGGATTTGAATCCCACACTCCTGACACCAGTGTTGCGAATTCGCGCCCGCGGCGTGCGAACGGCCACGTAACTCGAATCGCGGCACGTCGCCCACCGGACGGACAACTCAGTCGTGACCCTCTCGGACCAACGCCGGGAGCTAGTCACGGGTGGGGTTTAACCTCACCACGATCGTGCCAATTGCCCACCGCGCAGGATAGGGTTGCTCGCCAAATTCGATCTACCTAAGTACCTGCACGAATGGTCGACCGGGCGATCGTACCACGCCACAGGCCGACTTCGGATACGAACCGCTTAAGCGTTCCGTTCCGTGCTACAGTGATACCGAGCGGTGTTATCGTCGGCCTCGACGGTTCCGATTAATTACCGGGTATTAAGCCCACTACGACCCCTTACGTGAAGCAGGATGGAGATTCAAATGGAGAAAGACGAAGCGAAACGGGAAAACAGTTCACACAATGCACATTTATTTCACACACACAGACAAGCACATATATACAGCCATACAGTCAAAATGCACATAAAGCAACCAAAACAATAAAAGCAACAACGACGCAGAGTTAATACCGACTACGCGCACACACGGCAACACTTATACAGTTTTACTTCACAGACGGCGCCAAACACCATTTACACAAAAGCAAAGGAAAGAAGCCACCCTCACAGACAAGGAGGCAGACAGGCCTGTAGGCCAAATGTGCGCGGACCTAGAGGAGCGGCCAGGTCCACGAGACCGGGTGGGTCTTACCCACGTTTCGTGACGCGTTGGCGGGCCAGCCGCAAATGTGGCCGCGCGTTGTGCCCCGACTCCGTGCTCCTTGGCGGGTTTCGTTGGCACCACGTGTGGGTGGGGTGGGAACGGGGCCCCTTTTGCACTATCTCAGCGCGGGGGAAAGGGAGATTGTTGATGCCCTGGGGAGGGGAGTGGCTGGCTGGCTTGGGTCCCGCGACGAGACGAGCGATCCCACACCGCAACCTCGTCGCCGACCGCCTCGGACCCGAGCTCCCTTGCCTGCAGTTCCACCGCTCTCACTGTCCGACTTCTGGACCCGACTCTCTTCAGTTCCGCACTCTCCTCAGCCGACTCTCTTCAGTTCCGCACTCTCCTAGCGACTCGACTCGATGACACTCTCTCCACCCGACTCTCTCTGCAACTCTTCTCCGTTCCACACTCCTCCAACCCGATTCCCGATGACACTCTCCCAGCGACTCGACTCGATGACACTCTCCTCCACCCGACTCTCCTCAATTCGCCTTCCGCTCGCCTCTTTATAGGCGGGCAGGAGCAGCTAATATGCAAATATTCGGATCAGAATGACCTCGGGGGCGGAGCCACGCTCGCCCATTGGTCGGAGGAACAGGGGCGTGAACCTCCCCTGATCCTAGAATTTGCATATATCGACTTCACACACACGCGCCTGGAGGCGGGGCCAAGCCGCCCGCGCTCGCTAATTGGACGGAGGAGAAGTGGCGTGAAGCGTTTCTGATCCGAGTTTTCCCTCGGAAAGGCCGCCATTTGCGCTCGCGGCTCGGTGCGTTCGGCACCAATCGCTGAACGGGCCCGAGACAGCCCGACGTTCAGTGTTCACAGGTGGTGCGGGAATGGCCGTAGAAGGAGAGAGGTGAAGGTGGTGGAGGGTTTCCGGTGGTGAGGGTTGATGGTTATGGTGCCGTTTGGGAATGGCGGTGATGGATGTTTGCGGGATTGAGTTGTGAAGGTAAAGGTCGTGGTTGTTGGCGTTGTTGTTGTTGTTGTCTGAGGGTTGGAGCGTGGTTGTAGTTGGTGACGATGGCTGGCGTGGTGGTTATGGTGGTTGTTGTGTGATGGCGTTGAGACGTGGTTGGTTCAAAATAAAGATAGAACAGAAAAAATGGCTAACTCAAAGCGTCGCAGCCCGGATGAATCACATAAATTCCTCTATACAACGGGTTTGGGCTACTACACATGTACTTAGAGATATCTCACCTGCGGGCCCTTTATGGTGTAATGCGAATTTCCACAGCCGTAACAATATCATTCGATTGAAATCAGTTGTTCATCCAACATAAACTGACTCATAAACTGATAAGACAGCCAGCCAGACAAACGGACGGATGTACATGAACCAATTGCTTATCCCCACTTTTTGCTTCATGTACAGGGGAAATATGTTGCCCCCCCCCTTACAGGTCAACATCTATACATATAAACACTCTCTGTCTCTGTCTCTGTCTCTCTGTCTGTCTCTCTCTCTCTGTCTGTCTCTCTCTCTCTCTCTCTCTCTCTCTCTCTCTCTCTCTCTCTCTCTCTCTCTCTCTCTCTCTCTCTCTCCTCTCTCTCTCCCCTCTCCTCCCTCCCCCTCCCCCTCCCTCTCCCCCTCTCCCTCCTCCCCTCCTCCTCCCTCCCCTCCCTCTCCCCTCCCTCCCTCTCTCCTCTCCCTGTCCCTGTCTTCGTCTCTGTCTCTGTCTCTGTCTCTCTTTCTCTGGCTTTGTTCCTTATGCACAGCCACATCTTTTAAGTTACAAACTTCAAACTCGGGGTCAAATCAACAACTTTGTGTGGGGTGTGGGGGTAACATAGGCTATGTGTCCACAGCCTCACTTGGGGGTGTAGAGGGCAGGGACATAAATTCTCTTTGTAAATGTGTACCGTGTAGCACTACCTGGTGGTGGTGGCAGAGGGCATAGTGAGGAGAGGGGTCAAAGCATTCTATGCACGAGTTAATTTCCATTCTCCTTCTTGCCCAAATTTTTTGGCAAACACGACGACTAATTGGTCAATCAGCGAAGCGACCGTTAGGCTCTGCTAGTGCATGTAAAATACGCTTTCTGGAAGTATAACAAGAGTACATCATGCTCCTGGAAATGAATCAATCATGCAGATCAACCAGGCTGGAACATTTCAGTAATTTCTCGACTATTTATTTCTATCTTCCTGTTTTTTGGCCTGCTCCCATGTTTTTTGGCCTGCTCAATCATGCCTTGACTTGGAACAGGCCACAACGATTTCTTCATGATCTTGTTTTTCACTTTCCTCACTCATATTATCGAATGACTGTTCAATATAGCTACGAATTGCTGGGTACATTGCAATGCTTATAAACGCCCGGAGACACCAGCGTTCGTGGCTTGATTTACATCATTTCTTTCCATGTGATAACTTGGAGAATCTCTTAAACGAAGCCGAATTACAAAATTTAAGCTCCACATTTGAACTCAGCAGCAGTTTCGACACCAAAAACAAAAAGTTTTCATTTGTCCATTTCTGACGTTGCTTCGGTGTTTCTGGGTGCATAGTTTTATTGATGGCAATTGGTAATAATTGCTTGCTAACCAGGCGTTCCATTGGAGTGCTTGCTTGAGTGCTTAAGCCACTTGGCTGGGGCTCACCAAGCTGCTTGATTGTTCGTTTCAAAGCCAACAGAAGTAAGACCCATCACTTCGCTGATGGAAATACCAATCTTTGTGTCATTGCTAAAAAAAAAATCAAACCGGAATAAAAATTAACTTTCACCCTTGAACAATCATGAAAATAAATTATTGAAATATCAGATGCTTTTTGTGTCCTTTTTCTCACCTGTCTAGCAAGTCGAGTGACCTGCTTTGTGATGCTTCAAAAGGCGTTGCATAATCAGCGTTTTCTGAATCTAATCGATATGAGAAACGGGATTGAGTGAGACTCACATCATTATATGTGAAGAAGAAGATGAAGGATGAGTTTTTCTGCCTGGTTTTATATTTGTGAAATATAAAATATATTTATATATAGTATAAAATATAAATATAATATAAAATATCAATATATATATATATATTGTTGATATAATATATAAAATATAATATAATATATATATATATATATATATATATAAAATATAATATATATATATTGTTGTGGGCCGGGGGTCGGTGGCGAGAACGACCGCTAGGTGAGGAAGTTTACACTGTCTCCCACTGGACTCCCGGAAATTTATAGGCCATCGCTCCGGATAACACTGAAGCTGGCGGGTCGATTAATCGACCGTGAAACGCCAATATCTCGACCACGTGGCGTAGGGTTAATTGTCCAGATCCAATATACCTAAGTAACCACACAGTCTTGGCTACCGGGGATTCACGCCCTCGGAACGTCTGGCCGAACCGGATCACTCTACCAGCTACGGTAGAGTATCAACTTCCACCAACCAACTCCAGCTCGGATGCTGTGGAGCGGGCCTGCCCAGGACGTTCCGGCTACGATGTACCGATCACCGGGGATGAAACCCCGCTTATACTCAGACCCGGACCATGCTAGACCAATGTAAGAATGGACAGAAACGGACTGGGAACATTTTTAATAATTTATTTGCAGTAAATAAAAGACAAGAGAAGCGAGACTTAAAGCGAAACCTTCCAACTCCTCCTCCTTTCACCTCTTACCACCTGGCCCTCTCACAAACAACAGCTCTCTCCCCCATGGGCCTCTTCCTCCTTCTCCACTCCGCTCTTTCTCGATCTCATTACCTCTTGTTGCACCATCTCCCTGACCACCACCAACACTTGATTGTGCCACCATCTATATCTTCCTGCTGCTAATGCTACTTGGTATACACTCAACACATACTGCATTGGTCCACAAACTCCACACCAAGAGCAGCTCTCCTCCTGCACTAACCCCGACATCCTCAAGTTTGCTGGCGATGGAAGCACATCTTACATTGCCCGCAACAGGAAATTCAACAGTATTGGCTCCATCCTCCAAATCTCTTGCCATTTCAACGTCCTCACCAGCACATCCTCCCACCGAGTCCGTGCACCTTACTTGGACACTGCAGAGTTTTTGTGATATAAAACATCAAGTGATCAGTTTTGAAGTTTTCATTTATAAATACTCGATACAATAGAGTATTCGCTTTTTCTGAACGCTTGTTTTTGTAAATACAGTATGATGTACTTTGTGTGAGGGATGGGTTCTATATAACTTGTACTGATATAGCAATCTTCTTTACTCTAATTCACCGTCTGTCCGTCTGTCTGTTCCCAAGTACCGCAAAAACGGCTGAACCGATCGCAACCATTTTTTGGGTGTGTAATCCTGGGACCCCTTGGAGTAAAATAGGCATAAATATAATAACATGACCCCCTTGACGGCTGCCGTAGGGAGCGGGTGCTTCTAGTGATTAATATGTATGTTTCATGTATTGCAGCATGTATATGAGCCATTTAGGTTTTATCGTATAATTTGTATGAGTTAAGTGGTTGTACTCTTGTTGGCAGCATAAGGGAGTGAGGTTGCTGGAAGGTGTAGTGAGCTGTGAAGGTGTGGAATGTCCTCACACCCACACCCAATCATCTGATTGGGGTGTGTTTTACGTTTCTATTCCACTCTCCCACTTCCTGTATTTTTGACCTCGCTTAGCCCAAAACTTTCTGGAAGTCGAACCTTCTCTCTCTCTCCTCCCCTCTATTGTCCATGCTCTATCAGACTATCCTCTAAATGCTGAGTTCCCACCAAGGACATACCATTTTAAAGTCTTTTGTCTTTAGTATGACTCGGCCAAGGTCAGTATCGAACCGCCGACCTACCAAACTTGGATTGAGGGTCTAACCACAACGCCACTGAGCCAGTTCGTTTAAAAAAGATCTCTGAAGTGGGTCTAAAATGGGACAAATATTTTGATCAATTTATTCACCCTGGTGAAGCGAAACCGCAAAATGTTTATCTCATTACACGATTCTCATGTGAGACTGTCTTGACGAAAAAGAAATCCTCCGGGCCATGTCACCCGACCAGTGACTAGGTCTGGATCGCGTGGGTGGGAGTAACTTCGAAGAAAAAAGGACAAAAAAGTCATCAGTCCGGAATATTTAAACCCATATAATCATGCCATTCTGATGTCGTGTCTCACTCAAATGCGAAGCATGTGCAGAGAAATTTACTTCCATTAACCCCTTTCCGCCCCGCGGGCCCACCTACTACCTACCCACTGTCTCGGGGGGCATGCCCGCCGCTGCTGACGTAAGCTGCCCGGAAATGGCGTCTCAAAGGGCAACAGTGCCATACTTTGAGCTTTCATTTTCACTCTTTGCAGCGTATTTAGCACCGAAGGGAGGTGTTGGTGGGAGGGAAGTGGGGAGAGATTGGACTCAGGGTGGGGATGACACAAATACAAAGCTGTGTCCATGTGTTTCCCGATTAAACATTTCATCATTTGCAATGCGGAAAGCGGTACTCATCTTGGTTGACGTTCCCCCCTTGAACATAAAATTAAAATTTCACTTTATCCATACCATCCTGTGGGGTATGTATGTAGGTATGTATGTATCATGTATATTGTACGAGTCCAGGAAAGGGAATGATGCATGTGGACGACATTAAGCGTGTGCAATAGGAGGAGAGTTTTTGCACGACTAACTCGCTCGTAGCCTCAGATTCCCACCATTGGTTTCTTGATGTTGTACCTGATGAGGACGAGGCCAATATGTTGTGCGAAATTTGGAACAATATCACGTTAAGCTCTTTCACATTCAGCACCTCGTGCAAGACTTGGGGGATTGAGCACCCATTAAATTAAACGAGAAGAGGAGGACCGTTCATCCTCAACCTAGCTCTCTTCGTAGCACTTGATACCGACATTCCAAGCACCCCGTCAATTAATTGCGTGTGTTCAGTCGATTGCGTTCCAACAACTGTGACATCTTGTGCTGTTATTTATTGCGTGTTGTAAGATACCACGGGATCTTTAATGCCCACCGGCTGATGCCAGCAGATATGACACCCGGCTCAACATCAGTGTGATGGGCGGTGCCCTTAATACAACAATGCCATGTCTGAGACGCACCGATTCGATAGTCTATTGTGACGTTGGGAATCGAACCAGTAAGTGCACTACTTCTACATCTTGTGTTTGTTTGTTTTATTGCTGCCAGGATAGCCCAGAGGTCTGTGTACGCCTCCGAACTGTCCAACCAGGGTTCGAATCTAGACCTGGCTACAAACTGTTACTCCGTTGTGTTGCATGTACCCCTTGCGAACCCATCTGTCAGTGCTGGCTGTTGGGTGATGTTGAAGACCCTGAAATTCCTGCCACCTTCAGTCGAACTTGAAGCCTTTCCAGCCTCCTCGTGAAAGATTTTGGCCAAAAACGTTCTGCGGCAGATCCGCAAGATTCTGGGAATAACTGAGGCTGTTAAATAAAACACACACACACACACACACACACCATTAGTGTATATATATAGTTTATATGTGTAAACTATATTTATAAATGTATACATATTTTAATTCCCAAACGGCCATATATGATATATGTCCATCCGCATACAAGGTCAAACAACCCCAACTGGAGTCTCCAGGCCGTCACCCCCACTGCGCGCGCGCAATGGAGCTCTGTGGTCTGTGAAGGGGATTGGGGGAGGGAGGATAGGGGAGGTAGTGGGCTCACCGGTTGGGTTTGAATAGCGAGCTCCGCGTCGGTCTATGGCTGATCATCACCATGGCAATGGCAGTATGTGCGGCGGTTCGGAGTGTGGGATCGCGTCCCGATAGGTGCTCGTACCGGGACTGGCACACTGAACCTGTTGGGATGTCCACGGGTCGGTATCTCCGCCGCGTCTCTCCTTGCCTGTCATTTACTGTCCGTGTCTATCCGTACACTTGTCTCTCCACGTGAGTCCGTGCACGTGTCATCGTTCATTCCACCTGACAGACATCTGTTCCATGCTGGTGCTTTAAGCTTCTTCTGTCTTTCTGGGTGACTTGTCGTGGTTGTCTGCGAAATTGATTAATTGAATAATAATTAACATACGGTGTAATTCAAGACCCTCTCAGAAAAATATTTTAAAGAGAGTATATATTATTATGAAGTCTGGTGGTGGCTTGATGATTAAGGTGGGTGAGGTGTAACATCTTGAGGTCCTAAGTTCAAGCCCTTTTTGTGCCATAAATGCCACCAGGTGGGGTTGACTCAGCCCGTCATCCTTCCGAGGTCGTCAAAATGCGTAGCCTACCGGCTCTGGGCAAAATGAGCCATTCGAGTCACCTGCGTCGGAGTGGCGAGTGGTGAGTGGTGACCCGTCCAGGATTGTGATTTGTGCCCCCTCGCCAACGAAATCACCTCGGCAGTCCTATGTGCCTGAAAGGAATGGTTATTATTAATAATAATAATAATTATTATTATTATTATTATTTTTGAATACATCTTCCATGAGCTTTGACACTTGTATTAAAATTAAACAAACTGGACGTCATCAGTTCATTTGAGATTGTTCATGTGTCCGGACATCAAACAACCCCAACTGGAGTCTCCAGACCATCACCCCCACTGCGCGCGCAATGGAGCTCTGAGTCCGTGGGACAAGCATAAAAAAAGTTGTTGGATTGTGGTACTGACAGACTTTTGACCGACACGCAGTGTTGAATACCTGTAGAAGAAGAATTCTGACGACTTACCACCACTTATTTAAAAGCCCCAAATATTTCCACCTTAATGTGAGGTCGGCCAGAGAATATATTTTCGGTGCAATTCTTTTACCAAGCGGCTGGCCAGGCCTGTTGTTTGACTTAAGGTGCCAGAATTTTAATTTGTTCCAAGATGCCGGCAAGAACTCGCCTACTCTTTGAGAAAGACATGGTGGGATCTTTAGTGCCTACTAATTAATGCCAGCAGTTGAGACAACCAGCCTAATGTGAATCGGATGGGCTGCAGCCTGCCTGCGGAGCGCTAGTCCGACAGTTCATCGTCGGGTAGAGAATCTAACCGAGAATGGGAGCGGCCAAAAACGATATTTAATCAAAAGACAGCATGTTGTACTTCACAAACGTATTGCAGGTCTATCTGTGAGTGTCAATGAGGATGCAAAATGAAGTGAAACACATGACAAAGAATCTTTTATAACACGTACAGTACTGTGCACTTACTCACTCTCATGTGCAGCCTTGAGGCTGCTGGTTGCATCATTGGTTATGGACACGGTTATGCCACTGTGCACTCGTGGTCATTTCACCGACCTGAAAAGGATGACATGCTGAGTCAACCCCACCTGGTGTTAATTCAGCAGCCAACAGGGCTCAAACTCAGGATCCCAGGATCCCAAGCCAGCCACCTTAACCACTCAGCCAACACCAGGCTATCAGTCCTGTGCAAAAGTTTGAGTTATTCCAATGATTTCATACATTTAGGTAAATTCATAAATTTATCAGCAATTAATGGTCAACTAACATAATAATACGCTTCTTTGTCCGTCCGTCCATCCATGTGTAATTCTCCTTTCCACCCATTGGTTGAACAGCTCATCTGACTCTCCCCACAACTGTAACCAGAAAAATCATCCGGCCACACTTTTGGTGATATGCTCAGCCAAAGACATCTTTGAAGCCGTCATATTCACAATCGCCATGCACTCCCTATAAGTTTTCCGTTCAGTGTAATACAACTAAAGCGATGGTTAAAAGGATCATCAAATATCGAAAGGTTGGAGCCAATAGGTATCACGGACCTTGTGAAGGCCACAGTAGTTATTGGTCTCAGCCTTCAGCCCTTCGGCTTTCTGGAGTGGACTTCGCTCGGTCTCTGACAAACCCAGTCTGTAACCAGAGTCTATTTCCCCAACTGGCAAGGCACAGGTGTACTTTGGTATCGTGATCCGAGGCACGTAACCCGAGACCTGTGCCGAACCAGCCGGCGTTATAACCCCTGAGACGGCGGTGCTGATAAGTGACGCCGAATCTTCAACATTTGGCAGTCAAGAGTGGGGTGCGATTCCCTCCGCCACCGCCCGGTCTTCAACAATATAACCGGGATGTTTTATATATGCACATCGGCAGCGTGCATGTTTTTGCTTCAAACAGGTGTTATTTTTTTATTTTCAGAGTGATTGAGGCAGCAGTCTGTTGCCGTACACATCACACAAATAACGATGTGGCATTCTTTCGAGCAAGGGCTTTTATCAGGAGGTTCCTCGGGTCCTTGCTATGATTACCAACTATTTTGTCTTTAACAATTCCACCCGGGACCACAAAACCCATGTCATTATAAGTCTTTGTCTAAGGAGTTCCGGGAATCTCGCAGGATTATGAACGAAAACATCTGTCATTATTTACTTTGAACAATGTGTAAATACGCATGAGGAAGAAGATGCAGTGCCTTCAGAAAGTATTCACACCCCTCAATTTTTGTCACATTTTGTTGTGTTGCAGCCTGAATTTAAAAATGGATTAAATTAAATTTTTCTATTTGTCATTGATCTTCACGAAATACCCCGTAATGACAAAGTGAAAACATGTTTTTAGAAATGTTTACAAATTGATGAATAATCAAAAGTTGAAATGTCTTGCGTCAACTCTGAGTCAATACATTGTAGAAACGCCTTTGGCAGCGATTACGGATTTGAGTCTTCTTGGAATGTCTGTACAGTTAGCACATCTGGATTTGGGGATTTTCTCCCATTCTTCCTTGCAATATTAGCTCTGTCAAGTTGGATGGGAGGTCGGTGAAAAGCAATTTTCAAGTCTTTCTGCCGTTCTCAATGGGATTCAAGTCTGGGTTTTGGCTGGGTCACTCAAGGACTTTCACGTTCTTGTTCTGAAGCCATTCTAGTGTTGCTTTGGCTGTATGCTTGGCGACATTGTCCTGTTGAAACATAAATCTTCACCTCAGTATAAGGTCTTTTGCACTCTGAAGCAGGTTCTCCTCAAGGATTTGCCTGTATTTGGCTCCATTCATCGTTCCCTCGATCCTTACAAGTCTCCCAGTCCCTGCCGCTGAAAAGAATCCCCATAGCATGATGCTGCCACCACCATGCTTTATGGTGGGGATGGTGTTAGATGGGTGATGAGCTGTGCTCGGTTTCTGCGAGATGTAGCGCTTTGCATTCAGGCCAAAGAGTTCAATTTTCATCTCATCAGACCACAGAATATTTTTCCTCATGCTCTCAGCATCTTTCACGAGCCTTTTTGCAAACTGCAGGCATGCTGTCATGTGCCTTTTTCTCAGGAGTGGCTTCCGTCTGGCCACTCTCCCATAAAGCCGAGATTTGTGAAGTGCTGCAGTGGAGAGATTTCTGGCAGGTTCTCTGATCTCAGCCAATGAACTCTGTAGTATTGTCATATTGGTCACTGGGTTCTTGGTCACCTCCCGAAAGACAAAGGTCCTTCTTGCTCAGTTGCTCAGTTTGGTCGGACGGCCAGCTCTCGGAAGAGTCTGGGTAGTTCCATGCTTTTTCAATTTCGTCATGATGGAGCTCACTGTGCTCTTGGGAACCTTTAACACTCTAGAAATTGTTTTTTATACCCTTCCCCAGATCTATTCCTCCTCTCAATTCTACAGACAGTTCCTTGGATTTCATGGTAGAGTTTCTGCTCTCACATGCACCGTCCACTGTGGGACCTTATATAGAAAGGTGCGTTTCTTTCTAAATAATGTCCAATCAATTGAATTCGCCACAGTTAGACTGCATTCAAGTTGTAGAGACATCTCAAGGATGATCAAAGGAAATTGGATGCACCTGAGCTCAATTTGGAGCGTCATAGAAAAGGTGTTGAATGCATACTTATTGACGCAAGATATTTCAGCTTTTTATTTTTAATTAATTTGTAAAAAAAAAATTTAAACATTTTTTCACTTTGTCATTACGGGGTATTTTGTGTAGATCGGTGACAAAAATATTTAAGTTTGATCCATTTTAAATTCAGGCTGCAACACAACAAATTGTGACAAAAATCGAGGGGTGTGAGAATACTTTCTGAAGGCACTGCAATTGTTTTAGGGTCGTTTATTGATTTGGCTGCTCATGGTCACTTGAGCGTTGCAATTCCACAGCATTTTCACAAATCTCGCTTGATTGTGAGTTGGACAGGTGACCATGATGGGCCATGACATGTAGGAGCCATGCTCTTCTGTTTTGCTTGTGGTTTCTGTGAAGTCTGTGATCGCATGATGGGGAGGGGAAAGAGGTAAATATGAGACTGTTTTGATGAGGTAATGAAAAAAAAATGTGATGATCGATGTGGAAATGCCCTTTTGCTTTTATGAGCGAGAGGAGGGAGGTAGGGAGGACAGAGTGTTGGTAGAGCAGGAACTAGGTGACTTTTATTCAACGTGGAAGGTGCCGATGTTTAAGGGTGCCAGTGGTGTAGAGTAGGGTTGGCAGATCCCAGAAACCCAATTCTTAAGTTGCGCCAGTGGTGGGTGTGGTAGGTGGCACCACCCAAATCCAAGATGGCTGTTTCGATATAGGCTAAAACCAATATTGTCATACATCAAGTAATACTAGGCCGATTCCAATGATCTTGGTATGCATTCTGATAGTTTTTGGTATGCCAAATCTAATGGAGAGGGTGTCATTATCATCCAAGGTCAATGTCATGAGATAAAGGTCAATATCACAGTTTTTGGTCAATTTTATGCCTGTTTGACCTTGACCCTTTGATTCAAGGTCAAATCTGATGACATGAAATGATTCCCCATACATGATTTCCTATTAGTGCCCAATACATACCTAAGCTCTCACGATGGTCACGATGAAAATTTAATTGGTCACGATGATGCAATATGCTGTAATATTTTACATACTGCGAAACAGAAGTGTTTTGAAAGTTCCCAAAAAGGTGATTTGGGTTATACAGTGTTCAGGTGCAGTACACAATTCAATAAAGATTTTTAATGTATGTAAAAAAAAAACAAAATTTTGAAGTTTACCGCCAGCTTCTTTTACACCACCTTGTTTAATAGTTACTTTAGGTTTTTGTGCCTGTTGTTTGTGTCCTTTATGATGTCATTAAAAACAGTAAGTTTCCTCTTTGGAATGATTTTCAGCTTTGATTGACTGCCAGACAGGCAAGCAGAATGAAAAAAATTATCTCACACCTCTCTAGATGGTTTGTTTATGTTAAATTTTGTTACCTCTGCCACCGAAGGTGGGTGGAGGCTATCGTTTCACCCCCTGTCTGTCTGCCTGTCTGTCTGTTAGCAGGAAATCTAAAAAAGTTTTATGGACGTATTCAGACAAAATTTGGTGGACATGTTGGGCGTGTGACAAAGTCAATTTGATTAGCATTTGGTGAAGATCCATATCTGGATCGAGATCGTATATTTATTTAAGTTGATTAATTATTTCATATGCAGCCTGTGGCTGCTGGTTGCATCATTGCTGGGAGTGTGGCTGTGCCAATGATGTGCCCCTTTTGTTTCCAGGGAGCTGGTACTTATTTTGTCAACCTCAGACAGATGACAAACTGAGTCAATCCACCTGGTGTTATGTAACAGCACAACAGGGGCTCAAACTCAGGACCCAAAGATCTTAAAGCAGCCACCTCCACCATTAAACCAACATCAGGCTTATTATTTAAGTGATTCTTCACCATTGAGAGATACAGCCAGAGATGATTATATAGCACGATATTTCAAAAATATTTCTATGGATGGGGTATGACAAAACTTGGTGGACAAGTTGGGTAGGTTAGAGGAACAAGCTGATTAGATTTTGATTAAGGTCCAAATTCAGATCCGGCCTATCAGTGGGATACAAAATGTAAACTGTGAACTGTAACGTTCTCCAGGTCTTCAGCATAAGAACTGGCGTCTCTCCGATCCAAAAACTTCAAACTTCGATTCATCAGACCAGAGTATCCGATTCCATCGTTCAGTCACCCAACTTTGATGGTACCTTGAAAATTTTGAGTATTATCACCTTATTCTGTGGTCTCAGCAGTGTTTTTTTTTTTTTTTGCTGCAACTCTGCCATGGAGACTGGACAGTGTTGGGACGAGATGTTAATGTTCTGTCCTGCTCTCATTTCATTTCTCAGTTGCTGACTTTATTTTCTTCTATCACATTTAAGCTGAGCATCTGAAAGTGCTTGTCTTGCCTCGGGTAGGGTCTTATTCTTCTTTCTGGCCTTTTCTTGTCAATGTACTGAGCCAGCTTCTTTCAGGCATTGCAAAGTGTATCTCGCATCATTATAGGAGATCTTCAGCTTTTCTGTGATTTTCTTCATAGTGTACCCTTCTTTTCACAGACTTTGGATCTTCACACACTGTTCTGTTGAAAGTTACTTCCTTGGCGCCATTCTGAACCCACGCATAGACTTTCAAGCATGGGAACAAGCCGATGAAAACTAATTTCACACATTCACTGATCTGCAACTTTTATTGTGGTTTCTCGTAATTCACATTAATGTAACTGGTGCTGATTACTTCAATAATTTATTATAATTATTTACGTTTAAAGAAATCCACAAACTTTCCTGCACATTTTTTTTTTTTTTGTCGTAAGTCTATATTCTTTGCACATGATGATATAATATGCAGAGCAAAAATAAAACTTTTAAATTTCCTAATTATCCCCATGCTTTTTGAAAAAAAAACTGGGGGATGTTGTAATTGGCTCAATCTGTCTCTGTTCATCTGTCCGCCCCATCACACGATCTCCTAAACGATTGGACAGAAATTCACCAAACTTGGTCGTTATGATCACCGCATGGCAAGAAGGTGCAAGAGCAGCCTTATTTTTGACCCTGCTGGGTTCAAAAGTTCAAATACCGAAAAATGCAATTACGGGCACTTTTTCAAACATTGTTTAATGAAACTTTGTACATGCAATGAATACTTTGTATAGATGTAGATGCAAACTTTATATAAACCCACTTCTTCCTCAATCCCAGAAACATGAGCTTTTAAAAGAAACATGGGCAAAGTTTATGAATAAAGGAACACATCTTTGTTTCAAGTAAATCGATTATTTGCTTTCCAATCGATTAAACTGACGTACAGAAACTCTAATGAGATCTGTCGACTACACGAGTTTCTTCATTTAAAAAGGATTGGAGCCGGGCGTGAACCACACCCGGGGAAACAATCTGCAAATTTGACCCTCCGAGCGAGGATTGGCGCCAATTCCCTGTTGCTGTGAATTTGACTCGTGCTTTGGTTATAACCTTCCAATTCCAAGCTGTGCACCAGGCCGACACACCAGTGGTGAGAGAATAGTGTTTATTATCCCGCCCCCCGGAGGGAGCGGGATATGTACGTTCGGTATTGTTCTGTCTGTTTGTTTGTTACTTACGAAATCTAAAGATTTCGTAAGTATATTATGACTACCGTTTCTGTTTGTTTGTTTGTTTGTTTGTATGTTTGTTTGTTGCTACTTACGAAATCTAAAGATTTCGTAAGTATATTGATGACTTCCGTTTCTGTTTGTTTGTTGTTTGTTTTGTATGTTTGTTTGTTTGTTTGTTGTTTGTTTGTAGGCACGATAACTCGAGAACGGAAGAAGCTACCAATGTCAAATTCACCACGACTGATTCAGGAGGTGATGGCTAGTGCTGATTAGATTTTGGTCAAAATCGGTCAACGGTCAAGGTCACGGTGAGGTCAAACATTCGATTTTTGATGGTTTGGTACAGATAACTCGAGAACGGAAGAAGCTACCAATGTCAAATTACACCACGTGATTCAGGAGGGTGATGGCTAGTGCTGATTAGATTTGGTCAAAATCGGTCAAAGGTCAAGGTCACAGTGAGGTCAAACATTCGATTTTTGATGGTTTTGTACAGAATCATCGTAGAAACTTCTGGTTTGCGTCGCTACCTTCTCCAGAGACAGCTTTTATTAGACAATGTCAGAGGTCAAGTTTACGATTTCGTGTACCAGTCATTGACTGCTTGTTTGTTTGTTTGTTTGTTTGTAGGCACGATAACTCGAGAACGGAGAAGCTACCAATGTCAAATTACACCCACGTGATTCAGGAGGGTGATGGCTAGTGCTGATTATTTTGGTCAAAATCGGTCAAAGGTCAAGGTCACAGTGAGGTCAAACATAATTCCGTAAATTAACGTGGAGAAATGGAGTATTTTTGCTTCGCTCGACGTTACGAGTTCGTTTTAACTTCGATTTTAATTTTGTCTTCAGTTTTTGCGATCGCTTAGGACGCTTAAAACTCGGTTGTCGAAATTCTGGTAAAAATCGGATGTTTTGGAGACGT
This sequence comes from Eptatretus atami, assembly GCA_035128595.1. NCBI lineage: Eukaryota > Metazoa > Chordata > Myxini > Myxiniformes > Myxinidae > Eptatretus > Eptatretus atami. Next base: position 14,981,683 of record CM068952.1, on the reverse strand, counting down.
TTAAGATGTATATAAAAATATTTCACTCGAAGCGTCAAGGGTCGTCCCATGATGCATTGCGCTCGAGCAGACGTCACGGGTCGTCCCATGATGCAGTGGCCTCGAGCAGACGCGTCGTTGATTCACGTTAAGGTATAATTGCATGGAGAAATGCCGATTTTTGCTTTGCTCGACTTTACGAGTTCATTTTAACTTCGATTTTAATTTTGTCTTCGGTTTTGCGATCGCTTAGGACGCTTAAAACTCGGTTGTCGAAATTCTGGTAAAAATCGGATGTTTTATGAGATTTATGTCGGGTGTCGTATCTGAGGTATTATGCACTGAAGATTATGCTAATGAGGGGGATTGTAAGACACAGCATTACGCGCGTCGTTTGCGTCGCTACCTTCTCTCGAGACAGCTTTTATTAGACAAGGTCAGAGGTCAAGTTGACGATTTCGTAAGTACCAGTCTATGACTGCTTGTTACTTACGAAATCTAAAGATTTCGTAAGTATATTGATGACTTCCGTTTCTGTTTGTTACTTACGAAATCTAAAGATTTCGTAAGTATATTGATGCCTTCCGTTTCTGTTTGTTTGTTTGTTTGTTTGTATGTTTGTTTGTTTGTTTGTTTGTTTGTAGGCACGATAACTCGAGAACGGAAGAAGCTACCAATGTCAAATTACACCACGTGATTCAGGAGGGTGATGGCTAGTGCTGATTAGATTTTGGTCAAAATCGGTCAAAGGTCAAGGTCACAGTGAGGTCAAACATAATTCCGTAAATTAACGTGGAGAATGTGAGTATTTTTGCTTCGCTCGACGTTACGAGTTCGTTTTAACTTCGATTTTTAATTTTGTCTTCGTTTTTGCGATCGCTTCGGATGCTTAAAACTCGGTTGTCGAAATTCTGCTAAAAATCGGATGTTTTGGAGACGTTTTAAGATTGTATAAAAAAAATATTTCACTCGAAGCGTCAAGGGTCGTCCCATGATGCAGTGCGCTCGAGCAGACGTCACGGTCGTCCATGATGGCATTGCGCTCGAGCAGACGCGTCGGTGATTGACATTAAGGTTTTGCTGGAGAAATGGAGATTTTTTGCTTCGCTCGACGTTACGAGTTCGTTTTAACTTCGATTTTAATTTTGTCTTCGGTTTTTGCGATCGCTTAGGACGCTTAAACATCGGTTGTCGAAATCTGGTAAAAATCGGATGTTTTGGAAGTTTTAAGATTGTATAAAAATATTTCACTCGAAGCGTCAAGGGTCGTCCATGATGCAGTGCGCTCGAGCAGACGTCACGGGTCGTCCCATGATGCAGTGCGCGTCGAGCAGACGTCACGGGTCGTCCATGATGCAGTGCGCTCGAGAGACATGTCGTTGAGTGACATTAAGGTTTTGCATGGAGAAATGGAGATTTTTGCTTCGCTCGACGTTACGAGTTCGTTTTAACTTCGATTTTAATTTGTCTTCGGTTTTTGCGATCGCTTAGGACGCTTAAAGTCGGTTGTCGAAATTCTGGAACAGCGATGAATAACTGATATATAATAATAATAAGTCTTTTATCAGATTCTTCTGAAAAGTAATACACCTATTATCTGGCATATCCTGCTGGTACTGAATCACTTTTAAAAAAAAAAAATGGAAATTTTTATAAGAAATCTAGTTTTTGTCTGGGACTCATTATCTGCAAACCACAGTGTAAAATCGTAGGCCACAATGAATCAGAATTCAAGCTCCCTTGGGCTTCGACTGATTCATGCTTTATTAGACAAGGTCAGAGGTCAAGTTGATGATTTCGTAAGTACCAGTCTATGACTGCTTGTTTGTTTGTTTTGTTTGTATGTTTGTTTGTTTGTTTGTAGGCACGATAACTCGAGAACGGAAGAAGCTACCAATGTCAATTACAATCACGTGATTCAGGTGGGTGATGGCTAGTGCCGATTAGATTTTGGTCAAAATCGGTCAAAGGTCAAGGTCACAGTGAGGTCAAATATTCGATTTTTGATGGTTTGGTACAGATAACTCGTGAATGGAAGAAGCTACCAATGTCAAATTACACCACGTGATTCAGTGGTTGATGGCTAGTGCTGATTAGATTTTGGTCAAAATCGGTCAACGGTCAAGGTCACGGTGAGGTCAAACATCGATTTTTGATGGTTTGGTACAGAATCATCGTAGAAACTTCTGGTTTGCGTCGCTACCTTCTCTAGAGACAGCTTTTATTAGACAAGGTCAGAGGTCAAGTTGACGATTTCGTAAGTACCAGTCTATGACTGCTTGTTTGTTTGTTTGTTTGTATGTTTGTTTGTTTGTTTGTTTGTAGGCACGATAACTCGAGAACGGAAGAAGCTACCAATGTCAAATATACACCACGTGATTCAGGAGGGTGATGGCTAGTGCTGATTAGATTTTGGTCAAAATCGGTCAAAGGTCAAGTCACAGTGAGGTCAAACATTCGATTTTTGATGGTTTTGTACAGAATCATCGTAGAAACTTCTGGTTTGCATCGCTAGCTTCTCTCGAGACCAGTTTTATTAGACAACGTCAGAGGTCAAGTTGACGATTCATAAGTACCAGTCTATGACTGCTTGTTTTTGTGTTGTTTGTAGGCACGATAACTCGAGAACGGAAGAAGCTACCAATGTCAAATTACATCACGTGATTCAGGAGGGTGATGGCTAGCGTGATTAGATTTTTGGTCAAAATCGGTCAAAGGTCAAGGTCACAGTGAGGTCAACATAATTCCGTAAATTAACATGGAGAAATGTGAGTATTTTTGCTTCGCTCGACGTTACGAGTTCGTTTTAACTTCGATTTTAATTTTGTCTTCAGTTTTTGCGATCGCTTCGGATGCTTAAAACTGCGGTTTGCGAAATTCTGGTAAAAATCGGATGTTTTGGAGACGTTTTAAGATTGAATAAAAAATATTTCACTCGAAGCGTCAAGGGTCGTCCCATGATGCAGGTGCTCGAGCAGACGTCACGGGTCGTCCATGATGCAGTGGCTCGAGCAGACGCGTCGTTGAGTCACGTTAAGGTTTCCGTGTGCGCGGTGTGACGGTTTTTTCTAATAAAGATGTGTTTTAAAAGTCATTTTTATCCCAATAAAAGTGGTATCGTCGCATGCGCTGACTCGCTGAGCCGTCGGATTATGTAAAGATTGTTGGTGGATGGCCGAATATTACGGTTTTGTGACTTTGATAAATAATATTAAATAATTGCGTGGAGAAATGCCGATTTTTGCTTGCTCGACGTTGCGATTTCATTTTAACTCTCGATTTTAATTTTGTCTTCGGTTTTTGCGATCGCTGAGGACGCTTAAAACTCGGTTGTCGAAATTCTGGTAAAAATCGGAGTTTTATGAGATTTATGTCGGGTGTCGTATCTGAGGTATTATGCACTGAAGATTATGCTAATGAGGGGGATTGTAAGACACAGCATTACGCGCTCGTTTTGCGTCGTACCTCTTCGAGACAGCTTTTATTAGAACAAGGTCAGAGGTCAAGTTGACGATTTCGTAAGTACAGTCTCTATGACTGCTTGTTTTGTTGTCTGTCTGTTAGGCAACTTTACGGCAAAACGGCTTTAGCAAACACTCTCAAATTTAATCCACAGGTGGGCAATGAACCTTGGACGACCCCATTAACTTTTTGGTCCAATTGGATCAAAGGTCAAGGTCAAGGTCACGAAAAGATCAAAATCGTTTTTCGCTCATAACTTCATCAAAAATGATCTGATTTACTTCAAACTAAGCTTATAGTGAACCTTATTCTATTTGTCACTTATAATCCTACCCATTCCTATAGTGAACCAGAGTTGGTGTCAAAGCCACCCAATGCTCGCCTGTTTATACATTTATCGTTTTTAAAAGACTCGTCTAATAATTAATATTTTTGATAAAGCATTGCAGTGAAGTCTGATCCAAATAATTTTAAAGCAATATATGTATTTGTATATTGTAATCAGTAACAAGAGCGCAAGTGATGACAATATACGCCAACAAGAAGGTATATACAGAATTGTGCTAATACGTGGAAAACAGCATCCTGGTTGCCATGGCAACCACTTTAGATGATAACGTATGTCGCGACATAACATCTCCACAGTGTACCTATGTTCCAAATATGAATGTGAAAAGTTGAAAACTTTGGGAGTTAGAGTGCGGACAGGAACGGATGGAAACAGCATCCTGGTTGCCATGCAACCACTTTAGATGACGAACGTAGTCGCGACACACCGTCTCCACAGTCTGTACCTATGTACCAAATATGAAACGTGAAAGTTGTACTTTGGGAGTTAGAGTGCGGACAGGAACGGATGGAAAACAGCATCTGGTTGCCATGGCAACCACTTTAGATGACGAACGTATGTCGCGACACACCCATCCACAGTACTACCTATGTACCAAATATGAAACGTGAAAGTTTAAACTTTGGGAGTTAGAGTGCGGACAGGAATGGACGGACGGACGGACGGACAGACGACGGACGGACGACACATAATATGCCCGATATAATATATATATATATATATATATATATATATATATATTATAAATATATAATATTTATAATCGGGCGTATAAAAATAGTGTGTAGATAAAAACATTAGAAAGGAAAAATAACTTGCACCAAAATTTTTAACATTTTCACGACTCATGCCGGGGGTATCGCTATAGCTCTCTGTTCTTCGAACAGGCGAGCTAAAAACGCACATTTGTGAAGATCGGTAGGGTCCGAAGTTTTGGGGTCATGGTCATCGGTCAAAATTACAAATTTCCATTATAAATCAAAAAAGGTAAGGAATATGCGTGTTTACTTGGAAGACATAATCAAGTCCTTTATTGGCTTTTATTTGACACCATGACCTTTGACCTTACGTGGCCTTTGAAAGGTCAAAATCATTTTACGGTCATAACTTCGTCAAAAATGGTTTAATTGACTTACAACTAAGACTAAAATATTCCTTATTCTATTCCTTATAATCAACCATTAGGTTCAAGCAGATGTATCAAATTTAAATTTGATCCCCAAAATAACTTTATGCTTTAAATGGGCGGGCTTTGTTGTGCCTGGTTAGTAATGAAAATGGGGTAGGAAGAACAAGGAAGGCACACATGGATGGTTTTCTGTCCACAAAAAAATGTCCCCACAAGCACTCGAGCTGCGACGGCTGAAGCGATACCTTATCCAGCCACACCATGAAGAGTCATCATTATTAATGAGTCATTATACACCTCATTTTACTTTTTGGTCTTGGATTAATGTGAGAATGTTGTTTGTACAACTTTCTTAAATGCTCTAATTCTACAACATCTTCATGTCCCCTTTCATTTAAGCAAACTGAAACTCATGGCTGCATGGATAGCCTCGAGGTGTGTGGATTCATCTCTGAACAATCTAGGTGTGTTCTAATCTCAGGCCAACTATAAATTTTCAAACTGATGTTTCACATACAGAGTAAAGCATCAATGTTTAGCCTGCAGAGAGAGAGGAAAGTCATCCAAGACGTTTGGATTCCGAGTCCAATCCTTTATTTCTTTACAGTGGTTTCTCCTTGTAATGCCGGAAACCCCTGACGGAAAACCCTGTACAGGAAATAATCACCAGATGAACCAAAGCTAAAGTTATTTAATAAACCAAAGGCAAAATATGCTGCTACAAATGTGTGTGATGTCCATTGGAAGGATGATAAGTTGGTTGTATGTAGATGTTAAAGATCCCATGGTTTATTTTGTGAAGAGGAGGTGAGTTATTACAAACACACTCAACAAATAACTAATTCCTGCTCTAACCTACAGAGGGCACTGCATCAACGGGCCAGTAACACCCCCAGCAATGATGCAAACCAGCAGCGACGTGTTGCGCACCCAATGATGATCCTGAAAATCCATTGACGTCACTATTTCTTAAAACGCTCCTTATTATTTTGTTTAGTCAACATATGATGATAGTCTGATAAATTAATTACGCATTGCACTGCAATGATCTACACCGGAGATGATTCAAATAATGATGAACTTACGGTCTGATGGATACAAACTGTGATGTGCCTGCACTGTGATTCATCAACACCTTGATTCATCAATTTCTTTGATTTATATACAATTCCACACCCCTTGACCAATCTCCACGAGATTTTGCATACATTCTGGGGGTATCCGGGGTTAGGTCATGGGCCGAACCCCCGCTCCCTCCACCCCCGCAAATAAATTCCCTGCAGGGTAAAAATGAGTGTGCAGTTGTTTTTTTTAATCACAGAAAAAGAAAAAAAAAAACGATGGCGCAATCTCCACCAGATTTTGCATACGTACTGGTACTCAGGTTCAGGACACAGGCATAAAAAATTTCCCTCCCAAAATCCTCCTCCCCTCCCCCCAGCACAGAGAATTTCTCTGTAGTTACCCGGGATTAGGACATAGGTACAACCCCACTTGCTCCCACCCCACCCCCAAACAAGGCAATTCTCCGTGTGTGCGTACATCTGAATATCATAGAAAACTCGAAGGGCACTCGGTAGAGCGCATACCTCCGCCACATAATACCTGATCCACTAGAACATATCGGTCCCAATACATTTTTAAAATATCATGCTATGCAGTACGAAATCGTTTTTTGGCCCTATCTGTCAATGGCGAAGAATCACCTCAAAAATTAAATAATTCTCGAATCCAGATCCGGATTTGAATCTTCACCAAAATCGAATCAATACGTCCTTGCCACACATCCAACGTGTCCACCAAGTTTCATCTAAATCCGTCCACAACTTTTTGAGATATAGTGCTATATATCGTTTTTGGCCCGATCTCTCAATGGTGAAGAATCACTTTAAAAAACTCTAGTCGTCGGATTCGGATCCGGATCTTCACCAAAATCGAATCAATTTTTCCTTGTCACACACCCAACCTGCCCACCAAATTTCGTCCGGATCCGTCCATAACTTTTTGAGATATCCTGCACACATACACACAGACAGACAAACAAACAGATAGAGAGGGGTGAAAACATCACCTCCTTCACCTTCGGTGGCAGAGGTAAAAATCACAGAAGCTTTGGAAAGTGTCCATTAATGAAAATAAAAATAAATGAAAATAAATAAATGAAAAAACTTAAATGAAAAAAACAAATGCAGGTGAGCAACCCAAGACAATGGGAAAGCACTGTTCGTTATTGCTTACAATGTGTAAGCATGCCCCGCTACTATATATTGTTACGAATATGGAATTCGATCCACACAACATTCAGTCCTTTAGCTCGTTATGTCATCAAAAAAACAAATGTGCATGTTCCAAGACAGCTCACCTTCCATTGTTTAATGGCAGAAATCGATCAAGTGCGCTGCGATTCAACTTAATAGTTAGGAGCGATCATAACAACAAAGGAAGCCGACCCTCCCCTCTTCTGGAAGAGGAAGAAGAACCTCCCGTCCCTGGATTCATGACGTAAACAACTCCCTCCACCCCCGGTTGTGTGGGCACGTGGGATGAGTCACGCCGGAGCGGGAGGGCGGAGAGGATAAGGAAAGATCCTCTGCTTGAGAGAACTTTTTGGTTAAGGCTCTTTGTTCAGAGGCCTTCGGGTTCTGCTTTGGTTCGGGCTTGGCTTGTAGTAGGCCTTCGGGTTCTGCTTGGGCTCGGTTAGGGTTGAAGGCTTTTTGGTTCTGCCTGCTCAGTTCGCTTTTGCTCTGCTTTGTTCGTAAGAGAGGGTTCGCTTTTGTGCTTAGTTCATCGAAAGAGAGTTAGCTTGTGCTCGGTCGAGCTTGTGATGTCATCAGAGAGGAGCACCAGTTGCGAGAGTCGCGCGTGTTTTGCGCTCTACTTCGTCGTCCGGTTCGGTTGGCTCTTCTTGGTTCGTGGAGCTCTTTGTTCTCCGCTTGGTTCCCGGCTTGGAGCGATTCCTTGGCCTCATCTTGGAGGTGGTTCTTCGGGGGAAG
>CM068952.1:14963550-14973746 GCA_035128595.1 Eptatretus atami | reverse complement strand
GCCACGGTACCCAGCGGAAAGGGACCCGGAGTGCCAAAAGCCACGTGGCATCGAAACGCGGAAATGCCAACACATATATATATTCCATGTGTGATATCCCGCCTCTTACCGGCGTGCGAATGACCGCGCTTCAGCCCAATTGCGGCCTGCGCGCACCCGAACGAGCAATCCAGTCGTAGCTCGGATCAATGCGTGAAACCTAGCTAGGGTGTTTTAACACACCATAACCAGCCAACTCTTCTGTCCGCGCTTCAGGGTCAATCGCCGAATTGTCGATATACTAACTATTGCGCGGACAGAAATGCTGGGAGTTTATACCTCGACGAGCCTGCAACGAAAACCGAGCCGCGTTAAAGCAGTCGTTGTTTGCGATTGCCGATCGGTTATATATCGCCAAGTCCCGTCGGACCAGATGTACTTTATTGGCTTATACAGCCAGCTAATTATTCCGAACGTCCATGGCTCAATGTAGGAAGGGACGCAACGACGCAGGTGAATTTAACAAATGGGACATCTTATTTCCATGACAGGAGCTATATGCAATGATGGGGGGAGGGGAAAAGACACGAGCAAAAAACGCTACGCCGATTCTACTATTTATTAATGTAAAGCAAATACAACACAGGCACTTAACTTTCTACTTGTTAGACGGGCCACAAATACTCGACGCACACGCACACACGCCACAAAAATGGTGGTCGATGCCTTATGACGGAACTTCAAGTCGAGAGCGGACAGATGAAGCTCGAAACCAGAAACCTATCTCGAACTCTCCACCTTGTGTGGTCTTCAAGCTGTTTCGGGACCGCGGGCTCAAGCCGAGACCCCACACTGGACAATCGCGCTGAGCTGCGATCCTTCCCGAATCGCAGCGAATCCTCTCGCCGCTTTCTGAACACGTGCGGTGAGACGAGCGAGCCGAGTCTTCCGTCGATGCGTCCGCTTCCCCGAAAGAACCACCTCAAGATGAGGGCCAAGTGAATTCGTCCAAGCCGGGAACCAAGCGGAGGAACAACAAGAGCTTCCACGACCAGGAAGAGCCACCGAACGGACGAGCGAAGTAAGCGTGCAAGAACACGCGCGAACTCTCGCCCTGGTGCTCCTCTCTGATGACAACCACACAAGCTCGAACCGAGCAACCCAGCTAACTCTCTTTCGAGAACTAAGTCACAAAAAGCGAAACACCTCCTTACGAACAAAGCAGCAGCAAAAGCGAACTGAGCCAGGCAGAACCAAAAAGCCTATCAACCGCAACCCGAGCCAGAGACGAAAAGGCCACAAAACAAGCCCAACCAAGCAGAACCCGAAGGCCTACTCAACCAAGCCCGCAACAAACGAAGCCTTGAACAAGCAAGCAAAGTTCTCTCAAGCAGAGGATCTTTCCTTACCTCACCGCCCCTCCCCCGCGCACGGCGTGACTCAATCACACGTGCCCACCTACAACTCGGGGTGGGAGCGAGTTGTTTACGTCATGAATCCAGGGACGGGGGGTTTTCTTCCTCTTCCCAGGAAAGAGGGGGAGGGTGGCTTCTTGTTGTGTTATGTATGCGTCCTCTAAACTAATTAAGTGAATCGCAGCGCACTTGATCGAATTTCTGCCATTAAACAATGAGGTGACTGTATCTATGAAATGACTATTCTTGTTTTTTTGTTTATGCATACTGGAGCTAAAGGACCGGTGATGTTGTGGTGCGATCGAATTCCATATGCGTAACAATTATATACGTAGCGGCGGCATGCTTTAACATTGAAGCAATAACGAACAGTGCTTCCCATTGTCTGGGTTGCTCACGCTGCATTGCGTTTTTTCATTTTAAGTGTTTCATTTATTTATTTTCATTTATTTTTATTTTCATTATGGACACTTTCAAAGCTCTGTGATTTTACCTCGCCACCGAGTTGGAGAGGTGATGTTTCACCACCTCTCTAATCTGTTTTTAGTTTGTCTGTCTGTCTGTCTGTGTGTATTTGCAGGATATCTCAAAACAGTTATGCGACGGATCGACCGAAAATTTGGTGGCAGGTTGGGTGTGTGTACAGGAAAAATTGATTCGATTTGGTGAAGATCCGGATCTCGAATCCGCACGACAGAGTTTTTTAAAGTGAATTCTTCACCATTGAGAGATCGGGCCAAAAATCGATATATAGCACTATATCTCAAAAGAGTGTGTGACGGATTTGATGAATAACTGGTGGACACGTTGGTGTTGTGGCACAGGACGTATGATTCGATTTGGTGAAGATTCAAATCCGGCATCTGGATTCGAGAATTATTTAATTTTAGCAGGTGATTCTTCGCCATTGAAGATAGGCGCCAAAACGCGATTTCCGTACTGGCATAGATGATATTTTAAAATGTAATTGGGACCGATATGTTCTAGTGGATCAGTATTATGTTGGCGGAGGTATCGCTCTAACGAGTGCCCTCGAGTTTTCTATGATATTCGATGTACGGCACACACGGAGGAATTGCCTTGTTTGGGTGGCGGTGGGAGCAAGTTGGGCGTTGTACCTATGTTCTATCCGGGTAACTACAGAGAAATTCTCTGGTGAGCGTGGGGGAGGGGAGGAGGATTTGGAGGGTAAATTTTTTATTGCGCTTTCCTGAACCTAGAGTACCAGTAGTTGCAAACAATTGTGGAGATGCGCCATCGTTTTTTTTTTTCTTTTTCTGTGATTAAAAAAACACTGCACACTCATGTTTTACCCGCAGGAATTTATTTGCGGGGGTGGAGGGAGCGGGAGTGTTCGCCCATGACCTAACCCCGCGATACCCCCATGAATGTAGCAAAATCTCGTGGAGAATTCAAGGGGTGGTGGAGAATTTGTATAATAACATCAAAGAAATTGATCGAATCAAGTGGTGTTGATCGAATCACAGTGCAGGCACTCCAGTTGGTTATCCATCAGAACGCGTAAGTTCACTATCTATTTGACATCATCTCCGGTGTAGATCATTGCAGTGCAATCGTAATTAATTTATCAGACTCATCATATGTTGACTAAACAAAATAATAAGGAGCGTCTTTAAGAATAGTGACGCTACATGGATTTCAGGATCAATTGGTGCGCAACAACGTTCGCTGCTGGTTGCACAGTGCTGGGGTGTTTACTGGCCGTTGATCAGTGCCCCATCTGTAGTTGAGCACGAATTCGTTTTTTGTGATGTGTTTCGTAATACTCACCTCCTCTTCTACAAATAAACCATGGATTCTTTAAACATCACCATACACCAACTTATCATCCCTTCCAATGGACATCACACAATCCTTGTAGCAGCATATTTTTGCCTTTGTTATTAAGATAACTTTAACTTTGGTTCATCCTGGTGATTAATCTTCCTGTAGCAGGGTTTCCGTCAGGGTTTCCGGCTTACAAGGAGAAACCACTGTAAAGAAATAAGGATTGACTCGAATCCAAACGTCTTGATACTTTCCCTCTCCTCTGCAGGCTAAACCATTGAATGCTTTACTCTGTATGGAACATCAGTTTTGAAGAATTTATAGTTGGCCTGAGATAGAACCACTAGATCTGTTCAGAGATGAATCCACACACTCGAGATCCATGCAGCCATGAGTTTCAGTTGTTGCTTAAATAAAGGGGACTATGAAGACTTGTTAGAATTAGACGCATTAAGAAAGTTGTACAAACAACATTCTCACATTTAAATCAAGACAAAAAGTAAAATGAGGTGTTAATGACTCATTAATAATGATGACTCTTCATGTTGTGGCTGGATAGGTATACGCTTGCAGCCGTCGCAGCTCGAGTGCTGTGGGAACATTTTTTGTGACAGCGAAACCAATCCATGTGTGCCTTCTTGTTCTTCACCACATTTTTCATTACTTAACGCCAGGCACAACAAAGCCCGCCAATGTTAAACAATAAAGTTATTTGGGTATCAAATTAAATTTTGATAACAGTCCTTAACCTGACTGTTGATTATAAGGAATAAGAATAAGGAATATTTTAGTCTTAAGTTTGAAGTCAATTAAACCCATTTTGACCGAAGTTTATGACCGTAAAATGATTTTGACCTTTCAAGCGCACGTTAAGGTCAAAGTCATGGTGTCAAAATAAAAAGCAATAAAGGACTTGATATATGTCTTCATAGTAAACACGGCATATTCCTAACATTTTTTTGATTTTAATGAAATTTGTAAATTTTGACTCGAGACCATACGCACCCAAAACTCGGACCTACCGATCTTCACAATATGCGTTTTTAAGCTCGCCTGTTCGAAGAAACAGAGAGCTATAGGCGTATCGCCCGGCATGAGCGTGAGCGTCAGCACGCATGAGCGTGAAATGTTAAAAATTTTAGTGCAATTTTTTTTCCTTTCTATGTTTTTTCTAACCACATAATTTTTTTTAACCCCGATATAATATATATTATATAGGATATAATATAATTATATAATATATATATATATATATTATATATATAATATAAATCGGGCATATTATGTGTCGTCGTCCGTCGTTATCCGTTCCGTCCGTCCGATTCTGTCCGCACTCTAACTCCCAAAAGTTTTAAACTTCACGTTTCATATCTTGGTACATAGGTAACGAACTGTGGGAGACGGTGTGTCGCGACATACGTCGTCATCTACCAAGTGGTTTGCCATGGTCAACCAGGCAGCTGTTTTCGCATCCGTTTCGTCCCGGCACTCTCAATCCCAAAGTTTTCCAACTTCACGTTTCATATTGGTATGTAGGTAGCAGACCTGTGGAGCAGGTGTGTCGTGACATACGTTTCGTGCATCTAAAATGGGTTGCCATGGCAACCAGGATGCTGTTTCCATTCGTTTCTGTCCGACTCTAATCAAAGTTTTCAACTTTCCAGTTCATAATATTGGTATGTAGGTACAGACTGTGGAGTGGTGGCGTTCCGGAATACGTTCGTCATCTAAAGTGGTTGCACATGGCAACCAGATGCTGTTTTCCACGTTCTGTCCGAACTAACTCGCAAGTATGTCAACTTCAGGTCAATTTGGTACGTAGGTACAGACTGTGAACGTGTGTGTCGTGACATACGTTCGTCCAGCTAAATGTGGTCTGCACGGCACGGATTGCCTGTTTTCCATCCGTTCCTGTCCATCTAGACCAAAAGTTTCAAACTTTCACGTTTCATCATTTTGGTATGTGGTCAGACGTGGAGACGGTGTGTCGCAGACATACGTTCCGTCATCTAAAGTGGTTGCCATGGCAACCTAGATGCTTGTTTCCATCGTTCACTGTCCGCACTCAACTCCAAAGTTTTACTTTATGTTTCATATTTGGTATGTAGGTACAACGCTGTGGAGACGGTGTGTCGCGACATACGTTCGTCACTAAAGTGGTTGCATGGCAACCAGGATGCTGTTTTCCTCACGTAGTAGGACAATTCCTGTATATACCGTTCTTGTTCGGTACGCGTATATGTTGCTCATTGCCGTTCGTTCTTGTTACTGGATTAATATACAAATACTATAATTGCTTAAAAATCATTTTGGATCAGACTTCACTGCAATGCTTTATCAAAAAATATTAATTATTAAGACGAGTCTTTTAAAAATGGGACGTAAAACTTATAACAGGCGAGCATTGGTGGCTTTGACACAAACTCGGTTCAACTATAGATGGTAGGATTAAAGTTGACAAATATGAGATAAGGTTCACATAAAGCTTAGTTTTGAAGTAAATCCAGATTCATTTTTGACAAGTTATGGAGGAAAAACGATTTTGACTTTTCGTGAGCCTTGGACCATTGACCTTTGATACCATTGGACCAAAAGTTAATGGGCGTCCAAACCCCAACCACCAAGGTTCATTGCCGCACACGGTGTGGATAATTGAAAGTGTTTGCTAAGCCCGTTTTTGCGTAAAGTTGCTAAAACAGAGACAGACAACAAACAAACAAACGAGACACACAAACGGACGATTCACAATATCCGCCCCTCCCTCCGGGGGCGGGATAATAAACCACTATTTCCTCACCACTTGGTGTGCGGCCTGGTCGACGCTGGAATTGGAAGGTAATAACCAAAGCACGAGTCACATTCACAGGCAACAGGGAATTGGCGCGCATCACTCGCTCGGAGGGTCAGAATTGCAGACTTGTTTCCCGGGTGGGTTTTCACGCCCGCTCCACATCCTTTTTAAATGAAGAAACTCGTGTAAGTCGACAGATCATTAGAGTTTTGTACGTCAGTTTAATCGACTTGGAAAAGCAAATAAGATTTACTTGAAAAAGATGTGTTCCTTTATTCAATAAAACTTTGCCCATGTTTCTTTAAAAGCTATGTTTCTGGATTGAGGAAGAAGGGTTTTAATATAAAGTTGTGCATCTACATCTATACAAAGTATTCATGTGCATGTACCAAAGTTTCAATTAACAATGTTTGAAAAAGTTGCCGTATTGATTTTCGTATTTGAACTTTTGAACCCAGCAGGGTCAAAAATAAGGCTGCTCTTGCACTTCTTGCCATGCGGTGATCATACGACCAAAGTTGCGTGAATTTCTGTCCAAATCGTTTTAGGAGATCGTGTGATTGGGCGGACAAGATGACAGAAGACAGATTGAGCCAATTAACAACATCCTCCCAGTTTTTTTTTTCAAAAAGCATGGGGATAATTTAGGAAATCTTAAAAGTTTTATTTTCGCCTGCATATTATTATCATCTGTGCAAAGAATATAGGACTTAACGACAAAAAAAAAAAAAAATGTGCAGGAAAGTTTGTGGATTTCTTTAAACGTAAAAAATTATAAATTAAATTATCTGAAGTAATCAGCACCGAGTTACTTATGTGAATTACAGAACCACAATAAAAGTTGCAGATCACGGGAATGTGTGAAATTAGTTTTCATCGGCTTGTTCCGATCATTTGAAGAGTCTTTATGCGTGGGTTTCGAATGGGCGCCAAAGGAAGTAACTTTGCACACGACAGTGTGTAAGATCCAAAAGTCTGTGAAAAGAAGGGTAACTATGAAGAAAATCACAGAAAAGCTGAAATCTCCTATAATGATCGATGATACACTTTGCAATGCCTGAAAGAAGCTGGCTCAGTACATTGACCAGAAAAGGCCAGAAAGAGAAGAATAAGACACCTATCCGAGGCAAGACAACACTTTCAGATGCTCAGCTTAAAATGTGATTAGAAGAAAAAAAGTCAGGCCAACTGAAATGAATATGAGAGAGGACAGAAATTACATCTCGGTCCAACACTTGCCAGTCTCCATGGCAGAGTTGCAGCAAAAAAAAAAAAAAACACTGCTGAGACCACAGAATAAGGTGATAATACCAAAATTTTCAAGGTACATCAAAGTTGGTGACTGACGATGAATCGGATACTCTGGTCTGATGATCAGAGTTTGAAGTTTTTGGATATGGAGAGACGCCAGTTCTTTGCTGAAGACTGAGAACGTTACAGTTCAGTTTACAGTTTTGATCCACTGATAGGCCGATCTGAATTTGGACTTATCAAAATCAATCGCTTTGTTCTCTCTAACCCAACTTGTCCACTAAGTTTTTGTCATACCCCATCCATAGAAATAATTCTTTGAAATATCGTGCTATATAACATCTTGGCTGTATCTCTCAATGGTGAAGACATCAACTGATAAAATAATAAGCGCTGATGTTGGTTTAATGGTGGGGTGGCTGCTTTAAGATCTTTGGGTCCTGATTTGAGCCCATGTTGTGCTGATTACAATAACACAGTGGATTGACTCAGTTTGTCATCTGTGAGGTTGACAAAATAAGTACAGCTCCCTGGAAACAAAAGGGCACATCATTGGCACAGCAACACTCCAGCAATGATCAACCAGCAGTCACACAGCTGCATATGAATAATAATGCACTTAAATAAATTATACGACTCGATCCAGAATTGGATCTTCACCAAATGCAAATTAAATTGCTTTGTCAAACGCCAACAGTACCACCAAATTTTGTCTGAATTACGTCCATAATTTTTTAGATTTCCTGTAACAGACAGAAGGCCAGACAGGACAGGGGTGAACGCATAGCCTCACCCCACCTCGGTGGCAGAGTAACAAAATTTAACATAAACAAACCAATCTAGCGAGGTGTGAGAATATTTTTTCATTCTGCTTGCCTGTCTGGCAGTCAATCAAAGCTGAAAATCATTCAAAGAGAAACTTACTGTTTTAATGACCCATAAAAGGAACAAACAACAGGCACAAAAACCTAAAGTAACTATTAACAAGGGTGGTTAATAAGAAGCTGGCGGTAAACTTCAAAATTTTGTTTTTTTTTTACATACATTAAAAATCTTTATTGAATTTGTGTACTCACCGAACACTGTATAACCCAAATCACCTTTTTTGGACTTTCAAAAACTTCGTTCGCAGTAAGTAATATTACAGCATATTGCTCACTGCGTGAACGCAATTAAATTTTATCGTGTACCATCGTGAGAGCTTAGGTATGTATTCGGCACTATAGGAAATCATGTATGGGGAATCTTTCATTGGTCATCAGATTTGACTTGAATCAAGGCCAAGGTCAAACAGCCATAAAATTGACCAAAACCTGTGATATTGACCTTTATCTCATGACATTGACTGGATGATAATGACACCCTCTCCATCTAGATTTGGCATACCAATAAACTATCAGAATGCATACCAAGATCATTGGATCAGGCTAGTATTACTTGATGTTGAAATATTGGTTTTAGCCTATATCGAAACAGCCATCTTGGATTGTTGGTGGTGCACTACGCACAACCACCACTGGTGCAACTTAAGAATTGGTTTCTCCTGGATCTGCACCACCTACTCTACACCACTGTCAACCTTAAACATCGCACCTTCCACGTTGAATAACAGTCACCTAGTCTCTGCTCTAACAACACTCTGTCCTCCCTACCTCCGCTCCTCTCGCTCAATAAACAGCAGAAAGGGCCATTTCCACATCGATCATCAATTTTTTTTTCATTACTCTCATCAAAAAAGTCTCATATTACCTCTTTCCTCCCCTCATAGGCGATCACCAGACTTTCCACCAGAAACAAAGAAAACAGAGAGATGGCTCCTACATGTCATGTGCCCATTCATGGTCACTGTCCAAACTCACATCAAGCGAGATTGTGTGAAAATGCTGTGGATTGCAACGCTCAGTGACATGAGCAGCAATCAATAAAGACCCTAAAAACAATGCAGTGCCTTCAGAAGTATTCTCACACCCCTCGAATTTTTGTTCACAATTTGTTGTGTTGCAGCCTGATTTAAAATGATCAAACTTAAATATTTTTGGTCACCGATTCTACACAAAATACCCCGTATGACAAAGTGAAAAAATGTTTAAATTTTTTTTTATTACAAATTAATAAAAATAAAAAGCTGAAATATCTGCGTCAATAAGTATGCATTCACAACCTTTTCTATGACGCTCCAAATTGAGCTCAGTGTGCATTCCTATTTCCTTTGATCATCCTTGAGATGTCTCTACAATTGAATCGCATCTAACTGTGGCGAATTCAATTGATTGGATCATTATTTAGAAAGAAGACCACCTTTTCTATATAAGGTCCCACAGTGGGGTGCATGTGTAAGCAGAACTCTACCCTGAAATCAAGGAACTGTCTGTAGACATTGAGAGGAGGAATAGAGCTGGGGAAGGGTTAAAAAACAATTTTAGAGTGTTAAAGGTTCCCAAGAGCACAGTGAGCTCATCAATGGACGAATTGAAAAGATGGAACTACCCACGACTCATTACACTAACTCAGTCGCTTGGACCCATGGCCTACTCTGGCCAACTACTTCGGTCCCAGGGGTGCCCTCTACTCAGTACTCATATTTCACCAGCCACGCCCCCAACTGGTCAATAGTCTCCTGCACCCTACAAAAGGTTTCGTGCCTTCGTTCAACACCAACAACCAAACTACATGCTATTGGTTAATTTAACTAACCCACTAACTTTTATTACATGAATCCTGGGTTCCTTTGGGTGGGATTCGCTCCTCCCCCCAATCATTCATTCGCACCATGCCTTCCACATTCACTCCATTCACACTCGGGCCCGCTGACCCAGGTTCACTCATCATTTTTTTTTTTCAATTCACTCCAACACTGACGCTCTACCAACTGCGTTCCCCTAACTAGCTCGTGCTCCCCG
The DNA here is from genome assembly GCA_035128595.1 of Eptatretus atami. Lineage (NCBI taxonomy): Eukaryota > Metazoa > Chordata > Myxini > Myxiniformes > Myxinidae > Eptatretus > Eptatretus atami. Next base: position 14,963,622 of record CM068952.1, on the reverse strand, counting down.
TCATCCCTTATTCTAATGCACGTTCCATTTAACTCTATCGCTAAGCTACGACCCCACTACACGTTCCATGTC
>CM068952.1:14928912-14949651 GCA_035128595.1 Eptatretus atami | reverse complement strand
TCTTCCCAAGCGGCTGAGCGCAGGCTGTTGTTTGATTATAGTGTGCAGAATTTAATTTGTTCAAGATGCCGCAAGAACTTCGCCTACTCTTTGAGAAGACATGTGGGTCTTTAGTGCCTACTAATTTAATGCCGAGCAGTTGAGACAACCAGCTAAATGTGAATCGGATGGGCTGCACCTGCCTGCGGAGACGCTAGTCCGACAGTTCATACGTCGGGTAGAAGAATCTAACCGAGAATGGGACGCGGCCAAAAGCGATATTTAATCAAAGAACAGCAATGTTGTAACTTCACCAAACGTAATTGCAAGGTCTATCTGTGATGGTCAATAGAAGGATGCAGAAATCGAGTGAAACACATGACAAATAAAAGAATCTTTTTATAACACGTACAGTACTGTGCCTACCACTCTCAAGTGCAGCCTTGAGGCTGCTGGTTGCATCATTGGTTATGGACATCGGTTAATGCCACTGTGCACTCGTGTCATTTCACACCGACTGAAAAGGATGACATGGCTGATCAACCCCACCTGGTGTAATTCAGCAGCCAACAGGGCTCAAACTCAGGTCCAGGATCCCAAGCCAGCCACCTTAACACTCAGCCAACACCAGCTTATCAGTCCCTGCTGCAAAAGTTTTGAGTTATTCAATGATTTCATACATTTAGGGTATTTCATAAATTTACTCAGCAATTAATGGTCAACTAACATAATGAATACGCTTCTTGTTCCCGTTACCGTCCCATCCATGTGGTAATCTCCTTTCCCACTCCATTGTTGAAACAGCTCATCGACTCTCGCCCACAACTGTAAACCGAAAAATCAATTGCGGCCACACTTTGGTGATATGCTCAGCCCAAGACAATCTTGAAGCCGTCATATTCACAATGCCCATGCACTCCTCTAAAAGTTTTCCGTTCAGTGTAATAACACTAAAGCGATGGTTAAAAGGATCATCAAATATCGCAAAGGTTTGAGCGCAAATAGTATTCACGGACCTGTGAAGGCCACAGTAAGTTATTGTCTCACTTCAGCCCTCGGCTTTCTGGAAGTGGACTTCGCTCGGTCTCTGACAAACCAGTCTGTATAACCAAGGGTCTAATTTCCCCAACTGGCAGGCACAGGAGCGTTGGTAATCCGTGATCCGAAGGCACGTAACCAAGGACCTGTGCGACCCAGCAGGGTTAAGAACGCCCTGATAACGGCGGGGTGCTGTGATAAGTGACGCCGAAGTCTTCAACATTTGGCGTCTAAGAGTGGGTGCGATCCTCCGCCACGCCGGTCTCAACAATATAACCGGGATGTTTTATATATCACATCGGCAGCGTGCATGTTTTTTGCTTCAAACAGGTGTTAATTTTTTATTTCAGAGTGATTGAGGCAGCAGTTCTGTGCCAGTACACATCACACAACTAACGATGTGGCAATTCTTCGAGCAAGGGCTTTTTTATCAGAGGTCCTGGGTCCTTGCTATGATTACCAAGCTATTTTGTCTTTAACTAATCCAACCCGGGACGCACAAAACCATGTGCATATTAAGTTTTTTTCCCCCTTTTTTTTGCCCCCCCTAAGGAGTCCGGGAATCTCGCAGGATTATGAACGAAAACCATGTCATTATTTCTTTGAACAATGTTAAATACGCCATGAGGAAGAAGATGCAGTGCCTTCAGAAAGTATTCACACCCTACAATTTTGTCACATTTTGTATGTGTTGCAGGCCTGAATTAAAAATGGATTAAATTAAATTTTCTATTTGTCATTGATCTTCACGAAAATACCCCGTAATGACAAAGTGAAAAACAATGTTTTAGAAAGTTACAAATTGATGAATAATCAAAAGTTGAAATGTCTTGGCGTCATAGTATCAATCCCCCTGAGTCAATCACTTGTTAAACGCCTTTGGGCGCTGATTACGGATTTGAAGTCTTCTTGGGATGTCTGTATCAGCTTCAGCACATCTGGATTGGGGATTTTCTCCCATTCTTCTTGCAGATTTGGCTCAGCTCTGTCAAGTTGGATGGGAGCGTCGTGAAAAGCAACTTCAAGTCTTTCTGCCGATTCTCAATGGATTCAAGTCTGGGTTTGCTGGGTCACTCAAGGGACTTTCACGTTCTGTTCTGAGCCATTCTAGTGGTTGCTTTGCTGTAATGCTTGGCGACATTGTCCTGTGAAAACATAATCTCACCTCAGTAATAAGGTCTTTTGCACTCGAAGCAGTTCCCTCATGGGATTTGCCTGTATTTGGCTCCATTCATCGTTCCTCGATCCTTACAAAGTCTCACAGCTGCCGCTGAAAAGAATCCCCATAGCATGATCTGCCACCCACCATGCTTATGGTTGGGGATGGTGTTAGATGGGTGATGAGCTGTGCTCGTCTGCGAAGATGTACGTTGCATTCAGGCCAAAGAGTTCAATTTTCATCACTCATCAGACCACAGAATAATTTTTCCTCATGCTATGCAGCAATCTTCACGAGCTCCTTTTGCAACTGCGGGCATGCCTGTCCATGTGCCTTTTTCTCTCAGGGAGTGGCTTCCGCGGCCACTCTTCCATAAGCCGAGATTTGTGAAGTGGCTGCAGTGGAGGAGATTCTGCAGGTTTCTTGATCCGCCAAGAACTCTGTAGTATTGTCATATTGGTCACTGGGTTCTTGTCACCTCCCGAAAGACAAAAGTCTCTTGCCCAGTTTGCCAGTTTGGTCGGACGGCAGCTCTCGGAAGAGTCTGGTAGTTCCATGCTTTTTTCAATTCGTCCCATGATCGGAGCTCACTTGCTCTTGGGACCTTAACACTCTGAATGTTTTTTATACCCTTCCCCAGATCTATTCCCCTCGTCATTCTACAGACATTCTTGATTTCATGGTAGAGTTTCTGGCTCTCACATGCACCGTCCACTGTGGGACATTATATAGAAAGGTGCGTTTCCTTCTAAATAATGTCCCAATCAATTGAATTCGCACAGTTAGACCCGCATTCAGTTGTAGAGACATTCTCAAGGATGATCAAGGAAAATTGGAATGCGCTGAGCTCAAGTTGGAGCTGTCATAGAAAGGTGTTTAATGCAACTTATGACGCAGATATTTCAGCTTTTTATTTTTAATTAATTTGTTAAAAAAAAAAAATTTAAACATTTTTCACTTTGGTCATTACGGGGTATTTTAAGATCGGTGACAAAAAATATTAAGTTGATCCATTTAATTCAGGCTGCAACAAACAAATTGTGCAAGAAATCAGGGTGTGAGAATACTTTCTGAAGCACTGCAATTGTTTAGGGTGTTTATGTGATTTGGCTGCTCATGGGTCACTTGAGCGTTGCAATTCCACAGCATTTCAAACAAATCTCGCTTGATTGTGAGTTGGACAGGTGACGCATAGGGATGGGCCCCCCCCCCCCAAATGAATGTAGGAGCCATGCTCTTCTGTTTTTGCGTTGTTGGTTTCTGGTGAAGTCGTGATCGCATGATGGGGAGGGAAAAGAGGTAATAGTGAGACGTTTGATGAGGTAATAAAAAAAATGTGATGATCGATTGGAAATTGCCCTGTTGCTTTATGACGAGAGGAGGAGGTGGAGGACAGAGTGTTGGTAGAGCAGGAACAAGGTGACTTTTATTCAACGTGGAGGCGCGATGTTTAAGGGTGCCAGTGGTGTAGAGTAGTTGGCAGATCCAGAAACGCCAATTCTTTAAGTTGCGCCAGTGGTGGGTGTGTAGGTGCGACACCAAATCCAAGATGGCTGTTCGATATAGCGCTAAAACCAATATTGTTCATACATCAAGTAATACTAGGCCGATTCCATGATCTTGGTATGCATTCTCGATAGTTTTTGGTATGCCATCTCATGGAGAGGGTGTCATTATCATCCAAGAAGGTCAATGTTCATGAGGAAAAGGTCAATATCAAAGTTTGGTCAATTTTATGCTGTTTGACCTTGACCCTTATGATTCAAGGTCAAATCTGATGACACTGAAATGATTCCCCATACATGCTTTTCCTATTAGTGCCCAATACTACCTAAGCTCTCACGATGGTCACGATGAAAATTTATTGTCACCGATGATGCAATATGGCGTAAATTTTACATACTGCGAACAGAAGTGTTTTGAAAGTTCCCAAAAAGGGATTTGGGTATACTAGTGTTCAGGTGCAGTACACAATCAATAAAGATTTTTAATGTAGTAAAAAAAAAAGAAAAAATTTTTGAAAAGTTTACGCAGCTTTCTTTACCCACCTTGTTAATAGTTACTTTAGGTTTTGTGCTGTTTGTTTGTGTCCTTTATGATGTCATATAAAAAAACAGTAGTTTCCTCTTTGGAATGATTTTCAGCTTGATGACTGCCAGAACAGGCAAGCAGAATGAAAAATTATTCACAACCTCTCTAATGGTTTGTTTATGTAAATTTTGTTACCTCTGCCACCGAAGGTGGGTGAGGGCTATCTTCACCCCCTGTCTGTCTGCCTGTCTGTCTGTTAGCAGGAAATTCTAAAAAATTTAATGACTATTCAGACAGAATTGGTGACATGTTGGGCGTGGTGACAAAGTCCCCAATTTGATTTACATTTGGGTGAGATCCATATCTGAATCGAGATCGTATATTTTATTTAAGTTGATTAATATTTCCAATATGCAGCCTGTTGGCTGCTGTTGCATCATTGCTGGGCGGTGGCGTGCCAATGATGTCCCCTTTTGTTTCCAGGGAGGCTGGTCTTATTTGTCAACCTCAGACAGATGACAAACTGAGTCAATTCCACCTGTGTTGTAACAGCACAACAGGGGCTCAAACTCAGGACAGCGCCAAAGATCCTTAAGAGCAAGGCCACCTCCACTGCATTAAACCAACATCAGGCTTATTATTTAAGTGATTCTTCACCATTGAGAGATACAGCCAGAATGATTATATACACCGATATTTCAAAAATATTCTAGGATGGGGTAATGACAAAACTGTGGACAAGTTGGGTAGGTAGAGGAACAAGCGATAGATTTTGATTAAGGTCCAAATTTCAGATCCGGCCTATCAGTGATACAAAATGTAAACTGTGAACTGTAACGTTCTCCCAGGTTCTTCAGCATAAGAACTGGTCTCTCTCCGATCCAAAAAACTTCAAACTCGATTCATCAGACCAGAGTATCCGATTCATCGTTCAGTCACCCACTCTTGATGTACCTTGAAAATTTTGAGTATTATCACTATTTCTGTGTCTCAGCAGTGGTTTTTTTGTTTTTGCTGCAACTAAATGCCATGGAGACTGGACAGTGTTGGGTACGAGATGTTAAGTTCTGTCCTGCTCTATTTCCATTTCTCAGTTGCTGACTTTATTTTCTTACTACACATTAAAGCTGAAGCATCTGAAACGTGCTTGCTTGCTCGGGTAGGTCACTTATTCTTCTTCGGCCTTTCTGTCATGTACAGCCAGCTTCTTTCAGGCATGCAAAAAGTGTAATCTCGCATCATTATAGGAGATCTTCAGCTTCTGTGATTTTCTCATAGTGTACGCCTTCTTTTCACAGCTTTGGATCTTCACACACTGTTCTGTGAAGTGTACTTCTTGGCGCCATCTGAACCCAGCATAGACTTTCAAGCATGGGAACAAGCCGAGATGAAGACTAATTTCACACATTCACTGATCCAACTTTTATTGTGGTTTCTCGTATTCACATTAATGTACTGGGTGCTGATTACTTCAATAATTAATTATAATTATTTACGTTTAAAGAAAATCCACAAACTTTCCTGCACATTTTTTTTTTTGTCGTATGTCTAAATATTCTTTGCACATATGATATAATATGCAGAGCAAAATAAAACTTTTAAAATTTCCTATTATCCCCATGCTTTTTGAAAAAAAAACTGGGGATGTTGTGAAGTAATTGGCTCAAATCGTCTCTTTTTTGTTCATCTGTCGCCCCATCACACGATCTCCTAAACGAATTGGACAGAAATCACCAAACTTGTCGTTATGAACACGCATGCAAGAAGGTGCAAGAGCAGTCCTTTATTTTTGTACCCAGCCTCCTGGGTTCAAAGTCAAAATACCGAAAAAATGCAATACGGGCACTTTCAACATTGTTTAATGAAACTTTGTACATGCAATGAATTACTTCTGTAATAGATGTAGATGCAAACTTTATATAACCACTTCTTCCTCAATTTCCCGAAACATGAGCTTTTTAAAAGAAAACATGGGCAAAGTTATGAATTAAGAAGACACATCTTTGTTTCAGAGTAAATCGATTATTGCTTTCCAATCGATTAAACTGACGTTATCAGAAACTCTAAATGCAGATCGTCCGAGCTACACGACGTTTCTTCATTTTAAAAAGATGAGCCGGGCGTGAACCACACCCGGAAACAATCTCAAGATTTGACCCTCGAGCGAGGATGGTCGCCAATTCCCTGTTGCGTGAATTTGACCTCGTGCTTGGTTTATAACCTTCCAATTCAAGCTGTGACACAGGGCCGACACCAGTCGTGGGAGAGATAGTGTTTATATTCCGCCCCACGGAGGAGGGGGCGGATATGTATCGTACCGGTTGTTTGCTCGTTTGGTTTTGTTTGTTTGTCTGTTTAGCAAACTTTACGCAAAACGGCTTAGCAACAAACTCCTCAAATTTAATCCACAGGTGGGCAATGAACCTTGGACGACCCCATTACTTTTTGGTCAATGGATCAAAGGTCAAGGTCAAGGATCACGAAAAGATCAAAATCGTATTCGCTCATTAACTTCGTCAAAATGATCATTTCTTCAACTAAGCTTATAGTGAACCTTACTATTGTCAACTTTATAATCCTACCCATTACTATAGTGAACCAGAGTTTGGTGTCAAAGCCACCCATGCTCGCCTGTTTATACATTTATCGTTTTTAAAAGACTCGTCTAATACTTAATATTTTGATAAAGCATTGCAGTGAGTCTGATCCAAATAATTTTAAAGCAATATATGTTTGTATATTGTAATCAGTAACAAGAACGCAAGTGAGCACAATATAGCCCGAACAAGAAGGTATACAGAATTGGCTACTACTGGAAAACACAATCCTGGTTGCCATGGCAACCACTTTAGATGACGAACGTATGTCGCGACACAACGTCTCCACAGTCTGTACCTAATTACCAATATGAAACATGAAAGTTGAAAACTTTGGGAGTTAGAGTGCGGACAGGAACGGATGGAACAGCATCCTGGTTGCCATGAAACCACTTAAGATGACAGAACGTATGGTCGCGACACACCGTCTCCACAGTCTGTACCTTACATACCAAAATGAACGTGAAGTTGAAACTTTGGGAGTTAAGAGGCGGACAGGAACGGATGAAACGCATCCTGGTTGCCATGGCAACCACCTTTAGATGACGAAGTATGTCACGACACACCGTCGTCCACAGTCTGTACCTACGTACCAACATATGAAACGTGAAAGTTAATACTTTGCGAGTTCGAGTGCGGACAGAAACGGATGGAAACAGCATCCTGGTTGCCATGGCAACCACTTTAGATGACGAACGTATGTTCACGACACACATCTCCACAGTCTTGTACCTACCAAAATATGAAACGTGAAAGTTGAAAACTTTGGAGTTAGAGTGCGGACAGAAACGGATGGAAAACAGCATCCTGGTTGCCATGGAACCATTTAGTGCGAACGTATGTCACGACACACCTCTCTCACAGTCTGTACCTGCATACCAAATATGAAACGTGAAAGTTGAAAACTTTGGGAGTTAGAGTGCGGACAGAAACGGATGGAAACAGCATCCTGGTTGCCATGGCAACCACTTTAGATGACGAACGTATTCGCGACACACCGTCTCCACAGTCTGATACCTATGTACCAAATATGAAACGTGAAAGTTAAAACTTTGGAGTTAGAGTGCGGACAGGAATGGGACGGACGGACGGACAGACGGACGGACGACGACACATAATATGCCCCGATATATATATATATATATATATATATAATATATATATATATATATATATATATATATATATATATATATATCGGCGTATAAAAAATAGTGTGGTAGATAAAAACATTAGAAAGGAAAAATATAACTTGCACTAAAATTTAACATTTCACGCTCTGCTGACGCTGACAGCTACGCTCATGCGGGGGTATCGCTTAGCTCTCTGTTCTTCGAACAGGCGAGCTAAAAACGCATATTTTGTGAGATCGGTAGGTCCGAAGTTTGGGGTATGGTCATCGGTCAAAATTACAAATTTCCATTATAAATCAAAAAAGGTTGGAATATGCGTGTTTACTATGGAAGACATATATAAGTCCTTATTGGCTTTATTTGACACCATGACCTTGACCTTACGTGGCCTTGAAAGGTCAAAATCTTTTACGGTCATAACTTCGTCAAAAATGGTTAAGACTTCAAACTAAGACTAAAAATATCCTTATTCTATTCCTTATAATCAACATTCAGGTTAAGGATGTATCAATTTAAATTGATCCCCAAAATAACTTATGCTTTAAAATGGGCGGGCTTGTGTTGTGCCTGGGTAGTAATGAAAATGGGGTAGGAAAGAACAAGGAAGGCACACATGGATGGTTTTCTGTCCACAAAAAAATGTCCCACAAGCACTCGAGCTGCGACGCTGAAGCGATACCTTATCAGCCACACATGAAAGTCATCATTATTAATGATCATTATACACCTCATTTTACTTTTGGCTTGATTAATGTGAGAAGTTGTTTGTACAACTTTCATTAAATGCTCTAATTCTACAACATCTTCATGTCCCCTTTCATTTAAGCAAACTGAAACTCATGGCTGCAATGGATACCTCGAGGTGTGTGGATTCATCTCTGAACAATCTAGGTGTGTTCTAATCTCAGGCCAACTATAAATTTTCAAAACTGATGTTTCACATACAGAGTAAGCACAATGTTTAGCCTGCAGAGAGAGAGGAAAGTCATCCAAGACGTTTGGATTCCGAGTCCAATCCTTTATTTCTTTACAGTGGTTTCTCCTTGTAATGCCGGAAAACCCCTGACGGAAAACCCTGTACAGGAAATAATCACCAGATGAACCAAAGCTAAAGTTATTAATAAACAAAGGCAAAATATGCTGCTACAAATGTGTGTGATGTCCATTGGAGGATATAAGTTGGTTGTATGTAGATGTAAAGATCCCATGGTTTTATTTTGTGAAGAGGGTGAGTTATTACAAACACACTCAACAAATAAATTCCTGCTCTAACCTACGAGGGCACTGCATCAACGGCCAGTAACACCCCACAATGATGCAACACAGCAGCGACGTGTTCGCACCCAATGATGATCCTGAAAAATCCATTGACGTCATATTCTTAAAACGCTCCTTATTATTTTGTTTAGTCAACATATGATGATAGTCTGATAAATAATTACGCATTGCACTGCAATGATCTACACCGGAGATGATTCAAATAATGATGAACTACGGTCTGATGATACAAACTGTGAGTGCCTGCACTGTGATCATCAACACCTTGATCATCAATTTCTTTGATTTATATACAATTCCACACCCCTTGACCAATCTCCACGAGATTTTGCATACATTCTGGGGTATCCGGGGTTAGGTCTGGGCCGAACCCCCGCTCCCTCACCCCCGCAAAATAAATTCCCTGCAGGGTAAAAATGAGTGTGAGTTGTTTTTTTTAATCACAGAAAAGAAAAAAAAAAACGATGGCGCAATCTCCACCAGATTTTGCATACGTACTGGTACTCAGGTTCAGGACACAGATAAAAAATTTCCCTCCAAATCCTCTCCCTCCCCCCAGCACAGAGAATTTCTCTGTAGTTACCGGGATTAGGACATAGGTACAACCCCACTTGCCCCACCCCACCCCAAACAAGGCAATTCTCCGTGTGTGCGTACATCTGAATATCATAGAAAACTCGAAGGGACTCGTAGAGCGCAACCTCCGCCACATAATACCTGATCCACTAGAACATATCGGTCCCAATACATTTTTAAAATATCATGCTATGCAGTACGAAATCGTTTTTGGCCTATCTGTCAATGGCGAAGAATCACCTCAAAAATTAAATAATTCTCGAATCCAGATCCGATTTGAATCTTCACCAAAATCGAATCAATACGTCCTTGCCACACACCCAACGTGTCCACCAAGTTCATCTAAATCCGTCCACAACTTTTTGAGATATAGTGCTATATATCGTTTTTGGCCCGATCTCTCAATGGGTGAAGAATCATTAAAAACTCTAGTCGTCGGATTCGGATCCGGATCTTCACAAATCGAATCAATTTTTCCTTGTCACACACCCAACCTGCCCACCAAATTTCGTCCGGATCCGTCCATAACTTTTTGAGATATCCTGCACACATACACACAGACAGACAGACAGACAAACAACGATAGAGAGGGTGAAAACATCACCTCCTTCACCTTCGGTGGCAAGAGGTAAAAATCACAGAAGCTTTGGAAAGTGTCCATTAATGAAATAAAAATAAATGAAATAAATAAATGAAAAAACTTAAATGAAAAAACAAAGCAGGTGAGCAACCCAAGACAATGGGAAGCACTGTTCGTTATTGCTTACAAGTGTAAGCATGCCCGCTACTATATATTGTTACGAATATGGAATTCGATCGCACACACATCCAGGTTCCTTTAGCTCAGTTATGTCGATAAGTGCATGTTCCATAGACAGCTCACCTTCCATTGTTTATGGCAGAAATCGATCAAGTGCGCTGCGATTCAACTTAATAGTTAGGGAGCGTCATAACACAAAGGAAGCCGACCCTCCCCCTCTTCTGGAAGAGGAAGAAGAACCCCCCGTCCCGTGATTCATGAGTAAACAACTCCCTCCACCCGCGGTTTGTGTGGGCACGGGGGATGAGTCACGCCGGGAGCGGGGAGGGCGGAGGAGGATAAGGAGAGATCCTCTGCTTGGGAGAGAACTTTTTGGTTAAGGCTTTTGTTCAGTAGGCCTTCGGTTCTGCTTGGTTCGGGCTTGGCTTGTAGTAGGCCTTCGGTTCTGCTTGGCTCGGGTTAGGTGTGAAGCTTTTTGGTCTGCCTGCTCAGTTCGCTTTTTGGGCTCTGGCTTTGTTCGGAAGAGAGGTGTTCGCTTTTTGTGCTTAGTTCATCGAAAGAGAGTTGAGCTGGTTGCTCGCTCGAGCTTGTTGGTTGTTTCATGACGAGAGAGGAGCACCAGTTGCGAGAGTCGCGCGTGTTTTGCGTCTACTTCGTCGTCCGGTTCGGTTGGCTCTTCTTGTTCGTGGAGCTCTTTGTTCTCCGCTTGGTTCCCGGCTTGGAGCGATTCCTTGGCCTCATCTTGGAGGTGTTTTTCGGGGAAGCGAACGCATCGACGGAAGGATCGGCGCCTCGTCTCACCAGCACGTGTTCAGAAGCGCGAAGAGGATTCGCTGGAGCTCGGGAAGGATCGCAGCTCACGGCGATTGGATCCAGCTCGTTCTCGCTGGAGCCCGGGCCGAACAGCTTGAAGACCACACAGGTGGAGAGGTTCGAGATAGGTCTGGGTTTCAGCCATCTTGTCCCTCCGAGTTGAAGTCGTATTAAAGGCATCAGCCACCATTTCTGTGGGTGTGTGTGTGCGTAGAGTGTTTGTGGGCCGTCTAACAAGTAGGAAAACTGTTAAGTGCCTGTGTTGTATTTGCTTTACATTTAATAATAGAACCGGCTGTAGGTTTTTGCTCGTGTATTTTTCCCCATCCCCCCATTCATTGCATTGCCTGTATGGAAAAAATGCCCATTGTTAAAGTCACCTGCTCGTTGCTCCCTTCCTACATTGACTGCCATGAGCGTTCGAATTAATTAGCTGGCTGTTTATAAGCCGATAAAACGTACATCTGGTCCGACGGGACTTGGCGATATATAACCGCTGCGCAATCGCAAACGGAACGAGCTGCTTAAGCGGCTCGTTTTCGGCAGGCTCCTCGAGGTATAAACTCCCAGCATTTCTGTCCGCGCGAATAGTTAGGTATATCGACAATTCGGCGATTGCCCTGAAGCGCGTGGACAGAAGAGTGGCTGGTTTATGGTGTGTTAAAACACCCGTAGCTGCGGTTTCAGCGTTGATCGGAAGCTACGACTGGATTGCTCGTTCGGTGGCGCCGCGGCCGCAATGGGCTAAGGCGGTCTTCCGCACGCCGGAGTGGCCGGGAATCAACAATAATATATATATTTTTTGGCATTTCCCGTCGATGCCCACGTGGCATTTGGCCTCCGGGTCCCTTTCCCGTGGGTACCCGTGGCCCATTACACTAACTCAGTCGCTTGGACCCATGGCCTACTCTGGCCAACTACTTCGGTCCCAGGGGCCCTCTACTCAGTACTCATATTCACCAGCCACGCCCCAACTGGTCAATAGTCTCCTGCCACCTACAAAAGGTTTCGTGCCTTCGTTCAACACCAACAACCTAAACACATGCTATTGGTTAATTTAACTAACCCACTAACTTTTATTACATGAATCCTGGTTCCTTTGGGTGGGATTCGCTCCTCCCCCCATCATTCATTCGCACCATGCCTTCCACATTCACTCCATTACACTCGGCGCCCGTCTGACCCAGGTTCACTCATCATTTTTTTTTTCAATCACTCAACACTGACGCTCTACCACTGCGTTCCCCTACTAGCTCGTGCTCCCCGTCATCCCTTATTCTATGCACGTTCCATTAACTCTATCGCTAAGCTACGACCCCATACACGTTCCATGTCTTCTTGTTTTCAATCCATTTCTAAATTCTATCCTATATTCCCCTAACTGATGTTACCGGTCCATGGAGCACGGCTCTTGCTCCTGAGCCGGTCTATCTAACACTAAACCCTTCCCCTAACTAATGCCCTTTGCCCCGTCGAGGATGTTCGCTACATCCTGGCCGGGCTCGTGTACTCGTGGCAAGGCTCGACGAGCCTGCGTCTCCAGGGTGCGGTTTACAGCACGCTCGTCCCTTTCGTGCCGATACATGAGGCCGTAACGTCGCCCCGTTAATTACTTACACGCCTCTTCGGGCTATCCAGTATCCACCATGCGAGCCACCATGCGTTACCCACCTGCCTTCGTGCTGCGAGATCCCCCGAGGACGTCACTCACACATGGTCCGCCATGGCCCGTACCGAGAATTAAAATAAAATTTGAATCCTGCTCTTAATTCGGGGAAAGGGGGGGGCGTTGCTAAGCACACCCCTGACTCGAATCCCGTTCCAGATGCCAAATTGTTGCGGGTCGAATCCCGTAATGTTTATGGGTCAATCCCACTCTGACACTAAACTGTCGCGGGCCGGCGGGGTCGGGTGAGAAGACCACTAGGTGGGGAAAGCTACGTCGATTCCACCAGACTCCAGAATTGTTGGCTGTCGCTCATGGATAATTCCGTGACACGGCGGGTCGCTAATCGACCGTGGACGCCAATACTCAACTGTGTGACCTAGGTTCTCCGCCTACGGAATCGGGTTACCTATTTAAACACGCAGTTTAACCACCGGGGAACCACACCCTCGGTACGCCTTATCCGAACCGATTACTACCGGATCGGATCACCTTTCCGGATCGATGCAGCCGAGCGACACTGCCAAGACGTACCGGCTAGAAGGAACGGACCGTTGGGAAATAAAGACCCGGCTAAACTTAGATCGAACCATGCTGGACCAATGAGAGAAAAGACAAAGGCGAGCTGGAACATTTCTACAACAATTATTTCTTTACAATAAGCGAGGAAAAGCATGTGCACAACAAAGGTTTGTGGGGTGTAATGCAGGGAGATGAAAGAGGTGTGGGGTGCGGCAATTTTACAAAGCAACTTCAAAGAGACACAGTGCAGACTGACGCGAGATATTCACAGTAACAACAATAAATGATCTTATACAGGATTACTAACGGACAGGCGCACACTCTCAGACACACTACACTAGACAAAGTAAACCCAATTGTGAAAGGACTTTTGCAGCCAGGGAGGAGGGAGTTGAGGTTACAGTTTCTCGTACGTGAGCGTTTCGGGGGAGGATGCTCCGTGGTGCGGCACCCCAAGTGTTGAGTTCGGCCACAACCGTACGTGTGGAGATATCGGTGTCTGTAGGAGGGCTCAAGTGGAGAAGAGTGGAGTCCAAAGGGGGGGGGGGCAGAGATGAGCAGCATGCAGACCAGGCAAGAGGCCGTTCGTCGAGGTCGTGAGTCGAGATAAGGAACAGAAAGCGGGGCCAGACAGGAGACCTGATCGAGAAGCAAGGGGCGGTTCGACGTTGTGTCGCAGAGTCAAGTGGCAGAAACACTCACTCTCAATGACTCCTTCTCTCCTCAATTCTCCTTACATCCTTCTTCATACTCAAAAACCTGTCTCAATTCTCCTTCCAACCAACTGCAATCTCTTCCTCCAACCAACTGCAATTCTCTTCCCAACCAACCAACTGCACGGAGGTCCGCGCTTTTTAAGAACCCGAGAGGTCGGGGGGAGTCTTGCCGAAACCTGACATCATTGTCCGAGCCGAGCATGCCGATTGGACCGGCCCTTCACGGGGTCCCGCTTTCTGGCTGGTTTCAGCCAGACTCTGGTATGGTCCCACCATGCCGTGCATGTCTGGCCTTTGGCAGTGTATGGTGGTGCAGCTTTTAGCGTTTGTCCAGCTGAACTCAGATTTTGCCTTGAAAACGAGTCGCTGGGTAGACGGTGGTACGCTGTGGCCAGCGAAACGAGGTAGCAACGAGAATGAAGCACCGTGGATCGTAAAAGGAGGGAATAAAATAAAGGGGAAAAATGATTTAATATCCTAACTAAGAGCCATCGCAACGCACTCCCTGCTGTCCGCTGGACAAAATAGGGATCTAACTACACGTATATTAATGGAATAACTGACTCAGGACAACTGTTTATTTGTATGCATACGGTTCTGAGAACCATAACAATATCGTAGCTATAGCAAGAACGTCAATGCACCACTTGTGATGTTTCATTTTTATTTGTTGACCTCTTTGTTATTGAAACATGAAGGCAACAGAATTTGTTCTGTGATCAGCGAAATGATGTCCCAAAAGGTAGTGCCTCCATTTTCACAAAACTTCGATAATAGCGTATGCTTCTTTTTCCCACGCAGAGTATCATTGCTCGATTTTGAAGGAGTTCTAGAAAAAAAAGGTGACAGGTCGACATGATTGATTGAGTGTGTCGCAAGCATGATCAGATGCATCGGTCTCCACTATGAAAGGAGCATCATCATCTATAGCCATGCTACAGCCATCTCTATATCTCTTTTGAGAGTTTTGAAGGCTTTGGTAGTAGCAGCTGATGGTGGAAAGCTTTTATTTGTATAAGTGGATGGATCTTCTCAGAGAATTTGACAATCCATTGTGAATAGAAGAGAACATGCCAACTACCCAACGTAAAGATGCAGATCGTATGTTAGTGGCAGCTCCTGAAGGCCGAAGGCGTTCAGGGTCAGGTCTAATGGAGCCATTGCTGATAGATGAACCAAGAAGATCAATGGAGTTAGCAGAAAGATGCTCTTATCAGTATTGCCGTTCAAGTTGTACTTCTTGCGGCTTGAAGGAAACTCAAGATTAGTGTCATGCTCTTGTTAGCTCCTGCCACAAATAGTGACATTGTCCACATAGCAACTGCATTGTGGAGATTTTCCTCAGCTATGATGTATATTATGCGTTGGAAGCTAGCAACTCCATTCATTACGCGAAGGGGATTCGGAGAATTGCTTACAGTCTATGGTTAACTTCAAAAGCAGTGTACCGTCTTCTAATTCCTTTATTGCGATCTGGTGGCAGGTGCTATGTCGAACTAGTGTGCTGAAGATCGAGTATTTTGGCAACTTTTCCTATCATCTCATCAAGTCATGGGATGGGGTCGGCATCCAAGACTGTGAATCAGTTAATTGTCTGAGAGTAATTCACAACCATACTCTGACGCTCGTTGGTAGACACGAGTACTTGTGCTCCACCATGGAGATTCACTGGCCTCGATGACTCCTCGTCAAACAGCCTCTTGATCTCAGCCTGTATAAACTTGGTATCCACAGCCGTACACGCCTGGACTTGATGGCAATAGGTGTAGGTCGGCAGTCAAGCGTGAGGTTAGAGAAGGTGACGGTGGAGGTGCCAAGGCAGTAGCCAGGCTGCATACCTTAAAAGGGAGGTTTATTACCATCACAGGGAATCTCGACGCTAACTTGCTGTCTCAAGAAGTCGTGCCCTAATATCATGTCGGCACACAAGTCCCGGAGGGCAGTGAGTTTCATGCTGCAGTAAACACAACCTCCATGCATGAGCCTCCACAAGGAAGTATCCTCAGGCCTTTGTGGTGAAGGATGTAAAGGCCATGGAGACCTTGCTCGTAGATGGAGACAGTTTGAGATTGTGAGATTTCACAAACGTTGACTCACAAAACTTTCTGAGCTACCTTGTCCACACGTGCACCGATAGTCAGTCCATTGACTTGAACTTTCAGAAGGGCCTTGAGAGGCATGCAGGTGATGCTGCTGAGACTGTTGCAAGTAGCAGAATTGCAGCAGAGGTGGATTTGGAGGCAGATGATTTGCAGACCTTTGCAAAATGGCCTTTCTTGAGAAAATTGCAGATTGCGTCCTTGGCGGGGCATTTTGCCGAGGATGTTTATTGTAACCACAGAGAAACATTTTGCGGTCACTGTGGCGGATGTGGTGGTTTGGCCGTGCATTGGCTGCAGTAGTAGCATCTGAAGTCTCTGGGTAGCAGTGATGGCCCACCGTGGTACTCGCTGCAACAGCCATCAGGATTGAGGGTGCATAGTAAAGAGTCTGCCTGCTTTTGGCCATTTACAGAGTGCAAGGCCTGGTCAAAGGCAGACTGAAGATCTGAAGTATTATTCTCCAAGAGCCGCTGGTGATATGAGTGTACTTCAGTCCTTGATGAATGAATGAGTCTCTGATTGAGTCATCAATAGACATTATGTGGCTGTTACATCATGGAAGTGCAATTTTGCTGAGTTGCTTTAGCACTTGGAAAATTGCCGAGTGTTTCCCCAGATCCTGCAAACGAGCGGCGAGGAGGTGTCTGCAAAAATCTTGTTCTTTGGTTTTACGTACAGTGTCTGAGTACATCTACAGTAGCTTCCGAAGTTTCACTTTCCGCTATGTACTCGTATACTGGCGGGGCCAGGGCCAACTCATAATTATGAGTACTGCTATTTTGTCAGAGTATGCAAATACCGCCACAAGAAAGTTTTAGAATGTGCGATGCCAGTGACTCCATGCTAAGCTGCTGTGCTGGAGTTGGGGTCAGCATCAAACCGTTCGTTCTGAGGAACTTATCCATCGTTGAAGGTATCCAGTTTAACGGTTCCCAGTGTAATAAATTGAGTAGTAAAGCCATAGATCCAATGCATGGCTTTATTCAATTGAAGAAGCAGTGCTGCAACAAAGGAAACAAAGAACATCATTTCAAAATGAAGATAAGAGCAAGATGAGTTGTTACCTTGAAACAAGAGATATGTACAACAAGCAGTCATTGAATTCTAGTTAGAGTTCGGATAGCAAATGTACAAATTCACAGACAGGGTGTGAACTCTTTCTGATCTGACGATCCGTCTCCCTGATTGGGTATTATCAAGGGGGCGAATCGTATTTGGAGTGTTTGTGCTCGCTACCTGATTGGTTCTAGCTGTGGTGGCGTGTATCATTTCGTCTCGGTTTTGGAACAGAAAGACGCAGAATTATGTCGTTCCCACGGGGGTTGGAGGGTGAGGCAGATGAGGGAAGGAAACACTCAACATGATGGACTGTAAGTGTTAGAAACACAATATGGAAAGAGAGGGCAAAACATCTATTTAATACATATGCAATGCATATATAACCACATACACATTCAGACATTTAACTAAAACAATGCAAAAAACTAGCTCTAACTATGTGAGGGTCTCTCTAAGACTCTACAAACGCAACTACAGCGCCGGTTGATGGAGAAAATAAAATTGAAAACACCTGTTTGGACTTTGTGAGTATCCTCGATGAAAGAACATTTTCGAAACCCTCTGATACATTAAAACATGTGTTATAACTTTCTAGGGGCTGGCAGGATGGCTTCGTGGTATGAAAAACATGCACGGGTTTCAATCTCGACCCGAGTATAAACTGTCATTCTGTGTTTTGCATGCAAGACGAGGAGGCATCAATGGATGTGCCGTCCATTGGCAGGGGATCCGTCTATCAGCGGCGGTCATCAGTGGACGTTAAAGATCTCTCGGTGTCTTTCGTGAGAAGATAGTGAGTTATCACCATCTCGGGAGCAATTGGCAAACTCGAAACACCAAGCATAATCCTTAACAAGAACCGCTTTCGCAGCACCAACGCTCTGTATAGAGTATGGTTCATTGATGTAATGTTGATAACTTTATGAATTCACTTTTGGTCAGCATTTAGGTTGCTGCAAAGTTCACATTCATCAGGACTTTGTGAAATTATTGAACTGACTGATTGCATATTGTAACACTCCAAATGCTGGCAGTTTTCCCTGTGCATTAAGTCGATGAGTCTACTTGAACACAAACTTATCTTTGTTAGGCTGAATGAATGTGAGAAAATGTTGGTAAACAAATCAGGTGATGTAGAACATGAATTGACCTTTCTAGTTTTATAAGATCTAAAATAACGGCTTGTCAAAAAAGAATACAAGGTGTTACCTGGTCTTACAAGGCCACATCAAAGAAAACGATGGACTGACGATAGATTCGTCAAACGGGTAGTTTGCAACAAGTAACATCGATAAAACGCCCTGTTATACACGAAAGGGGTCAGCATCGGTCAACGACGACCTTTCTACAGTTAGATACACTAGCGGGGTATGCTTACACATTGTAAGCGATAACGACCGTGCTTCCCGTTGTCTTGGGTTGCTCACCTGCATGTTTTTTTCATGTTTTCATTAATTTTTTTCATTACCTCCACCACCGAAGTGAAGAGGTGTTTCACCCCTTTCTGTTGTTGGGTAGTCGATCTAGTCGAAAAAAACATTTTTTCAAAAAAAAATTTTTTGGGGAAATTTGTTCTACCCTTAGATCACTTTTTCTCCGTCGATATGTTTGTCTGTCTGTCTGTCTGTTCGGTCCAGTGCTCCGTTAATTACAATAACGATTTCGATGAAACTTGTTGGTGTTCAAACCATGACCTGCTGTGTGCAAATGAAACCGTTGCTATGGACCACCACCGCGCCTAGCAACGGGACTTTGAAATTTTGAAAAATCATAAAAAATTAATTTTTTCGAAAATCAAAAATCGGGCCACGAGCGGCTGTGGGCAGTACATTCAGCCATATGTCAAAAATTTTCCAGCCGGATCCTATGAAAACTGTCAGAGAAGATAGACTTGAATGAACCCTGGTCGAAAACAATAAAAAAACGAAGTTCGTTATATCTCAGAGACTATGAGTCAGATATACATTAAACTGGTATGGTAGGTTCATGGTATGCCTAGTTATGTGTGAGAAGAAGACCGTTGCTATGACCCTCCGTTGCCTAGCAACGGCCGGAAAACCTCTAAATGTGGGGTATTTTAACGAACAAACAATCTGCAGCATTAACCCTTGAAGCTAGAATCATGAATTTTCTTGTGCTTAATCCTCAGGTCTTTCCCATCGAACGGCCCTCGCGTCAGTTCTATTGGGTAGGCGACTACCCATGTCCGCCTACCGGATTGTCTTATAGTTTCCAAATGGTAAACCCTCTCAACTTGGGTGTCGCGAGGCCATTGAGCATTCCCGACTGAATTCAAAGTACACTAGCTCCAAAACGTTGAACCAAAGAAATGATCTTTACATGATTATAGACGTAATGAGTATAACAACTTCGCTCATTGTGCATAATGACCTATATCGAGTAGGTCAGGGTGAAATAAGTGCATTTTTCAGGCGAAATTACCTAGGCACCCTTCTCCACAAGGATTAACCGATAACGAAAAGTTCATAGGTACATATTACTCAATGAGTACTACAAACTTTGCTTCACGACAATTGACCTAGCTTGGAAGAGGGTCAAAGGTCAATGAGCATTTCCGGGCAAAATGACCATTCAAATCCCCCTTGCTCCTCCACGGTTAACCGATATGAAGAAAGTTCATAGGTACCGAGTACTCAATGGGTACTACAACTTTGCTTCAGGACATATTGACCTGTCTCGGCTAAGTCAGGGTCAAAGGTCAATGAGTGCATTGTCGGGCAAAATGACCATTCAAAGCCCCCTTGCTCATACATGGGTTAACCGATTCGATTGCAATTTCATAAGTACTTGTACTGTAGTAACTAGAAATTAACTCAGATCAGGGGTCAAAGGTCATCGGATGCTCGGCGACCCATGGCCGCCTACCGGCTTCTCTGTTTGTCTGTCTGTTTGTCACCGTACTGGTCATAATTCTACACTGATCATCATGAAGCTTTACCAAGTTGAAGAGGTAGTCTCAAAGGAGAAGCCTATTGATTTTGAGGTCAAAGGTAAAAGGTCATGTTGAAGTCAAATTTCTGAAATCGTCATTTTTCATCCGATTGACTTGAAATTTGAACAAGATTTGCCGATTGCATCACTGAATTAGGAAACCAACTAATTTTGAGGTCAAAATGTCAAAGATAAACTCAAGGTCAAACTTCTAAAACCATCAATTTTCAACTGAAAGATCGTCAATTTACATCCGATTAACTTGAAAGTTGAACACAATTTGCATAGTCCGTCACTGAATTGAGAAAGCAACTATTTTTGAGGTCAAAAGGTCAAAGGTCAACTCAAGGTCAAACTT
>CM068952.1:14913153-14928097 GCA_035128595.1 Eptatretus atami | reverse complement strand
ATTTCAAAAATGTATTGGGCCCGATATGTTCTCGTGGATCAGGCATTACGTGGCGGAGGTATGCGCTCCAACGAGTACCCTTCTAGCTTATGTATATTTTCATTTACTGATGCTTTCCGACGGTTCTGTGATTTTTTCCCCCTGGTGCATAGGCTTGGATATCCGTCGGCACGCAAAATTTCAGCTTTCTCCATAACCCAGAAGGTACCAAAACATGACCAGTGAGACAGTGAATCAGTGGATGGAATGAGCTTTATATGTGATACATACAGATGGTGAGTAAAGGGTCTAAACGACTCACAAACCCGGAATGAAAGTGATGGCACCCGCCAGGACAGCCATCGTTGCTAACAAAGCACTGTCACGTCATTCTACAATCAGCCTTCCATCAGTCGCTGAGCTGAGATAAGGCTTTCAGTTCCACTCCCTCTTCAATAGTGCATTACACCGCCTGGGGACATTTGGTGAGTCTTCCTTGTTGTTTAACTTTTGTAATGTTTTCATTGGTGGTAATGAGCTCTTAAACATGAAAAGGTGGAAGACAATTGTGATTACAATGCAGAAAATAGGAAGAATAAATGAGAACAGCCGACAGGGGTGGAGGACCACATTGATGAAATTTCCTTATCTCTGCATGAGATCTCATGTGAATGTTTTGATACGAAAGCTTTTATACATACATGGTACAATTATATATATATATATATATATATATATATATATATTATATTATTTATATATACACACACACACACACACACAATATATGTGTGTACACTCTATATATATATGTATATACACACACACACACACATATATGTGTGTGTTATATATATATATATATGTGTATATGTATATTATAAAAAATTTAATATGAATACACCATATAGTGTATATGATATACACAAACACACACACAGATATACACATAATGTGTATATGTATACACACACACACACTATATGTGTGTGTTTCTTATATTGTAATATATCACACACATATATGTGTGTGTGTGTATATACATATATAATATATATTATATATATATGATACACACATATATGTGTGTGTGTGTGCTTATATATATATCTATATATACACACACACACATTAATGTGGGTATATATATATATATTATATATTTATATAATATATATTATATATACTATATATATATATTATATATATATGTAATACACACACACACATATTATGTGTGTGTATATATATATATATATACAGTAATTATATATATATATATAAATGTATATATACAACACACACATATATGTGTATATATATATATATATATTATGTAATCACACACACACACATATGTTGTGTATATATTATTATTATTATGTATTACACACACACACATATATGTGGTGTATTTATATATATATATATATATATACACACACACACACACATATATGTGTGTTGTATATTATATATGTATATACACACACACACATATATGTGTGTGTATATATATATATGTATGTATGTATGTATTATTAATATATATATGTATATTACATAATATAAAAAGAACGCAAAGGCACGATCATCAACCAGCGAGGGGGCGGAGCTACCATGAGAAGACGTTTGGTGGGAGGAGCTTGAGGTTACCCACGTGGGGGTAATGAACCAATGGAAGTGAAAGGTCCGCAGCACTGCTTGGGGCAGCCGCTGGTCACACGGGCCTGTTCAGATATTGGCGAACTGACTGAACGAGCGGTTTCTCGCTCGTCTGATTGTTTGTCCACGACTTCTATCGCTGGGGTATGGCTGACTGTGAGAGAGGAAAAAAGTTGGTGGAAGAAGGAATGAAACGGTAGAAAAAACGTCTAACTGGGTGAGTGAGTTCGCCGAGTCGCGGAAACTTTTAAAAGTCACAAAACAGTTTGTCTTGGACTCGATTGTTGCGGACCCCGCGCGACGTGACCCCCCCTTGACTTTTTACCCTCACCTCTGACACCAGACGCTTGTTTTTATTTAGACACCGAGTAACTTTGTTGAGGTCGTGGGGGGAGGTAGGAGTAATGTAGTGGGAGTAGGGGGGGAGGTACTATAATACTTTGGGTAGGGGTAGGGGGAGGAGGAGTATTATGTGAGGGGTGTCGTAGCACTGTGGTGGGAGGAGGGAAGGGAGTCGTACTGAGATGGGGGTAGGGGGGAGTAGTGTGGTGGGGTAGGGGGAGGGATAGTGTTGGTGGAGGGGGAGGTAGTAGTAGTGTTGGGTAAGGGGGAGGGAGTAGTGTGGTGGGGTAAGTGGGGAGGAGTGTAGTGTGGTGGGGTAAGGGGGAGGGAGTAGTAGTGTTGGGTGAGGAGGGAGGGATCTGTGGTGGGGGTAAGGGGGGAGGAGTAGTAGTGTGGTGGGGGTAAGGAGGAGGGAGTAGTGTGGTGGGTAAGGATGGGGAGTAGTAGATGTGGTGGGGGTAAGGGGGAGTGAGTAGTGTGTGGGATAAGGATGGAAGGAGTGGAAGTGGTGTGGGGTAAGGAGGGAGGATAGTAGTAGTGTGTTGGGGGTAAGGGGGGAGGAGTAGTATTGTGGTGGGATAAGGGAGGAGGGAGTAGTAGTGTGGTGGGGTAAGGAGGAGGAGTAGTAGTGTGTGGGGGTAAGGAGGAGGGAGTAGTAGTGTGGTGGGGGTAAGGAGGGAGGGAGTAGTTGTGTGGTGGGGGTAAGGAGGAGGGAGTAGTAGCTGTGTGTGGTGGGGGTAAGGGGGGAGGGAGTAGTAGTAGTGTGGTAGGGAGGAGGGGGTAGTAGTGTGGTGGGGTAAGGAGGGAGTAGTAGTAGTGTGGTGGGGTTAAGGAGGGAGGGGTAGGTAGTGTTGGTGGGGTTAAGGAGGGAGGGATAGTAGTTAGGTTGGTGGGGTAAGGATGGAGGGAGGTAGTTTGTGTGGTGGGGGGTAAGGATGGAGGAGTGGTAGTAGTGTGGTGGGGATAAGGGAGAGGAGTAGTCGTGTGGTGGGGTAAGGAGGGAGGGAGTGGGTGTAGTGTGTGGGGTAAGGGAGGAGGGATAGTATGTGGGTGGGGTAAGGTGGGAGGGAGTTGTTTGTGGTGGGGTAAGGAGGGAGGAGTAGTAGTGTAGTGGGGTAAGGGGGAGGGAGTAGTATTGTGGTGGGGGTAAGGGGGGAGGGAGTAGTCGTGTGGTGGGGTAGGGGGAGGGAGTAGTCGTTGTGGTGGGGTAAGGGGGGAGGGAGTAGTCGTGTGGTTGGGGGTAAGGAGGGGGAGTAGTAGTGTGGTGGGGTAAGGAGGAGGAGTAGTGTGTTCGGTGGGGGTAAGGGGGAGGGAGGAAGTAGTTATTGTGTGGGGGTAAGGGGGGAGGGAGTAGTAGTGTGGTGGGGATAAGGGAGGATGGAGTAGGATTTGGTCGAGCAGGGAGTAGCTCGTACGTGTTTGGATGGGGGGAGGTGGGAGGTAGGGATGTGTACGACATGGTTGGTGGTTTCTGGGGGGTGATTGTGTCGGCTGGGGTGATGGTGGTGGGGTCGTTTGTGCGAGTGCTTGGGTTGTTCATCAGTCCGTCTTATCTAGTACAGTTCTGTATGTATCGGCCTACAGTTTCCCAGTGTAATTATGTTCCATGTAAATCGTAATTTCGACTTCTTGTGTTATCAGCCGCAGTACTTGGTTCAATCAAACTTGGCAGAAATCTGGAAATGCACTTTCACACTTGTCTTGAATATCGTGACGTTCGATTGTGGATGTGGCTTTGTAAGGACAGTTATTGATTAATTTTATGGTTTCGCTGTAATTCTTGCACCAACCCTTGCCTATTGCAGAACACTCGGTTACTCTTAAAGAGCTAAACGCTGGAAACTCAGGTCATTTGCCAAGACACCTTCAGCTACTCTCATGTAAGACCACCTTTAGGATCATTATAAGGGTTAATCAATAAATCACTGGCCTGAAATGAAAGTAGGAAAAATGTATGCTGTGAGTGTTCTATAAAAAATAGACTGCAAAATGTCACTGTCATTCATTTAAAAGTACATTGATGTCTCTTGATGTCTTTGTCCTGCGTGTGGTTCATGTCCGTCTTTATCTACGAGCCTGAGATCAATGTACACGTATAAAGAAGTGAAGGAGGAAGGGTTTTGCACTTGCATTTTTTATTGTAATACCGAGTTGTAGAAATTGCTGATCATCCCTGAAATATTTTTTTCCTGCCCTCTTTGGGACGGTGAGGTAGGCGCGTTCGACGTACAAACTGGAAATCAATGCGTAAAGACTCTGCAGCCATTCAGGTATCTGAGCTCCCAAGTCCACATCTGGTACGTTCATCTGGATCAGAAACTCTTTGTCCTCGCGTGGATTGTTGCTCGTCTGTTGCTGCAACTTGCCCCCCTTGTGATGCTGCTCCGTGCTTGAGGGTCCATGGAGTTTGGTACTCCATTTGATCGGCTGAATGTTTTTTGTTTTTTTTCAGCAATCCCTTTACTTGTACGTTTCGTTTTATTTCGGTATTTTCGCTTTCTTTCTGAAATAAAATTCTGTTCGGTTCACGGCGAACATCAATTTCAAAGCGCAGAAGCTGCAGTTGTGGAGTTTGCACGTCGTTCAGGGTGCCGATGATAACTCGCCTCCTTGTTTCAAGATATTGCGCGATCTTCAACGTTCTGCAGACTGGTTCTCCTTGGCGTCCTTCCGATGGACGGTGCGTACATTTACGCCTTGCCCGCGAAACGCCAGGGTGACAGTTTATGGATGGGTCGATATTCAAACTCAGGCTGGACAGCTTAAAGTCGAGTGCGCATACCTCTAGCCGATCCTGCCAGTTCTAGTCTTTAGTAGATGTCGAATAAACAATTTCATCAACAATTTCATCCCACCTCCTCAAAACAGCAAGCACTGTACATTTATTAGAGCTTAAAAACTTTTCATTTCAAACTTGGAACGGTCATGATTTATAATTTGCACTTATTTTTTTTTTTTTTAATTTTTATCTACACCGTACAGGGAAGGATGATGCATAATTTTTTTTGACATCAAACTGCATTATCGAATGTATTTAATTTTAAAATTAATTTTCTTTATTGGTTTTTAAAAAAAAATTTGATTTGGTCTCGAGCCAAGACTCATGTTTTGACGGTACTGTCATGTCTTGAGCCGCAACGCAGGTCTTGGGGGTCACGCCGCGCCTCGAACCGGGATGTAAATCTAGGGGGTCATGTCGAGTCTCGAACCGAGACGCGGGTCTAGGCGGTCGTGTCGAGTCTCGAACCTAGATGCTGGTCTTGGTGTTTGCGTCGCGTCGCGTATCGAGCCGATGCATCGATTTCGAGCTGGCGCGCTGGTCTTGAGCGTCACGTTGGGTTGTGTCTCGAGCTGAGCCATGGATCACAAGGCGCGAATCTTGAGCCGAACTGCAGGTCTCTAGGGTCGCGTCGCGTCTCGAGCCGTGACATGAATTTTGGGGGTGGGTGGTCTTAGATGTTGAAAGGACTGGCCCGTGCATTGTGTCATTGCAACCCATATGCGTATATGCGAATGAGTGGTGACTTACTCGTGAATTATTTGAACAGATTCCACTTCAACTTCTAAACATCGTCATGGGAGCGTCCTTTTTTTTTTATTCTCAGACTAATGAAGTCACGACTTCGTGCTTTGTACCTTTCATTTGAATAAAGAGAAAGAGATAATTAAACACGATAAAAGTACAACCCTTTTGGTTTGGATCTAAATTGGACAGACGTAATAATTCACTGGCATTAAAAATCCAGGATTATTTTTTGCAGCCACTTCTGTAGACCAGGATATAATATAGTTATAATCACCAAAGAAAAACTAACGATCTGCATTTGATCCCCGTGCAACAATGTCCTTTTAAAAAGGAGACATGTACTTAAAAAAACAGACTGCTGCTGTGGTGTGGGCCAGCTCTGTTGTCAAAACGCTCTCGCTGCTCTACATCCCAGCCTGTCCGTCTGTGTCACCGGGCTTTTCAAGCAATATCCCCGAATTAGCCTCGGCGGCCTTGCCGAGACATTTGATGGGTGTGAAAGGCGAGCCGTTGCGAAGGCCCGACGTGCTGTGCTCCGTCTTGTGTTTCTGCTGTCAGCATTACAGCTGCCATTAAAAACCCAAGGTTATTTGCCAACTGATGGTTGAAGCTCTCTCTCTCTCTCTGTCGATTGCGATCTAGACCTTTTGTTTCTCAGGTCGCTCTGACTGCTGGTAATGAGCCAGGTCTCCTGTGTGAATCGATCATCAGCCACTCAAACCAGATGTGATCTTTTCTCTCGGTCAAAATCAACTTTATTGACCACATAAAAGTTTCTTATCAAGCGGCTTGGTCTTCATTTTTACTTGTCAAAAACAACAACATACCATTGACTTGTACTGTATTTGTGTAGTTTTATTTGTTTTAGAACTCTTGTCGTTCCCTGAACACTCAGTTATTTCTTGACTCTTAATCTCTGGGTAATGGCTTTTATGAACAATCTTGTTATCACAATTTTTGATACAAATTAACACTTGGTAAATTATATAAACGAAATGAATTGTACTTGTGAAAATTAGGACTGAGGGATGTGCTCTGCGTCGAGACCCGTGTAGGGCCGGGACCCCGGTTCCCCTGCGCCGGGACCCCGGTTCCCCTGCGCCGGGACCCCGGTTCCCTCGTGCCGAGACCCCGGTTCCTTCGCTCTGGAACCCCAGTTCCTTCGCTCTGGGACCCTGGTTCCCTCGTGCCGAGACCCTGGTTCCCTCGTGCCGGGACCCACGTCTTGAGGGCCAGGACCCTGGTTCCCTCGCGCCAGGACCTAAGTTCCCTCGCACCAGGACCCCAGTCCCAAGCGCCGCACACTGGGTCAAGACCTGGGTTTTGAGCATCACTCCTCGAGCCCAGAGGATCTACTCCTGAGCACATTAAAACATTTTTTTGTAATCTTGTGAGGCCACCTGATAATGAGATCATCCTGCCTCATGTTTTCTTAAATTGACATCTGACTGATTAGATCAATTTGCAGGTTTAAGGATTACAGGCTCAGGGGTAAATCACGCGATTAACAAAAATAAATAAATAAATGGCTGAGTCTCTGACCTGAGTATACCATAGGTCTGACGAAATCAGATGATAAGTTCATGCAATTTGTGCAATCGAGTTATCCCCATAAGTTGTATCTTGACGTGTTATTGTGATTTCTCAAACTGTAGTCAATTTGCCCGCTATTTTGTATTCCTGTTGGCATCTACCAAGTACCGTTTTGGTGCAAAGCATGAAGCCTTCCCTCTTCCTACCCTCCCTTTCCTCACACGTTTTCTCCACCACAACCTCCTCCTCCCCCCCCCCTTTCCCTCCTTCCATTTTTTTCTCCCTTAAATCCAGTGCTTGGCTTTACATGCACATTCTCTTTCTCCAAACTTGGCTATGGTGCTTGCTAAATGGAAAAAATGCATTGTATGAAGTTGTTCTGAACCCAACAGCCTGGCCTGGAAAAATGTATGCGGATGGGTGGTGGAGAAGATGGGAATGGTTGGGGTGGAGGGGGGGATGGGGGTCGGTGAAAGAAGTGTGGAGTCAATGGGGAAGGGGAGGGAGGATACTGGGGAATAGGTTTTGTCAAACGGATTCTTTTCCGAGCTGTAACTTGATGCAACTTTGCCAGCTGACTATGGATTTCTTTTCCCCTCTGCCGGCTGTCCAAATAGCTTTGGAGTTGGTGACAAGTCCTGAATTGGGAACACAGAAAACTATAGGCGTTGCACGTGCAGTGCGGCTTGAATTGCCTCATTACCTCGTTGACGAAGATGGCTATTTTGTATTAAGTAAACAGATAAATAAATGAAACACGCTTATGATGCTAGACCCAACATTTAGCTTTTTTTTAATGGCGCTCTTTTTTGAAGATCTCGGTGTTACCTGAGAAGCTGCAATTGAATGTCTCTTTCATGAGCCTTGACTAAATATTTTGGTGGAGTCGTACTGAGTACAAGTTGAAAACGAACGCAGTTAAAAACTAGAAGGGCACTCGGTAGAGCGCGTACCTCCGCCACGCAATGCCTGATCCAGTGGAACATATCGAGCCCAATACATTTTTGAAATATCATGCTATATAATCGTTTTTAGCCCTATCTCATGGTGAAGAATCACTTTTAAAAATTAAATAATTCTCATATCCGGATCCGGATCTGGATCTTCACCAAAATAGAATCGTTTCTTCCTTGTTGCACACCCAACCTGCCCACCAAATTTCATCCGAATCCATCCACAACATTTTGAGATATACTGCACACAAACAGACAAACAAACAGACAGAAAGGGGTGAAAACGTAACCTCCTTCCACCTTCCGTGGTGGAGGTAAATCGAACTGCACTTGGTAGAGCGCACACCTCCACCAGGCTGAACAGTTTACCTTTTATATCCCACTGATAGACCGGGTATGCATCCGGATCTTCACCTAAATCTCATCAATTTGGCCTTGTCACACACCCAATCCGTCTACCAAGTTTTGGCCGAATGCGTCCACAACTTTTTGAGATATCCTGCTCACAGACAGACATACAGACAGAAACAAACAAACAGACAGGGTGAAAACATAACCTCCATCCACCTTCGGTGGTGGAGGTAATAAAAAGTACTTCAAGTAGTTTTAAAAAGCACAATATTTCATATCTGCAAGATGATGAAGTGTCATTTTCGATCAATTTCATGACGTGGTTTAAATTGGTACGGACGACGGTACACTGCCATCTCATGTCATAACTCCATCCTTACCCACAATCTCTATTACCCTCATTAACCCTTCCTAACCCAACCCCCTTACGTATGGCTTGCAGTGCTTCCTCTCCTCCTTTCTCTCTCCTTGTTTTTTTTTCCTCTCCATTCATTCACTTGCTTATTGTGCGTCTTACAGTTGCCATGGTCATACCCTCTGTCACCTTGCTCTTCCATGATCCTCAATGTTGTAGAAAAGAAAAATTAACTAGTAACCAATTTTGGTTGTCAGTTTAAAATATACACATTGTGAATCCAAATACAACAGCAATCTTAATACTCCCAATGCCCATAAAGCAAGAAATTAAAACTAATAGACAAACGATTTTTGTGATGTGGTGTCGTTGGATCAACATCAATAGGTTATACAAATTCATGAATGAGAAACGCTCATCTCTGTCCTTCCATGAAATGTGCATGCATTCTTTTGAGCATCTGGGACAAAATGCACCATTTATTGGCAACAGTGGAAATGCTGATCTGATTATGGTGACATGTTTCACATAATAATCATGGCTACAGTAGACAATCAACAAAAATGATTGAGTAGTGAAGAATGAAGATTAAAAATTAAAAAAAAAAGGACGAAGCTTCATCACTTTTCTTTGTTCATCACTTTGCAATGGCGTGCCAAATAATTATGAAACTTTCAATGATAATTGTAATGATGGATGTTGTTGACGTATTATGTCGAGCATCATAAAAGAGCAAGGTCTAAACTAAATGCACTTTTTGGGGGCGGGGAGGAACTCTAGTGGCTCATGTGACCTTTCTAATAATCTAATATGATGTTTCCAAAATTATTCATTTCCTCATTTGTAATGACAACAATCGGTTTACATGAGGTAAGGTACGTCAGTAACACAAAGGACATAGGTTTTGGTGATTGGCAGGATAGCCCAGAGGTGTGTGCGCTCATCTTTAAGCTGTCTAGCCTTGGTTTGAATCTCGACCCAGCTTTCAACTGTCACCACGGTGATTCACATGCAGGGCAAGGCTTCAATGTATCGGCCATCCATCGGAAGGATGTTAAGCAAATAAGCAAAATGGAGGATCAGCCAGCCAGCACCGGTTGTTTGGAAAATGTTAATGAACCCGTCGTGTCTTTTGCGAATAGTAGGTGAGTTTTTGCTGGCACACTGAACAAATTACAAATTCTTGCCATCTGCAATGAAATGTCAGGGCTGGCTGGCTTGCCAGTTCCGGGAAGATGGGACAGTAAGGAAGTATATCACCCATTGGGTGTATTTTCTAAGTGCTATTAAACTACAGAATGAAACTATCCATTCTTCCATTGGGACCATCCTCTGTGCAGAGCTTGGTGCTGCCCACGCAATCCTGGACGGGTCACCATTCCGACACAGGATACCAGCAAGCTGACACTTTTTGCCGACCTCGGAAGGATGACGGGCAGAGTCAACCCCACCTGGTATTAATTCAACAGCTAAGTGGAATTTGAACTCAGGATCCTGGGATCCCAAGCCCACCACCCTAACCATTAAGCCAACACCAGGCATAATGAAAACTATACTGGGGAATAAATTATTGGAAGGCATGATTGTTTTCAGGTAAGGATCCAGTATATAGCAATTATTGGTCATAAAGATCTGACGAAAGCAACTTGAAGACTAATTTGAAATGATTCTGCATTTTTCTTGCCACATTTCATCATCAAAGCAAGGCTTGGTAATCTACCAAAACACATTTGATGGATCACTTTTTGCAATTCCCAAATAAACGACAAAACAGACGCTGAAAGTTTTCTTCTTGACACCAAAACAGAAAATTGCAATAAATAAAAACAAAGTTGAACTTGACACTTTAAAAACAAAGTTCTTCACACCAATATGAAGGAATTCCCTCCACGGCTTTAAGCAAGCGATACACCACTATCTCGTGCCTTCCCCATCCCTATTGGCAATTCGCTACCACCATTAACCCTACCTAACTCAACCATCTTACTTATAGGTCACTGTGTTTACTCTTCTCGTCTCTCTCTTCTCCTCTTTGTTGTTAGCTCATTCCCTTGCTTGTTTTATCCAACCATTGCCCCACTGTCATTATTTTGGTTTTTTTTTTCTTAACCAATTGTCAGCTTGCTCTTCATCGAGCTGGGATTTTGTAAACAAATTATATATATATATATATATGCCTATCATATCTATCATATCTATATAGAGGCTTAGAATAGCGCTAGAAGCAACACCTTGATGACGTCCCAGACATAACGCCATAATGAGATCCCAGTGAAAAGAGCATGACAGACAGAGGTACGGATGGAAAATTCCGGCTACTTTCGACATAGATTAGCATCAGTTTCTGCTGATTCAGTATTTCACAGCCAGGCGCAGGTTGTGATCTATAATAAAATGTAGCATTTTGCTTGACATCAGTCCATTTTCTCACTGGGTAGCAACTGTTCTCTCCATGTCTCTCAAAAACCACAAATCGTGCCAAATTCAACAGCTTGTTGACAGAAAATGGCAGGTTCGGTGAAGCCGAGTGCTGCACACCTAGTGCCCGGTAGCACGCTGATCAACATGCGTTAGGAACGTGGCCTGGCCATGCAGCCTGGCGGGCTTTATCGATTCCATCCCACCGAGGACAAGTTGGACCGAGCTTCAGTGGGATCAAAGATCAGACTGAATATAACAGCTTCGTTGACGTGGAGGACCGTGTTGTGGCATCCGGTATCATGCCGATCGCCATGTGTTTGAGACGTGGCCTAGCCATGCAGCTTGGTGTGCTATTTCGACTCCTTTCCACCGAGAATGGATGGGACCGAGCTTCGGTGGGACCACGTGTGGAGATGATGGACTGTGGCAGCAGCCCGCCATTTCCAGGCAAGTGGGGTGTCTCCGGGTGGGATCGGGCGAATCCCCAGAGGTCACACAGGGTCATGCGGATCGACATCATCACCTCTGTGGGGTGGAGTGGAGAGAGAGCTTGGTCCATGAGTCATGGTTCCTTGCTGGGATGGAGATGGTTGCTTCGGGAATGGGGAAGGGAGGGCTCCGTTCAGTCTTGGGACCCGCATGTGGAGATGACAATTGGTGGCGACACGCACGCACGCACACATGCATTCATACGCACACACGCATTCATACGCACACACGCACACACGCACACATTCATATGCACGCACGCATTCATTCATACACACGCACACACTCATTCATACGCACGCACACATTCATACGCATTCATTCATACACACGCACGCATTCATACGCACGCACACATTCATACGCAGTCATACACACACGTATTCATACACATGCACGCACGCATTCATCATACGCAAGCCTGCATTCATATGCAAGCACGTATTCATACACACGCACGCACGCACGCATTCACACACACGCAAGCAGGCATTCATAACACGCACGCACGTATTCATACACAACACACGCATTCATACACACGCACGCATTCATACACACACACACAC
Organism: Eptatretus atami; assembly: GCA_035128595.1. NCBI lineage: Eukaryota > Metazoa > Chordata > Myxini > Myxiniformes > Myxinidae > Eptatretus > Eptatretus atami. Next base: position 14,915,914 of record CM068952.1, on the reverse strand, counting down.
ACGCACGCACGCATTCATACACACCACGCACGAGTATTCATACACACTCGTACACACGCACGCACGCATTCGTACACACGCGCCGCACGCATCGTACACACGCGCGCACGCATTCGTACACACGCGCGCACGCATTCGTACACACGCGCGCACGGCATTCGTACACACACGCAGCGCACGCATTCGTACGCACGGCGCACGCATTCGTACGCACGCGCACGCATTCGTACGCACGCGCACGCATTCGTACGCACGCGCACGCATTCGTACGCACGCGCCAGCATTCGTACGCACGCGCGCATTCGAACGCACGCGCACGCATTCGTACACGCCACGCATTCGTACACCGTGCACCACATTCGTACACACACACCACATCACACACACGCAAACATTCACACACACCACACATCACACGCACACATTCACACACACACCACACATTCACACACGCACACATTCACACACGCACACATTCACACACACACACATTCACACCACACACATTCACACACACCACATTCACAACACACGCAAACATTCACACACATGCACACATGCACACATTCACACACACACACACAACACACGCACACATTCACCACACACACGCAACATTCACCTCACCACCACACATCACACACACACACATTCACACACATTCACACACACGCACACATTCACACACACATTCACACACCTCACGCACACATTCACACACACATACACACGCACATGCACACATTCACACACAGGCACACACACACACACACACACATTTCACACACACGCACATGTACACATTCACACGCACACACGCAAACGCACACATGCACATTCACACACGCACACACGCAACGCAACCACCATTCACACACATTCATACACACACATTCACACACACAACACACACATTCACACACACACACATTCACACACACATTCACACACGCACACACACACATTCACACACACACATTCACACACACATTCACACACGCACACACACACGCACCACGCACACACACATACACACACATTCACACACATTCACACACATTCACACACATTCACACACATTCACACAGGCACACACACATTCACATTAATTAGGTTCTATTAATTAGGTTCGGCTGAGCAGAAGCTTAAGTGGGAAGTGAACTAAGTAGTGAATCATTGGGGTGCAACCTCCCATCTCGAAATGACGTACTATGTTTAACCAATGTAGAAAATAGACACTGAGCAGATTTGGAAATAAGTGTCTGTTGAAAGGCATGTATTTACTTACAGGAGATTGCAGTGTCACACATGAAACAGTCTTAGCCCCTCGTGCTCAAAAGAACCCCTTATGCATTGAACCTTATCACTACACACAACATAGGCACCTCTTCCGTCCAGGAAATTATATCAACAGTGCGAGTCAATGATGTGGAGACACTGGAAGATGCAAGGGTATATGGTGTGTGTGTGTGAAGGCATATGAGAGATAGTCAGTTCTACTCTGTTCAGCACCCGTTCCGCTTGGCGCTTTGGGGAGAGCTTCGCTTGGCGCCTTTGCGTTCTTCTTCGAGCACCTCTCTTTCCCTTTGGCACTTTGTGCCCAACTGTCTGCAGACATCCTCATGCAGTTGGGTTACTTTTTCTGGGAGGTTGGTGGCAGCATTTGCACTCTGGCCACCGTAAAACCCTTCATTCCGCAAGACCCATAAACGTGAAGAAAATTGAAAACCCTTTCCATGGAAGTTCCTCTTGTGCCGCTTTCCTTAGCTGGGCAGCTCACTGGATGATGGGATTGGGACAAAACCTCAGGGACCCCCATTTATTGATGATAGGAGGTAAAGCATGGGTTAAACTTCCAAGGTCAGATTGCGGTGGTGTGTGGCAGGGTGGTTCTGAGGTGTCATCCACCAGATGGCGGTCTCCTTGGGTTAACCTGAGGCAGTCCCTTCGGGTGGGTGCCTGGAATATCCTATCCCAAAGAGAGGATGATCACCTGTCTCTGTTATCATCAGACCTCCAGCGTTTGAACATCGGTATTGTAGCACACTCTGAGGTTTGGAGACTGGATAGTGGTGAAATCATGGCGGGTGGTTACACCTACTACTGGTCTGGTCACTTTGATGGTTACCATGCCCAAGGAGTTGCCTTTGCTGTGTCCAATAAGCTGACTCCCATGATAATTGAGGTAACACTGGTCAACGAGCATCTTGTAGACTGAGGATTCATCACTCCTTGGGTGTTGTTTCCCTGGTCTCTGTATATGCTCTGACTGAGGTGAGTGATCTCACCGTGAAGGACACATTCTACGCCCTTCTCGAGTCTGGTTGATCATTGCCCCAGGCGAGATACTCTTCTAGTCTTGGGCAATTTCAATGCATTGACTGGCACTGACAGGGATGGTTATGAGACATGTGTTGGTCCCTATGGGTCTGGAACTGTGAACCCGAATAGCACCAAGTTCCTTGATTTTGCAAGAAGTCGTGCACTTAGGTTGGCTGGTTCATGTTTTCAGCGCCCACAGGTTATCGCTGAACTTTGTATTCCAATGCTGGTGATGTGGCAAAGCAGATTGACCATGTGCTCGTTGATGGTTGCTGAGGATGATTCAGAACTGCAGGATCTACCGGAGTGTTCAGTTCCTCAATGTCGACCACAGGCTTGTTGTTGCAACTCTGAAGCTGTAACTTAAATGTTGGAGAATGGTACCATCCCAGCCTAGGCTGGATGTTGGCAAGCTCAAGGATGAGAGGGTAGCTGAGGA
>CM068952.1:14889645-14908028 GCA_035128595.1 Eptatretus atami | reverse complement strand
AATAAATAAAGAAGCTTTTCATCTGTGCACAGTTTTACAAAAACGATTTTGAATTTGTTAAGAGGTAGACGATAAATTGAACTATACATTGGCAGACATCTGAATGTTACTATTATGGAATATAGCTTCTTGTTTGGTCTTAAAATTAGAATCTAAAAAGGGGAAGTGACTCCTCATTTGGAACGCTGTCCTTTGTGGTCACGGACATGTAGGACTGCTTTGCTGGAATTGAGTTTGTTGCAATTTTTGCCCTCGAGCTCTGGCCACGAAAGGGTTTCACGGTACAGAGCCAGCGATCCGCAATGGCCAAGCCACGGCTGCTGGCACGCCGCCGATTCTGAACCGTGGCCCACTGTCGGGTAAGGTGGAGTAGCTTGAGGAAGTTTAGGCTGAAGATGCACTCGCGGGGATAGAATAGGCGGCCGGGATTGGAAAGTGTTTCCGTGTCCAGACTTTTTCTTGGACTCAAAAGAGGAATATGACGCAAAGCTAACTATTTCGGTCCTCGACTAATAAAATCGGGTTGCTTTTTCTTCCGGGCAAACTTTGCGGTTTATCGAAGAATTTAAACTGTTGGTGTTTTAAATTTTTTTTAATCATAAACATTTCGGTGATGAAAATGGCCTTTGTTTACTTGCCCCGATTTGTGGTGTAGCAGGCCAGCAATGTTAAAAAAACAAACAAACAAACAACAAAAAACAGCCGTGCGCTTTGCTTTTGGCACGGGCAAACCATGCACCCAATGTTCTTTGAAGCTCTCGATGTCTGTGTTACAGTTGCAGCATGTTGTCTGCACACCACCACTGTTGTCATGCCAGAAAGCCCTTGGCATGTTTGTCCCTTTGCCCTGTGCCGTCGACCTGGCATGGTATTATCTGTTGTTTTCTTGTGCAGTGATGTCCATTTGGCACATGTAGTATTCCAGTTTCCCATAAAGCAGCAGATGAGTCACGGCTAATTCTTTCCAAGGGCCTGAAGAGGGCTTTTGGCCTTCGAGCCGCTGCAAGTAATTTCAAATTTTGTGCCAATAATGGTGTCAAACCCACGTATGTACATTAGCTGTCCTTTTGATTATGTAAATATTGTGGGGGATTAATGTGCTGATTTGTAACCTATTGTGTATTGTATTTTGATTATGGTGTTCTTAAGGGCGAACAGAAACAAAAGCATTCATCATCCATTGTGCTCTTCTTTTTTTTCTTTTTTCTTTTTTAATCCAAAGGAAACTTTTACCAATTCAACAGCAGTGCAGGTGTAATAGATCACATTCGGTATTGAAAGCTAACTTGTAACTTCAGACCGTGCACAATTCATTGTCGTTCACAATTGAAGAGGGAAATATAATTCAGAAGGTTGACTTCAGTTTGAAGGTTTGCACTATACGTATTACCAAAAGCATTGCTACAGCTGGAAAATATGCAGGGTACCAATTCGCAACCGCTTATTTACAACTATGTATTTGATTTCTCATCGGGTGTTGATCCATCTTTGGCCGCAAGCACAATTCGGTCCTCGTGACGAACAATTTGTGCTATATTTTGATGGATGGCAAGCTTAATACTTCACCTTCAGAGCAAGACAATGCACAAGTTCCTTAGTGATGTTTGTTCTGTCGACTCTGGCACTCAGGTGGCGTTTCAAGATGTCCCAGAGGGGTTCGGTTGAGTTTGAGTTGAGCCACCACTGTAGATTGTCATCATTATCGCCCTCAAACCAATTCCTAACGCTACAGTATGACAGGGTGTGTTCTCGTGATGTTCAATCGTTATTGCCCTCAAACCAATTCCTAACACTACAGTATGACAGGGTGTGTTCTCATGATGGCAGAGGTAAGGACACTAGTTGCAGTATTTTGTCAAAACTGGAAGTGCAGCGTTGTCAAAATGTCATGGGGACATATCTAATATATAAAGCTCATTCTAACCATTGACTGACTCATTCACTTACTCACTCACAAACTCACTGACTGATATTAATGTTTAAGACCTTCCGGGTGACATAGAAAGCTGAAATTTCTCTTGCCAACAGACATAAAAACCAATACACCGGGGGAAAAAAAAATCACAGAACCCTCGGAATGTGTTCATAAATGAAGATATCAAGAAATGAAAAAATAAATGCAGGTGAGCGACTCGAGACAATTGAGAAGCACGGTAATTTGGCGTGCCGATGGACATCAAAGCCGATGCACCGGGAAAAATAACAGAACCGTCAGAAAGCGTCCGTAAATGAAAATATAAATAAATGAAAAAAACAAATGCAGGTGAGCGACCCAAGAGGATGGGGAAGCACGCACGGTTCGTTATTGCTTACAACGTTGTAGCATACCCCGCTAATATATTGTTACGGATTACGCGGGTTCCGACGGCCACGCACGACCGCTTCAGCCCAAACGCAGTTGCACGCCCGCCGAAAGCCGGAATTCAGTCGTAGCCTTCCGGATAACCCCGAAAACCTGCTACGGATGCCTTAACGCACCATAAACTTGTCAATATCCTGTCCGCGTGGTACAGGGTCAATCGCCGAATCTCGATATACCTAATTATCCACGCAGACAAATACCGAGAATTTATACTTCGACGGAGACTTGTACGGAACGAGCCGCTAGCGCGCTCGTCCCGTGTGCGTTTTGCCGAGCGGTTTTAAATCGCCAAGTTCCGTCAGACCAAATTGTCACGTTTATCGGCCTTAATAGCCAGCTAATTTCCCGAACGCTTCGTGGCAGTCAATGGTAGGAAAGTGACGCAACGAGCAGATGTACATTCATACAATGGGGCATTTATTTTATACAGCAGGCAAGCAATCGATGGGGGAATAGGGACAAGACACGAGCAAAAGCCTACCGCCGATGTATTCAATAATGTACAGTCATGCACTTAATCAGTTCTACTTTATTCAGACAAGGCGCCACAGACTTTCATACAAAAACTCAGGAAAAGAAAAGGGCTCACGAGCCTTTTATTTCAAACTCGGGAGCCTGGTTGACCGAGGGCTCCGAGAGGCCGCGCAGGTTACCTGGTTTTTTGGTTGAGAGGCCGCGCAGGTTACCTGGCCGCCCTTAGTGATGGCTCGAGGGTCTTTGGGTCGGCGACCCCTGTGTCTCTGTTCCACCTGGGGCGTCGCAAAACGTGCCAGTCGCTTGAGCGGCTTGGCGGCTTTGAGCAAGCTTGGCGGGCGCTCTCCTTGGCGCTTGCCTTTCCCGCGGCCTGGTCGATCGGGCCTGGCCAACGACACTTCAGAGGAGCGAACGGGGCCTTGCTCTCTTAGAGTTGATGCTCTTTCAGGACCCGCTCACTCCTCAGCATCGCTCGACCGACTCAGGGCCGTCTGCTCGGACCGTGACGTAGCTTGCTCGACTCCGGCTGTTTGACGCGCTCCGTCTCCGGCTGTTCGACGCGCTCCGTCTCCGGCTGACGACTCTCCACTGACAACTGCCCCTGGTGACTTCTCCCGTCTCCCAACGACGACTGCTTTTGGCGACTGACAACGCCAAAACTCCAACTCGGACTCCGACTGGCTCTGGCGATTCACTCCGCCCTTTTTATAGCCCGGGGGGGGGGTGAAAGCCGCTCCCTGAACCTTCATCCGAGACTGGCTCCACCCCCTTTCGAACCTTCAACCTTCACCCTGCGGGAAACCCCACCTCTTACGTCACAGGGTGATTCGGGGGAAGACGCCTTTTTGATCCGAATATGCAAATCGGCCGCTCCGCGGCTGTTTGCACACGTACAGTGTGATGTGGCTTTACTGTTGTGCCACGCGTCCATAACCAACGGCATTTTGCGGCTGTCGAGGAGGAGGTGATGGTTTTATGATGTTTGTTTGAAGATGATGGCGTTCCTGTTGTTCGGGGATGATCGGTTTTTGTAGATGTTGTTAAAATAAATGATAGAAAAAGAATAACACTACCTCAAAGATTCACAGCCCGGCACACGAACAATGCCCTTTACACATCGTGGGGATTCTAACCTAAAACATGTATCTTATCGAAATAACTGATCTCTGGGGAACCTGAATGGTGTTTTGTGAATTTCCACAACCGTAACAATATGTATATGTCTAATATATAAAGCTCATTGGAACCACTGATTGACTCGGTGACTGACTGATATTAATGTTCGGTACTTCCGAGTGACGTAGAAAGCTGAAATTTTGCGTGCCGATGGACATCGAAGCCGATACACCGGAAAAAATCACAGAACCATCAGAAAGTGTCCGTAAATGAAAATATGCAAAAATAAGTGCAGCCTTGTTGTGCGCACTGCAGGTCAGCGACCAAAGACAATGGGGACAATGGGAGGTCATGCTGCAACTGCTGCTATTTATGATGTACTTACGTACAAAGCATGGTTCAGCATTGCTTACAATATGTAAGCATACAGCACCAGTGTATTTATATATTTAATATAAAGGTCTTTATAACCACTCACTGATTCACTCACTGACTCACTCACTGATATTAAAGATCGGTACTTCTGGGTGAAGTAGAAAGCTGAAATTTTGCTGCCGGTGGACATTGAAGCTGGTACACCAGGAAAAAATCATGGAATCGTCGGACAACATCAATAGATGAAAAGAAAAAAAATGCAGGTGAGTGACACGAGACAATGGGGAGGCATGACGGTTCATATGCTTACACAATTTTGAGCACACCCCGCTAGTGTGTGTATATGTATGTGTGTATGTATGTATATATATATATATATATATATCATATTCTGCCCTTTCTTTGTACCTAAAATATGCAAATTAACATTGGGTGTTGTTTTTTTTTGTTCTGGGAAAATTATTTTACAGGATCTAAGTCATAGTGGAACACACACACACCACACACACCACCACACCACACACCACACACACCACACACACCAACACACATGGATATGCAGATGAATACATGAGGTACAATACAGGACCATTGGATGAGACCACCTCATCCACTGAGCTTGGGGCTTGCAGAACATCATTTCCATGGGCACTCTGGGTACTATGCCTGGTGTTGGCTTAATGGTTAGGGTGCGGGCTTTGGATCCGAGGGTCCTGAGTTCAAATCCCGCTCAGCTGTTGAATTAATACCAGGTGGGGTTAACTCGACCTGTCATTCTCCGAGGTCAGCAAAATGAGTACCAGCATGCTGTATACTGTGTCGGAGTGGTGACCCGTCCAGGATTGTGCCCAATAGCCAAGGAGACTGCTTAAGCAGCAGCAAAACGCTCTGCACAGAGTATGGTCCAATCTCCTCCTCTCCTCTCTGGTACTAGTGACACCACAGTAATGGTGCTGTCGCTTTCTCAATGCACTCAGCAGGGCATTTCCTCAGGAGGAATTTCTTCCTCCCCAAAATGATAACAATCTATGGACATTGTCTGCTCCTATCCTTTTCAATGCTGAATGTCAAGCAAGGAGCAGCACCAACCATTTTTAATTCTTGTGATGACTCGGCTGGGCTGTGAACCGCCAACCCCAGATTCGGTGTGATCTCTAACCATTACACACACCGAGTCTGGTTCATTTTAAGATCGGGTTTGCTGTTCTCTCATTTTTATCATTCATTTTTTATTTTTTTGTAATATAAATATATATATATATATATATATATATTTTTCATCAGCATTATAATTTTCTTTTACAATCTTTTGAAAGGTAGTAGGGCAGTTAAATAGGCCCCACGTGTACCCCATGAATACTTATGCAAACATACTTTTTTAGAATCCTTAAGGTGTCTAGTTATCATTTTTAGATGCTAACAAGGAAATTAGGTTGGTCTTGGGTCTACTTGGCTGCCATCTTGGATTTTTGACATGCCCAATTATCGAAAAACAGAAATTTTCCTAACTTTTGAACCAAACATGCTAGAAATATAATTGAAAACTCTATTCAATACAATGTTGACATGACAAATTTATTTATAATATTTTTAATATTTGATAATGCTTTATGGGTCATACGTCTCAAAATGGTGAAAAAACATGCCGAAGGAATCGTACACCGTCTATGCCTTGTGTTGGGTCCGTGGTGGTTAATTGGCACATATAAACTGACCAACAACATTGTAACTCTTATTTCATATTGTATGGCCTTACTTACTGGCATCTGATAACTGTGTCAGCAATGGTCATTTCCTTGTAAAAAATTGTAACCTTTTGTCTTGTTTGTCAGTTTTGCTAGAACTCCAAGTCCATGTTGGGCCTGGGTAAGAATAGTCTCACTCACCTTATGTATACAGTATAAATACCCTAAAATGAGGTAGCTTCATGAAGTGATAAGATCCTGGAACTTGAATTTAAATTAAATACAACTAGCATAACCCGCGCTCTGCGCGACATGTTGGGGTGGGTGTGTTTGAGAAAGGAACTGATGCAGAGTATCAGTAGTAAATTTACTTTAATGCAGTAAGTGGAATACGATTTCACAGTTTCATCAGAACCATTTTATTTACTTTTTTTTGTACCATGCACCTCATATGGTCTTTGAGATAATGTAAGCCGAATATCACGTTACTCTCGAGCGCAAACAAAGTCGAAGATAGCGCGACACGAAACACAAACTCGGAAATAATATATAAGATAATAAGAATTTATGCTGTTTCCCATTGTTGCCGTGTTATAACTTACTTTACCTTCCAAGAACACTAAATAATACTTTTGTTGTTTCGGTGTTAAGATTTTTTTTTGCATTGTATCAATGTATGGCCTTACTGACTTGACCCTGTTGAAGAATCGGTGGTCATTTACTGCATGGAAACTGACAAAACCTTTGTTACTCTAATTTTAACATTGTACGGGCCTTACTGACTTGTGTCTGTCGAGGCAGCGGTGGTCATTCGCTATGTGTAAACCGACCAACAGATTGTTACCTCTGTAAACGTTTTTCCTCAATTGCTTCATCATATTTTCTTCTGGTTTCAGGTGCATGCAACGGCGATGGTGCAAAACTCGTCTGTAGAATGTAGATAGACGTATTGCTTAGTTGGTGGAGGGTTCACATCATAGTCAAGTAGAAACTAACCCAACTATGCCTAAAGGAGAAAAAACGCCCGAGCACTGAAGTCCAGTTAATCTCAAGCTTAAAAAAAAGTCTCTTCCCCCAACTGTATCTTGCATGTGACTGGTATTAATAGTTATGGGAATTTTACATCATTTAGCAGTATCAAAGCAGATCCCATCGAGAAACTGGTCTTCCTGCATATGACATCCGTGATAAACGTTTAGCTGACCTTCAGGGTCTTCCTATCATATGGAGAATATATATGCAGTCAGATACCTGATTCATTAGAAGGTGTTGAACTGGACGCCATTGGTTATCACAGAGGATGTTACCAGTACTTTACAATGTCCCTTCATCGGCTAACTGAATACAAAAACCAGCCCTCAACATCTCAAGCGGCACTTCGGCGATCGCCTCGCTAAAAACAGTCAGAAACTGTTCTTTTCGGCCTGAATGCATCTTCTGTGATAAAAATTGATCTGAAGCTACCTGGGCGATCAGGCAAAAAAGGAGAAACCTATCAAGTTCACCCTACCCACAGGTTTGAAGCGTATTGAACCTCAAGCATTAGCATTTGGGAACAGCAGTTTATAACCGCAAGGTTGAAGGATGTTGACCTTTTTGCAAGAAGAAACTAAATTTCACCCAAGTTGCCGACGAGATTTTACAAAAGGCATACCGCACTCATCATCCGTGCTGCAGAGAATGCAAAACGTGATGACACTGAGCAGGTTCAAAAGTTATGAAAAGTTCTGTTTTTGATAATCGTGCATGTCAAAATCCAAGATGGCAGCCAAATAGACCCCAAGACCAACCTAATTTTCTTGTTGACATCTAAAAATGTTAACTAGACACCTTAAGGATTCTAAAAAAATAAAGTATGTTTGCATAAGTACTTTTGGGGGGGGTGCGCGTGGGGGACTATTTAACTGCCCTACTAAGGGTTTGAAGTCGAAGAGCTTGGGATTACTGTAAGGTTTATGTCCAAACAATAAAACTTTAATTTTGCTCATCATCCTCCCTAAGCAAACTGGCATCCAGTAAATGTTGCCATATAAAGGCTTTCTACATATTACGTATACAAAAAGAAGGAAATTTGCCCCCACCCCAAACCGCCCACTTTTTATATAATAAATACATCCTCCCTTCTTTTCGAAGTGGCTACATAATTTGAGTTTTAAAAAACCCATAAAACCCATGGTACTTTACTGCTGAGGTTTAAAACATTTATATTATTGAGGTTTGTTTGAAAGACCATTGAGAGACGAGAACGGTTTGTTTGTGGTAAAAGTACAATGGTGAATGTTTGAATTTATTTATTTTTCATTGAATTTTTTTTTTTTTCCAGAGCAGCTCGGCAGTCGGCTTGTACAGCCATGCCATTGCACCAGAAGTCTGAAGGCTCAGCACACTACTGACTGGAGAGGCCTTGCCAAGCCAGCTGGAAGGCTTTTTACTGGAGACGTAGTGGAGCGACCAGTTGGGCTGTGGACAGCAGGGTGCATTTTGCAGCGGGCCTCACACTCCCTCCAGACCATTCATTTTTAGCGTACCCATTGAGGCAGCCGTTAACAGGGGTCAAACAGAAGGACTGGGGTTTCTTTACCCGCGTCCCATGCTTTTTTAACTGGTGTGGCGATTCCGCCCATAGGCTATGGGCCTTGGCACAGCTTGCTAATTCTCCCTTCTAGGTAAATCCAGAACGGCCTACTCAGCTTCCCATTTTCTGCTGCTCATCACTTTTTATTCCCAGCAATATTGGATATGCGGGACATCAACCATTCCTTTTCCTCCATCTGCTGGGAGTCTGGAAATGCAAGCTTTCTAAAGGCCATGACCAGCATGCGTGATGACACATTGAAGAGTCATGGTTTCACAGACATTTGCAGCCGGCATGTGCCGGAGACTCCAGTAGGTGACACTGATAGCATTTCCAACTACTACCAGGGCCTACTGCTTTGCTGAGGCTATAAAAACGGGGATTGAGGATGGACGAGGTGCAATAAGAGAAATTGGTGACCTTGGCTGTAGTCTGCCTGAGAGTGTCATGTCTCTGGCATTACACGAAGCTCGCAAGCGACCATATGACGAAGAGCAAACAACAAGATTGCCATTGACTTGGCATTGCACGTGGACATGATTCTGAAACGTTACCCCAGATCATGTCTCCAAAGTCCTGTTTGTACAAGTGCCAGTCAGAGGACGACTCGTGACCTCAGCGTTGACTCAGATGACAGGGTTCTAATGATGGAAATTTGCAAGAAAGAAGTTGCATTTGAACAAAATACCATCTCCAATGCAGAACTCTCACTCCCTGTGTCACAGTTTCCAGGCTGTAACTTGTCAACCCTTTGCGCAAGAACAGGAGGTCTCCATGACTTTGGCTGGGCATTGTGCAATAACAAATGTGGTTCTGAGCATCCGAAAATTATTGAAGCCTTAAGAGTCCAATGTACAAAATAGCTCACATCATCGTCCTACTGGCTCCATATTGCATATGGAAGACAAATCTACACCGAATCATTGGTGTTGGACAAACACCTGGGCCTGTAGAAGTATGTTCATGTGAAAGTATTCCACCAAGAGGACGTCGGGCCTCGAGGAGGCCGTGGTCGTAGAAGCGGCGGCCGCCTCAGCAAGGAGCTGTCCAAGCAGTTTTTTGTCACGTGCAACTACGTAAGGCTCGAGCAACTGAGGATGCAACCAATAGCATCTGGTTACCTTCCAGCCCTCTTCATTAAGCCATAGCTTTCCAGGCCGAGTCTTTCCAAAGCATTTCGCGCTGAACTCGGTGGAAGCACTGGAAACCTTCACGTTTCGACTTGTGGTAGTAGGAAGTGGAGCAGTCGCCCTCGCCTCCGATAGTGACGAGGAGCTGACAAACCTGGATTGGCTTCACGAGAGCAAGAACCTCCTTCGATCTCTCAGTTTGGGCGCAGGACCTGGTGTCTCCTCCAAAGCTGAGCCCTACACATGATGCCGCAGAAGGGGTTCGGATGGCACTGGGAAATCAGAAAGCACGGACTTCTGCGAGGAGGTGCGGTTGCAAAACCCCCGTATTCGTTCAGTTGCCTTATCTTCTTGGCCATCGAATGCTCATCGAGAAACGCCTCCTCGTGCGTGACATTTACAAGTGGATTCTGGATAACTTCCCGTACTTTTGCACACACAACCACCGCTGGAAGAACTCGGTTCGGCATAACCTGTCTCTCAACAAATGCTTCCGACGTGTGGAGAGAGACAAAAAACAGGTAAGCTTGTGCAGCCATGTTTTGTTACAATGCTAATGTACTTATTTTGGATCCAGAGCTTCTGTCATAGTCCATTGTATCCACTTAATGCTTCAGTTTTGTGTCTCACTAAAACCCAATTTGTAATTGCCTACTCTGCAGAATGTACTATTTACAGAGCGTCGATGCTGCCAAAGCAGTTTCTTGGCAATGTTATACTGGTGGTGTGTGTGTGCGTGCGTGCGTGCGTGTGTGATTTTGGTGTTGTGGCATCTTCCATAAACATTAAATAAAAACATAAACAGGTTGTTTTTTTGGCTATTTTTGAGCTTGAGCTTAATTGGAAGGGCTGCTCTGCACTGGTATAAAATCATGGAAACAGGTTCATCACGGGTATTGAGAGAGGGGATGAAGGGTGTGTAGTGTGTGTAGAAGGAGGTCAATAACACTTCCAGACTATTAAATGCAATGAATACATAGCTATTAGAGGAGGGATGAGTGTGGGAGGAGTGAGGTAGTAAAGGAAATGAGATTGGGAGAAATATGAGTGTTAGGGTAGGAGAGGGGATGTCTGTAACGTACTTCGTACAATAGGAGAGGGGGGATGGGTGAGGGATCTAATGCTCTCATTTTTACACACATAATCAATAAGCTGTCCCATTATCATTTTTGTTGTGGACAACCTGAAAAGTAAAGGGAATGGGGTAAATTAAGGGTTTCAGTCGCTTCACTGTTGTTATTTGATGTCTGAACGGTCCTTGTTTTAACTGCAATTGTAATATGATGGCAGCTTTCCACTTGCTGGAGTTTCTCCATCAGAATCGGCCACACTGTATCCTTCAGACGACGTCGTTGCATTTTGAGGCCAGTGGAATGGCTTGGCTCGGTACCTGCTGCCAAAGATGTCTTTCTGTTTTTATTTCTCCTTCTCTAAATGAAATTGCATCGAGGAAAGTTGAAGTACATGGTTTTGCAAGACAACTACATTAGAAGTGCGAGAACATTCCTGTCCAACAAGCAAATTGTTGAAAGGTCACAATCGTTGAGTTCCTGGAAATATGTAAATTGGATGCTCGATGCCTAAAATTCACATGTTTTTGGCCTGAGATATTTTCTCGAAGGTGGTTTTGCTCTAGAACACGGAGGCACAGCTGTGCACGCAGAACAAGGGTGCGGGGAGCATCATTGGCCGAGGATCGCCTGTTCCGCTGAAGCAGTGCCCTCTGTAGGTTGGAGGAGGCATTTTGAAATTTGTTCACGTTGCCGGCGATTACGCTCATCTACTCCTCGCAAAGAACACCGTGGGATGTTTAGCGTCCACCAACGATGCCGCAGACGGGACGCCCAGTTTAATTGGTGCAGGGTGATTTAGCGATTCATACACATGACGAATCACCCTGCCTGTTAAACACCGGGATGACAGTTTATTAGCTGGTCGGCTAGACAGCGTAGAAGCGGTGTGCGCACATCAAAAGCCATCCGTCAGCCCTAGACAGGGAGTAAATAGTCAAGGATGAAATGAACAGGACGTTGATTGAGGTAGCTAACCCGCCGTAGAAGAACTAGGAGAAGTTGATGTTTCGGCCATTAGCCCCTCTTTTGCTCCGACACAAGGTTGATGCTCAAAACGTCAGTTCTCCTTTCTCAGCCATGGTGAATGGATCCTTCAATTAATACGCTGTCGATATCGTCCATTGTTCTTACCTGCCTGCTGACGAAGATTGACGGCAGCCTCACCAGCAAGACTAATTCTTCATTCTGTAATAATCGTGGGTTCAAGAAAGAAAACTCTTGGAAGCTTCTCCTTTTACTCTGTGGCTTTCCCCAATAAAGCGATCAAACCACCCCCAGCATAATGGCCGATATCGGAACATGTACGTCGATCAGTTCTGAAGTTGAACACAAAATTTACTCTCCAGTTAAATGAAATGACACTAAATTGATCAATGTCTTTGTAATCACAATATTTCTCCTGTGTGTATATAATACCTCATCATGAAGATGTAATGTTATATTTTTTTTTTTTATAACATTACATCAATTACAAAAGACTACAGTTCTTATTGCACCACTGGCTGAAGGCAGAAGTTTTGCTCATGGCTTTTTGGACAGGAGATTATTTTTGGGGCAGCCATTGCTCAGGGGAGTCCTGAACTAGTTAGTCTCCTTTACACATGGAGGTTAATCGCAGTGGTGGATATGAGAAAAAGGTCAGCATCTGTTGCCCGTCTTTGCTGCTAATTGTTGCGGAGACCGTTATGGAAGCCTTCCTGTAAGTTAATGTGGGTCCATTGAAAGATGGACTATGCTTCATGTCGCTATCGTCTTTACAGTCCCCCACGCGCTGATGTTCGTTTGCTCAGAATCTCAAATTAGGTTTTGATAACAGCGTCAACCCTTCAGATATAAAAGCACTCACTTAACCGCCACAAAGCAATGGTCATTTGTAAATGTGCTTGTTGCTGAGTTGCTTTGTTCTCTTCTTGATTTATAAGTCAGTGTGATAGTTTTTCTTGTTTTTTTTATGTTTTTTTTGTTATCGCTATGAATGTGGGGGTACAGCATACCGAAACAATTTTTGTACTCGACGGGAGGATGCAAAGTTGCTGTATAGTACACTTCGAGAAGATTCAATTTAATCTTTTGGAAACGAACATTAGTAAGCCAGTATGCATGTTATTTTTTATTTATTTTTAAAATACTTGCACTTATTGTTGTGGCATGATTTCATGCTTTCGACTGCCAACGATCAACGGTGCATCGCCACTACGACGAGAGTATGGGGGCACCACTGATGCAGTGCCCCTATTACCAGTTCACTGGTACTCATTTTCGCCAACCTCGGAAGGAGGTTGGCGGAAGGAGTCAACACATAACCTCCTTCACCTTCGGTGGCTGTTAGATAAAGGTACTGAAAAA
The DNA here is from genome assembly GCA_035128595.1 of Eptatretus atami. NCBI lineage: Eukaryota > Metazoa > Chordata > Myxini > Myxiniformes > Myxinidae > Eptatretus > Eptatretus atami. The sequence goes on along the minus strand of CM068952.1, from coordinate 14,894,892 downwards.
AACATCATCAACTGATTTTTGTCCTACAACCTATAAAATCTTCATTTCACTTCAATTTAATTATATATTGAACAATGGAGAAAACAAATCCCCTTCTTAGCACTTTCAAGACCCCTTTATTTAAGCAGTACTTGTAAATGTCCGTAACATTTTGTCCATCAAACTCGACAATAAATTCGCTGGCTTGCAGAGCCCAACAATGTCCTTATTACCTCCGCCATCGATGGTGAAGGAGGTTATGTTTTCACCCCCTTCTGTCTGGCTGTCTCTGTGTATTGGATGTCTCAAAAAGTTGTGGATGAATCCGGATTTAGAATTTTGTGGGCCACGGTGTGGTGTTGTGCATTGACAAGGGACAGAACACTGAATTAGATTTTGGTGAAGTCCGAATCCAGATCCGATCCGATAATTTTTTAAGTGATCTCTACCTTTGAGAAATAGAGTAAACTAATATATAGCACGATATCTCAAAAACGTTGTGGACGGATTCGGATGAAGCTTGGTGGCAGGTTGGGGTGTGACAAGAAGAATTGATTCGATTTTTGGTGAAGACCCAAATCTGGATACGAGAATTATTTAATTTTTAAAGTGATTTTCACCATTGAGAAATAGGGCCAAAATACAATATCTAGCATGATATTTTTCAAAAATGTATTGGGCCTGATATGTTCTTGTGGATCAGCACTACGTGCGAGGTATGCGCTCCACCGAGTGCCTTTCTAGTTACCCTTGCAAAGGATTTGGAGAGGGTATTTCATTTGGGTCCGTTGGTTTTGTTTGTCTGTCTGTTTGTTTGCCCACACAGAACTTTTTGTGTTTTCTCCGCAAGTGCTATTGTTGGATTAAGACAATTTTCAAACATTAGTGCGACTACTCATGTAGAATGTTTTCATGATAATTATGACGTCTGCAGATCACGTGGTGTGGCAGCCATATTGGAAAAACGGGAAAAATTTTGACCTCTGTAATCTCTAAACCGCACAAAGAAAAAAAATTAAAACTTGGCAATGGCAAGTAACTCGCTCATGGGGAATGTGTGATTTTTTTATGACGTCATAGGTTCCCTAGTTATCCAATCGGTATGAAAAATTTTGAGGGTCATCGAGAGATAAAATGGTCCACAGAAAAAAAAAATCATGACATCATCGTATGATGTCATTGTGCACATGGTTTTTGGCAGCCATAATTGGATTGACCCTAAACCTATAAAAAAATAACACCACTCAAAAGAAGTCCCTGACCGTGAGGAGTTTGGCAATCTCTGATTGCTGCTTTTTCTTGTAACTGATGTTTTGAAATGAAGTAGCATAAGAAATACACCAAAAGTATGTAAACCATTATCGAGGCCTAATTTTTTTGTAAACATTTGTAATTCTTACAACATTAACTTCACTAAAGCAGAAGGGAAAACCATCAATGCAAATAAGACTACGATTCATTGTATCTATTTCGAACAACCAGCCATTTACAGGCTGCAATGGTGAATGAGTGAATAATTCCTTCATTCTCACCTTAATTTAATTCACAGTCAGGTGTTTCATCAAAGAGTGGTGGATTGTGAGCTGGTTGTTCCCATCACGTGAAACACAGTATTCGACAGGTGAATGAAAGACTCCATGTGAAATAAATAAATACAAATTAATAATAAATCCTTGCTGTACTCCTGGCAATGTTTCTAATTCTGTCCTTATCATCAGTAAGGAATTATACTCATCTTCTTTCTCAAATCCGATTCCCTATTTTTCTCCTCCTGCCTCTTTTGATTGTTCAAACCTCAAGAGAATTTGTTTGTTATCGCAGCATACCCATACATCAGTAATGGATGCAATAAAACTGATCAATTTCATACCTGAATATCTGTGTCAAATAGAGCTGGTAGATGCTACAGAGATGCATACTCATCGCCTGGTGTTGGCTTAATTAGGGTGGTGGCTTGAATCCGAGAGTTTCTGATTCAAATACCCCTTAGCGTGAAATTTTAATACCAAGGGGTTGATCTGCCTGTCATACTTCCAAGGCGGCAAAATGAGTGCCAGCTGCCTGGTATCCCTGTGTCGGAGTGTGGACCGTCCAGGATTGTACACAATAGCAAGGAGACTCCTCAGGCACACCAAACGCTCTGCACAGAGTATGGTCCCTAATGGATGGAATTGATGCATGCACACTCGCCTCTAAATCCTCTATGTACACAGCCGCTCCCATGCCAAATAAATAAACAACAAATCCCCAGCCGTGCGATGTCGCCTTGCAGCACATGGAGTCCGAATTTGGAGGGAGCAGTTGAAATAAATTGAATTGATTCATTGCAGAATTAAAATAATAAATAAACAATCAACAATAAATAATGAATTTCTCAATCCAATTGTGAATGCATAACCTAAACGCAACGCGCTGTTTCATCTGAATCTGTAACTTTTTGAAAATAAATAAGTAATCAAAAATGAATGCTAATCGGATGAAATTGATGATCAAATCAAAAATACCCTTAATAGCCAATCACATTGGTTCACTTTCATGTCCAAAATCAGCTTCCTAGCTCAAAAATGCCTTGAGAATTGCCATGGCATGAAAAACGCAATAATAAAGTAATTAATAAATCATAATAATTTAGTAAATTATCAATGATTGATTAATAAAAGATGAAAAATATTGTTTTTGCCAAATCACTCTTCACTTTTTCCGCCAATTTCAGCATTCCGAGCTCAAAGATGCTGAGATATCGTCCGGACAAGCAAAAAATAAATTAACATTATATGAATCACAAAATATCTTTCTACCAAACACTTGGTTCACTGTCATGTCCAAATATCACTTCCGACTCAAAAGGTGCCTGAGATATTGCCAGATGAAAAAATAAAATAAATTAATAATTTAATAAATCGATATACTTAGTAATTGTCAATGGATTGATTAATCAAAAAATGAAAAATATTGTTTTTGCCAAATCACATCTTCACTTTTTTCCCCAATTCCAGCTTCCTAGCTCAAAGATGGCTGAGATACGCCCGGAAAACAAACGAAAAACACACGAAAACAAACAGAAAACAAGAGACAAAACGGCAGTAAAAAACTGAGTACATCCTTCCTTTGGCGCCTGCTCGCGATGAATCATGCATCACCTAGATAATGGGATTGGGAAAGGAGTGATGTATAAAACTGCAAAAACGCATAAAACCATTAGTCCCTTTGATACGGTTTCAAAACCATATTAAGGTTCAGATCAAGCCAAAATCAACTTTAGCCATCCACCTTCTCTCTGAAGGCAGAAAACTCAAAAGTAATGGTTACTTTAATGGAACATGTATTTCCTTTTCAGGACCTTTGAAAGTTGGTGGGTTGATAATTTCAGATGAGTTAAACGGCATCCTTTGGGTGCTTTCTTGTTGTAGTGCTAGAAGCCTTGAACAGCCTTGGAATGACTTTGTGATTACACGATGTTAGACAACTGTAGGAACCAAAATCCTAATTGCTCTGGTTCTACAGAGGGTAAACCTGTTTGCTTTTCTTATTGTTGAATACAGGAGGTTGCATTTGGTTGATGCATGTTTTTGCTTTTGGACATCTCTGTACATGCAGGGCACGGAAAAAGGGTCGCTGTGGTGCGTGGACTCCCGAGTACAGCCCGGACTGCTTGCAGACGCCTGGGCAAGGCCGTCTTGCCGTTCTACGCGCAGATCTTTCGTGCACCGCTCTCATCCACGGCATACCGGTAAACGATTCCCACTCCAAACAAACCAGCTAATTCTGAAAAATGGAGGAGTTTTGATTATTTAAACATTTTCACCTGGGAGAGAAAAGCGGAGTTTTGGCCAATGGAATTTTTTCACAGTTCGGGTGACGGCCTAGTGTGTGAGGCCACAAGATTGGCACTCAGATATCATGGGTTCAAATCATTCAAGGCATCAATAAAAGATTTGAGTTTTTAAATTTCGGAAACTGGCCTAAAGTTTTGATCCGGCATTAGACTAAAATAATGCAAATGGTGTTAATTATAGCCTTGAATGGTTGTGGTCTAAAAATCCTAAACCAAGTAGCTGTATCGAGTAAAATTATTGACTTGCAAAAATGGTGAACCTAACTGAACATTCATTGATATTATTACTTGCCAAAAAGAAGTTTTTGCAAGAATATGTTTAGTCAGCTGTATTTTTTTTTTTTTTTTTTGTATCTGTAATCACGTATAAAAATTCTGCACGAGCACAGTTATTCATTGGAAATTTTGTAACTTCGCATATAGAGGCCTAATAGAGGTCCCTTTCAGCGCATAAAATTTTGAAAGTCAGGTCAAAGGTCAGGTCACTTTGTCGCAAATCAGGGGAGTCGACGAACCCTTAATTTTTTGAGTAATTTTGATCGGATCGGTCTTCAAACTTCCCATGGGAAAAGTTCATGGTCTGGCGCTCAGCTGATTAATTTTTGGTGGCGATTGGCCTTGAAACCTTCCATATGTTTTTTTTTGTTTTTTTTTTGTCTGAAATCACGTATCAAATCACTCCTGCAGAGCACAGTTTATCATTGGAAATTTTTGGTAACTTCGGCATATCAGAGGCCTTAGAGGTTCCCTTTCAGCGCAATCAAATTTTGAGGTCAAGGTCAAGGTCAAGGTCACTTTGGTCGGCAAATCAGGGGAGTCGAACGAAACCCTTATTTTTTGAGTAATTTTAATACGAATCGTCTCCAAAACTTTAATGGGAATGTAGTATATGGTCTGGCGCTCTAGCTTGATTAGTTTTTTTGGTGGCGATTGGCCTTGACCTTCATGGTTACGCCTTAAGTCAAACATAATTTGACCCCAAGGTCAAATTTTCAAGTTTTAGAAACCATATCGTGTAGTACCCTCAAATTGAACACCTCGATGAGTGCTTCTAGATGATGGTCAAGCTTGAAAGAGCATTAATGAGTCATTTGTGACGTTTATGAGGCAAACACATATTTTTCATGGTTACTGCTGTAGAACGATTCTCATCGGGATCTTCTCGTAGGCAGATATTCCTGCAAGGAGTCGCTCCCTGGTGGATAGCAGCTCTGTTCACCTCAGTGTGACCTTTAAAGAAGTCACACGTGGTTCACCTTTTGGCAAGATACGGGTCACCCTGCGGTGACATTGGTTTATTATTTGTATTTAGAGGGCACACAACAAGATGATGCTCACTGACTTCACCACACACGTAATGGCTCCACCCTTGAGTGACTAGAATGGTACGAGTCAATGATACCGTTGAGGCAGGGGAAGGATCCCATTATCCC
>CM068952.1:14868000-14889448 GCA_035128595.1 Eptatretus atami | reverse complement strand
AACATTAATATCAGTCAGTCACCGAGTCAATCAGTGGTTCCAATGAGCTTTAATATATTAGACATATACATATTGTTACGGTTGTGGAAATTCACAAAAACACCATTCAGGTTCCCAGAGATCAGTTATTTCGATAAGTACATGTTTTAGGTTAGAATCCCCACCGATGTGTAAAGGGCATTGTTCGTGTGCCGGGCTGTGAATCTTTGAGGTAGTGTTATTCTTTTTCTATCATTTATTTTAACAACATCTACAAAACCCGATCATCCCCGAACAACAGGAACGCCATCATCTTCAAACAAACATCATAAAACCATCACTCCTCCTCGACAGCCGCAAAATGCCGTTGGTTATGGACGCGTGGCACAACAGTAAAGCCACATCACACTGTACGTGTGCAAACAGCCGCGGAGCGGCCGATTTGCATATTCGGATCAAAAAGGCGTCTTCCCCGAAATCACCCTGTGACGTAAGAGGTGGGGTTTCCCGCAGGGGTGAAGGTTGAAGGTTCGAAAGGGGGTGGAGCCAGTCTCGATGAAGGTTCAGGGAGCGGCTTTTCACCCCCCCCCCGGGCTATAAAAGGGCGGAGTGAATCGCCAGAGCCAGTCGGAGTCCGAGTTGGAGTTTGGCGTTGTCAGTCGCCAAAAGCAGTCGTCGTTGGGAGACGGGAGAAGTCACCAGGGGCAGTTGTCAGTGGAGAGTCGTCAGCCGGAGACGGAGCGCGTCGAACAGCCGGAGACGGAGCGCGTCAAACAGCCGGAGTCGAGCAAGCTACGTCACGGTCCGAGCAGACGGCCCTGAGTCGGTCGAGCGATGCTGAGGAGTGAGCGGGTCCTGAAAGAGCATCAACTCTAAGAGAGCAAGGCCCGTTCGCTCCTCTGAAGTGTCGTTGGCCAGGCCCGATCGACCAGGCCGCGGGAAAGGCCAAGCGACAAGGAGAGCCGCCCGCCAAGCTGCTCAAGCCCGCTCAAGCGACTGGCACGTTTTGCGACGCCCCAGGTGGAACAGAGACACAGGGGTCGCCGACCCAAAGACCCTCGAGCCATCACTAAGGGCGGCCAGGTAACCTGCGCGCCTCTCAACCAAAAAACCAGGTAACCTGCGCGGCCTCTCGAAGCCCTCGGTCAACCAGGCTCCCGAGTTTGAAATAAAAGGCTCGTGAGCCCTTTTCTTTCCTGAGTTTTTGTATGAAAGTCTGTGGCGCCTTGTCTGAATAAGTAGAACTGATTAAGTGCATGACTGTACATTATTGAATACATCGGCGGTAGGCTTTTGCTCGTGTCTTGTCCCTATTCCCCATCGATTGCTTGCCTGCTGTATAAATAAAATGCCCCATTGTATGAATGTACATCTGCTCGTTGCGTCACTTTCCTACCATTGACTGCCACGAAGCGTTCGGGAAATTAGCTGGCTATTAAGGCCGATAAACGTGACAATTTGGTCTGACGGAACTTGGCGATTTAAAACCGCTCGGCAAAACGCACACGGGACGAGCGCGCTTAGCGCTCGTTCCGTACAAGTCTCCGTCGAAGTATAAATTCTCGGTATTTCTGTCTGCGTGGATAATTAGGTATATCGAGATTCGGCGATTGACCCTGTACCACGCGGACAGGATATTGACAAGTTTATGGTGCGTTAAGGCATCCGTAGCAGGTTTTCGGGGTTATCCGGAAGGCTACGACTGAATTCCGGCTTTCGGCGGGCGTGCAACTGCGTTTGGGCTGAAGCGGTCGTGCGTGGCCGTCGGAACCCGCGTAATCCGTAACAATATATTAGCGGGGTATGCTACAACGTTGTAAGCAATAACGAACCGTGCGTGCTTCCCCATCCTCTTGGGTCGCTCACCTGCATTTGTTTTTTTCATTTATTTATATTTTCATTTACGGACGCTTTCTGACGGTTCTGTTATTTTTCCCGGGTGCATCGGCTTTGATGTCCATCGGCAGCCAAATTACCGTGCTTCTCAATTGTCTCGAGTCGCTCACCTGCATTTATTTTTTCATTTCTTGATATCTTCATTTATGAACACATTCGAGGGTTCTGTGATTTTTTTTCCCCGTGTATTGGTTTTTATGTCTGTTGGCAAGAGAAATTTCAGCTTTCTATGTCACCCGGAAGGTCTTAAACATTAATATCAGTCAGTGAGTTTGTGAGTGAGTAAGTGAATGAGTCAGTCAATGGTTAGAATGAGCTTTATATTAGATATGTCCCATGACATTTTGACAACGCTGCACTTCCAGTTTTGACAAAATATCTGCAACTAGTGTCCTTACCTCTGCCATCATGAGAACACACCCTGTCATACTGTATGTTAGGAATTGGTTTGAGGGCAATAACGATTGAACATCACGAGAACACACCCTGTCATACTGTAGCGTTAGGAATTGGTTTGAGGGCGATAATGATGACAATCTACAGTGGCGGCTCAACTCAAACTCAACCGAACCCCTCGGGGACATCTTGAAACGCCACCTGAGTGCCAGAGTCGACAGAACAAACATCACTAAGGAACTTGTGCATTGTCTTGCTCTGAAGGTGAAGTATTAAGCTTGCCATCCATCAAAATATAGCACAAATTGTTCGTCACGAGGACCGAATTGTGCTTGCGGCCAAAGATGGATCAACACCCGATGAAAAATCAAATACATAGTTGTAAATAAGCGGTTGCGAATTGGTACCTGCATATTTTCCAGCTGTAGCAATGCTTTTGGTAATACGTATAGTGCAAACCTTCAAACTGAAGTCAACCTTCTGAATTATATTTCCTCTTCAATTGTGAACGACAATGAATTGTGCACGGTCTGAATTACAAGTTAGCTTTCAATACGAATGTGATCTATTACACCTGCACTGCTGTTGAATTGGTAAAGTTTCCTTTGGATTAAAAAAGAAAAAAAAAAAAAAAGAAGAGCACAATGGATGAATGAATGCTTTTGTTTCTGTTCGCCCTTAAGAACACCATAATCAAAATACAATACACAATAGGTTACAAATCAGCACATTAATCCCCACAATATTTACATAAATCAAAGGACAGCTAATGTACATACGTGGTTTGACACCATTATTGGCACAAAATTTGAAATTACTTGCAGCGGCTCGAAGGCCAAAAGCCCTCTTCAGGCCCTTGGAAAGAATTAGCCGTGACTCATCTGCTGCTTTATGGGAAACTGGATACTACATGTGCCAAATGGACATCACTGCACAAGAAAACAACAGATAATACCATGCCAGGTCGACGGCACAGGGCAAAGGACAAACATGCCAAGGGCTTTTGGCATAACAACAGTGTGTGTGCAGACAACATGCTGCAACTGTAACACAGACATCGAGAGCTTCAAAGAACATTGGGTGCATGGTTTGCCCGTGCCAAAAGCAAAGCGCACGGCTGTTTTTTGTTGTTGTTTGTTTGTTTTTTAACATTGCTGGCCTGCTACACCACAAATCGGGGCAAGTAAACAAAGGCCATTTTCATCACCGAAATGTTTATGATTAAAAAATTTAAAACACCAAACAGTTTAAATTCTTCGATAAACCGCAAAGTTTGCCCGAAGAAAAAAAGCAACCCGATTTTATTAGTCGAGGACCGAAATAGTTAGCTTTGCTCATATTCCTCTTTTGAGTCCAAGAAAAAGTCTGGACACGGAAACACTTTCCAATCCCGGCCGCCTATTCTATCCCCGCGAGTGCATCTTCAGCCTAAACTTCCTCAAGCTACTCCACCTTACCCGACAGTGGGCCACGGTTCAGAATCGGCGGCGTGCCAGCAGCCGTGCTTGGCCATTGCGGATCGCTGGCTCTGTACCGTGAAACCCTTCGTGGCCAGAGCTCGAGGGCAAAAATTGCAACAAACTCAATTCCAGCAAAGCAGTCCTACATGTCCGTGACCACAAAGGACAGGTTCCAAATGAGGAGTCACTTCCCCTTTTTAGATTCTAATTTTAAGACCAAACAAGAAGCTATATTCCATAATAGTAACATTCAGATGTCTGCCAAGTATAGTTCAATTATCGTCTACCTCTTAACAAATTCAAAATCGTTTTTGTAAAACTGTGCACAGAAGAAAGCTTCTTTATTTATTATTTTTTTAAAAGTAATTTACCGAAGCCTTTCAGATGAACTCGCTCGACAATTGTCCTCCGCTATTAGCAGATCTCCTTGCAAGGTGCAGAGAAGTCTAGAAAGTAAGCACTTTGTGCTCTGCAACTACTTTCCGTGCTCAAAGAAACAGGCTTCTGTGGCTAGGCAGAGACTTTTATCTGTGTCGGCTATGTCTCGCTGCAATAGCTATTTATGTTGGCAGCGCAAGGGCTGACAGTTTGATGGCCATTAAGAGATTGCAAGCCAACATCACCCACAGCACAGAATGCCCAAAAATGTCCTCCGAACAGCCAAGTGTCAGATTACTTTTCATGCTCAATGGGAGTCAAAAAACATCCCGCTTTGTCTTGCTTGAATGCCCCAGAGGAACGGTTGTGGAAACTTTACTTTTAAACGATCGGGCAAACATTTTTGTTCCACTTGTGTGATAGAAAGATTAGCCCTCAAAGTCAGCGATTCTATCAACAGACATCAAATATTTGATAATTGGTTCCAAAGTTAAGTTTGTGAAGGAAGCGAAAGGCGCATTGGACACCTTGAATGTATTTTGCGAAATTTAAAAACCGCACAGTTCACGGCACCCGGTTGATTTCAGGCAACCTTTGTTGTTTGGGGAAAAAAAAACATGATAGCAAGACTATTGTGTACTTCAGCTTCAGTTAACTGCATCACAGCATGCAGGAATTTCAACAACAGTCCAAAATTCTGAGAATTTAGTGAGTGTGATCATTGAAACCCGAGCGATATTGCCCCCACACGTACGAACGTGACGCTTTTAAAGAATGTGCTAAATGGTGCTAACGGCTCAAGATAATGGCAAATTCAGCATAGCATTGGGTTGACGGAAATCTATCCTGTTAGTTGCATCATTTGCAGTGGCACCAATCCACTGCTATTGCAGACTCCAAACAAAAAGCAGGTCCCTTGGGATTTAACTAAACAGACTCGGCTGCAATAGAAAGCAATTGTATTTACCTTTCAAAAAAATTCTTTCAAGAGCAAGGCATGTCCATAATAGACACAGTACCCATTCCTCCCCCCTTCCCCACTTTTTTTCCCCGCTCTACATCTAGACAGGCTAGACAGCTGAGGCAAGTGCACATACCTCTAAACCAGTGGTCCCCAAAACTGTGGCTCAAGGGCAACATGCTGCCCACGAGCCACGGTTGGGACCAAAATGATACCCGTGACACCCTCTGACATTACCAACAGCCACAGGAATTTTAACAAAAAGTTTACATCCTAAAAAAGTTAACATGTTAACAACTACTCTCCATTAGTTCATACACCCAAAGATTTTGTGAAGCTAATTGAAGTCTCTGCAGTGTCAAATATTGCACCGAGTTGCTGTTTCATATGCAGCCTATGGCTGCTGGTTGCATCATTTTCTGGAATCACAGCTGTGCCCGTCACCAGTAAGCTGGTACCCTTTTGCCGGCATCAGAGGGATGACGGGCTTAGTCAACCCACCTGGTATTATTTCGACAGCACAACAGGGGCTCAAACTCAAGACCCTAAGATCTTAAGCCAACCACCTGAACTGTTAAGCCAACACCAGGCTCATTGCACTGTGTGAGAACATAATGATATTTAAAAACACACACACACACACACACACACACACACACACACACACACACACACCACACACACACACACACACACACACACACACACAGCCTGTAGTGTGTTTAACTTGCCAAATGTTGTTGGTCCTTGGCTTGAGAAGGTTGTCACTGCTCTAAACTATCCCACAAATCCCAGGTAATTATTGAGACACTCCACAAGGTTAGTTTTTTTAACAATTGTAATTATAAAGTGGAAAAAATCAAAATTATTTCAATCAAGCAATTTTATTTCATTTTCATCAGCAATCACATAATTCTGTCCACAATTGCCGGGGGAGAGGGCGACGTAGAAATAAATACGGTCGGCAGATGGAAAATAAAATTAATCCTGGCCGGCTTACTATTTCATCTAAAGAGGTTTTTTTAGGGTACCTTGACAAAAGAATTATTTACAGTTTCACCAAAAGAAGGGATGTATCCCTTATCCCCAGCTCAAATTGACATTAGTTTACATCACTGCTCGTTAGCGTGTTTTGGCATTCCCATTTGAACACATAGCTCATTGGATGCTGGGATCCCAGATTGAAATCCTACAAACTGGTTTCACTTGTCTATACTTTGTTCATGTCCTTGTACATGTGCACAGACTCCTCCATTAACACACCAAGAATAATCATGGCTCGGGTAATGTTTAAATGTTTGGGATGTTTAAATGTGTGCGTGTGTGCATGTGCGTGTGCGTGTGTGATATTGTTGCGGTTTTTGGAAAGACCCTGGTGAGTTATATTCAACCAATAAAATAACCCTGGGGTTTAGATATTCCAAAGTGATTCTGTTTAGTTCGGTTTCCCATCCTCTCGTATCAGGGATTGGGAAATGCATTGTGATTGTAGTGAGAACCTTCCCCATTGTTCTCTTTCTCCTTCCCAAACCTACATTCTCCAACTCCATATTCAAACTTCATTCCCAAACACTCATTCTCAAACAACCATCCATAATCCTTCATTTTCCAACACCTGTACTCAAACTTCACTCTCATGCTTATTTTCCAAACGACATCACCTCACTAGTACTTATAACAAGCGAATTCCAGCTTTGCAAATGTCATAACCCTCACCATTCAAGCATTCTAATCATCGTGGCATGAACAGAGACCAGCACCCCACCCCCGCACTCTGGGGAAGAATCCCAGCGGCTGGATCCCAGTGCGAAACAGCCAATCGGTGTTGGATGTTGAAAGCGGACATGATTAAAGACGGTCCAGGGGCAATAAAAAGCCAGACCCGAGTAGTTTGTGGAGAGTTCATGTGCAGATAGAGTGCAGTACAGTTCAAGACAAGAGAGCAGTTCAAGTACAGTGCAGAGCAGGATGTCCCTGAGGGCTGAGTTCCAAGTCCAGATCCTGGGGAAGGAGTCTGGCCTGGTTACCGGGCTTCCAGAGTGCCAGGCGGAATGAGAAGGCACCAAGCGGAAAGTGATGCACTCCAAGCAGAACACAAAGGCGCCTAGCTAAGCACACCCCAAAGTAAGGTCAGATTAGGGATGAGAGCCTGCGCCGGAGCAGCGCGTCGCTGCATCCACTCCAGGGGCCTCCGTCTGGCCCACCACAAGCCAGATGCCTGGCCCATCCCCGTTTCCTTGAGATGCCGATCAACCTGCTGCAACCATGAGTTGCGTGGTCGGTTCGTTCGCCTCCTCCACTCACGAGGCTCCCTTGCTGAGAGAATCTGGTGAGTAGGATAAGCATCAGGAAAACGAGCCAATGTCCATACAGCTGCAGCTGACGCTCACGGACTATACAGGTAACAAATCTCATCTGAGTCTCTCTCAGCAACCACTCGTTGCACACAAAGTCCGACGAGCGATAGCCAAGGAATTTCCGAAAAGACCTGGTACCAAAGGAGTTAAATCTCTGTCTCAGATCCCTGGTCAAAGTCCAAGTCTCACATCCGTAGAGCAAGACTGGAAGCACCAAGGACCTGAACACTTGACTTTCGTCGTCCTGCATACGTACCGACAGTGCCACACCCATGGTCCAGTGAATCCATGACTCCCCAGGCCTGACCCAGACGACAATTGACCTCTGGCTCACAGCCAGCGGAGACATGAATATCACTGCCAAAGTAAGCGAATCTCTCCGTGACTTCTAAATCCTCACCACAAACAGGCACAGACAAAGAAAGCAGCATCCAAGCTGTCATTGAAAGCTTGGATATTCGTTTTGACCCAGGTAACCCGTAATCCCAACGGCCCTGACTCCTCATTCAGCACCTCGAGGGCCCCCAAAAGGATATCCGAGACTCCGCAAAAGATGAGTGCATCATCTGCGAAATCAACGTCAGAGATCTTAACATTCCCAAATGATGCACTGCACCTTGATCTCTCCGACATCCTCCCAGAATCCAGTCCATATAAGCGCTGAAAAGTATGGGGCCAATACACACCCTGACGAACTCCAGTCACAATTGGAAATAAATCAGAGATGGAACCACCGCACATCAAGCACTCTCAGTGCCAGACTATAGTTCAGAACATCAGATTGATCAGTTTGGTGGCACCCCACGAAGACCAAGAATCCTCCAGAGGCCATCTCAATTCACTAAATCAAATGCTTTGCAGAGGTCAACATAGGCTGCAAGCAGCCCCTGCCAAAACTCTCGTCTGCATTCAATGAGGACCCGAAGAGCAAGGATACGGTCAATCGTTAACCTCTTTGGTGTAAGGCCTGACTGCTCTGGGCACTGGTGCTCAAGCAGATGGTGGCGAACCCCATCAAGAATTATCCCGAGCAAAGACCTAGTCCAGCACTAAGAGCAGCGTCACCCTCGTAGTTGTTGCAGTCCTGGTGATCACCTTTCCCTTTCCAGAGAGGGACAACAAAGCCCCTCCTCCAGTCAGTTGGGATGATGCCTGTGCTCCAGGCAGAGCACAGAACTGCATGCAACGACACGAGTGCAGCATTTCCACCAGCCTTGAGAAGTTCAGCATGGATGCCACAGATCCCAGGAGCTTTCCCATTTCAACCGGTTGACCGCAGCCCATGTTTCCACAAACGAAAGTTGATTGGAGGGTCAGCAATAGGAATAGTAACACCCCTGACATTCAGCTCAACAGCTGGTGGGTCAGCCTGGTACATCGCTCAAAGTAAAAGGCCCAGAGGGCCTTCACCTCGGACTCCTCCACAAGAGCCCACCACCCTTCTCTCTAACTGCAGTACACCGAGGGATGGATTTGGAGGGACACAATACACGAATTCCTCTGTAAGCAAGACGAAAATCACTTGACCACCCACAGGGATGCTCTACCCCCTCCAAGATTCCTTGCACATAGGCCTCCTTGTCTGCCCTCAGTGCACGTACCGTTTTACACCTCAACTCCCTGAACAGCTTAGTTCTGCGACTCTGGTAATGGTATCCAGTGCCTTGAGAGACAAAAATTTGTCTTCACCCAACGGTGATTCCAGACATCCACCAGCAACATCAAGGATGGTATCTTGAAGGCACTCCACAACTCTTCAGGATTCTCCAAAGCACCCAGACCCCCCAAATCTCCACTCAGCCTGTTCGCAAACTCCTCAGCTACCCTCTCATCCTTGAGCTTGCAAACATCCAGCCTAGGCTGGGATGGTACCATTCTCCAACATTTAAGTTACAGCTTCAGATTGCAACAACAAGCCTGTGCACATTGAACTGAACACACTCCGTGTACCGTGAATCTCCACAATACGACGGTACTGATACTGCATCACATTCAGCCGACAGCATGTCAACATGCCAGCAACCATCAGACAGCGAGCAATCTTTTTGCCACATCACCAGCATTGGAATACAAAGTTCAGCGATAACCTGTGGGCGCTGAAAACATGAACCACCAACCTAAGTGCACGACTTCTTGCAAAATCAAGGAACTTGGTGCTATTGCGGTTCACAGTTCCAGACCCATAGGGACCAACACATGTCTCATAACATCCCTGTCAGTGCCAGTCAATGCATTGAAATTGCCCAAGACTAGAAGAGTATCCTGCCTGGGGCAATGATCAACCAGACTCGAGAAGGGCGTAGAATGTGGTCCTTCACGGTGAGATCACTCACCTCAGTCAGAGCATATACAGAGACAGGGAACAACACCCAAGGAGTGATGAATCCTCAGTCTACAAGATGCTCGTTGACCAGTGTTACCTCAATTATCATGGGAGTCAGCTTATTGGACACAGCAAAGGCAAACTCCTTGGGCATGTAACCATCAAAGTGACCAGACCAGTAGTAGGTGTAACCACCCGCCATGATTTCACCACTATCCAGTCTCCAAACCTCAGAGTGTGCTACAATACCGATGTTCAAACGCTGGAGGTCTGATGATAACAGAGAACAGGTGATCATCCTCTCTTTGGGATAGGATTTCCAGGCACCCACCCGAAGGGACTGCCTCAGGTTAACCCAAGGAGACCGCCATCTGGTGGATGACACCTCAGACCACCCTGCCACACACCACCGCAATCTGACCTTGGAAGTTTAACCCCATGCTTTACCTCCTATCATCAATAAATGGGGTCCCTGAGGTTTTGGTCCCAATCCCATCATCCAGTGAGCTGCCCAGCTAAGGAAAGCGGCACAAGAGGAACTTCCATGGAAAGGGTTTTCAATTTTCTTCACGTTTATGGGTTTTGCGGAATGAAGGGTTTTACGGTGGCCAGAGTGCAAATCCTGCCACCAACCTCCCAGAAAAAGTAACCCAACTGCATGAGGATGTCTGCAGACAGTTGGGCACAAAGTGCCAAAGGGAAAGAAGGTGCTCGAAGAAGAACGCAAAGGCGCCAAGCGAAGCTCTCCCCAAGCGCCAAAGCGGAACGGGTGCTGAACAGAGTAGAACTGACTATCTCTCATATGCCTTCACACACACACACCATAATACCCTTGCATCTTCCAGTGTCTCACAATCATTGACTCGCACTGTTGATATAATTTCCTGGACGGAAGAGGTGCCTATGTTGTGTGTAGTGATAAGTTGAATGCATAAGGGGTTCTTTTGAGCACGAGGGGCTAAGACTGTTTCTTGTGTGACACTGCAATCTCCTGTAAGTAAATACATGCCTTTCAAACAACTTATTTCCAAATCTGCTCAGTGTCTATTTTCTACATTGGTTAAACATAGTACGTCATTCGTAGATGGGAGGTTGCACCCAATGATTCACTACTTAGCTCACTTCCCACTTAAGCTTCTGCTCGGCCGAACCTAATTAATAGAACCTAATTAATGTGAATGTGTGTGTGTGTGTGTGTGTGTAAATGTGCGCGTGTGCGTGTGAATGTGCGTGTGTGTGTGAATGTGTGCGAATGTGTGCGTGTGTGAATGTGTGCATGTGCATGAATGTGTGTGTTGTGTGTGTGTGAATGTGTGGTGTGAATGTGTGTGTGAATGTGTGTGTGAATGTTGTGTGTGAATGTGTGTGTGAATGTGTGTGTGAATGTGTGTGTGAATGTGTGTGTGAATGTGTGTGTGAATGTGTGTGTGAATGTGTGTGTGAATGTTGGTGTGTGAATGTGTGTGTGAATGTGTGTGTGAATGTGTGTGTGATGTGGTGTGTGAATGTGTGTGTGAATGTGTGTGTTGAATGAGTGTGTGTATGTGTGTGGTGAATGTGTGTGTGTGTGAATGTGTATGTGTGTGTATGTGTGTGTATGTGTGAATGTGTGGTGTGAATGTGTGTTGAATGTGTGTGGTGAATGTGTGTGTGAATGTGTGTGTGAATGTGTGTGTGAATGTGTGTGTGAATGTGTGTGTGAAATGTGTGTGTGAATGTGGTGAATGTGTGTGAATGTGTGTGAATATGTGTGTGAATAATGTGTGT
Source organism: Eptatretus atami (assembly GCA_035128595.1). Classification (NCBI taxonomy): domain Eukaryota; kingdom Metazoa; phylum Chordata; class Myxini; order Myxiniformes; family Myxinidae; genus Eptatretus; species Eptatretus atami. The sequence goes on along the minus strand of CM068952.1, from coordinate 14,877,931 downwards.
GTATGCGTGTGTGTGCGTGTGTGTGCGTGCGTGCGTGTGCGTGTGCGTGTGCGTGTGCGTGTGCGTGTGCGTGTGTGAATGCGTGTGTGAATGCGTGTGTGAATGCGTGTGTGAATGCGTGTGTGAATGCGTGTGTGAATGCGTGTGTGAAATGCGTGTGTGAATGCGTGTGTGAATGCGTGTGTGAATGCGTGTGTTGAATGCGTGTGTGAGTGTGTGTGAATGTGTGTGTGAATGTGTGTGTGAATGTGTGTGTGTGAATGTGTGTGTGAATGTGTGTGTGAATGTGTGGTGTGATGTGTGTGTGAATGTGTGTGTGAATGTGTGTGTGATAGTGTGTGTGAATGTGTGTGTGAATGTGTGTGTGAATGTGTGTGTGAATGTGTGTGTGAATGTGTGTGTGAATGTGTGTGTGAATTGTGTGTGAATGTGTGTGTGAATGTGGTGTGAATGTGTGCGAATGTGTGCGTGTGTGAATGTGTGCGTGTGTGTGAATGTGTTGCATGTGCATGAATGTGTGTGTGTATGTGTGTGTGTGAATGTGTGTGTGAATGTGTGTGTGAATGTGGTTGTGAATGTGTTGTGATGTGTGTGGTGAATGTGTGTGTGTGAATGTGTGTGTGTGTGAATGTGTGTGTGAAATGTGTGTGTGAATGTTGTGTGAATGTGTGTGTGAGTGTGTGTATGTGTGTGTGTGTGAATGTGTGTGTGTGTGATGTGTATATGTGTGTGTATGTGTGTGAATGTGTGTGTATGTGTGTGTGTGTGAATGTGTGTGTGAATGTGTGTGTGAATGTGTGTGTGAATTGTGTGTGAATGTGTGTGAATATGTGTGTGAATGCGTGTGTGAATGCGTGTGTGAATGCGTGTGTGAATGCGTGTGTGAATGCGTGTGTGAATGCGTGTGTGAATGCGTGTGTGAATGCGTGTGTGAATGCGTGTGTGAATGCGTGTGTGAATGCGTGTGTGAATGCGTGTGTGAATGCGTGTGTGAATGCGTGTGTGAATGCTGTGTGTGAATGTGTGTGAATGTGTGTGTGTGTGAATGAGTGTGTGTGTGAATGTGTGAATGTGTGTGAATGTGTATGTGTGTGTATGTGTGAATGGGTGTGTGAATGTGTGTGTGAAGTTGTGGTGTGAATGAGTGTGTGTGTGTGAATGTGTGAATGTGGTGAATGTGTAGGTGTGTGTATGTTGTGAATGGTGTGTGTGAATGTGTGGTGAATGTGGTGTGTGTGGTGAATGTGTGTGTGAATGTGTGTGGTGAATGTGTGTGTGAATGTGTGTGTGAATGTGTGTGTGAATGTGTGTGTGAATTGTGTGTGTGGAGAATGTGGTGTGTAATGTGTGTGTGAATGTGGTGTGAATGTGTAATGTGGTGATGTGTGTGGTGAATGTGTGTGTGTGTGAATGTGTGTGTGAATGTGTGTGTGTGAAATGTGTGTGTGAATGTGTGTGTGTGTATGATGTGTGTGTGTGAATGTGTGTGTGTGTGAAATGTTGTGTGAATGTGTGTGGAATGTGTGATGTGTGTGAATGTGTGTGTGTGTGGTGACATGCGTGCTGTGAATGCGTGTGTGTGATCGGTACCTTTCCGAGTGACGTAGAAAGCTGAAATTTTGCGTGCCGATGGACATCGAAGCCGATACACCGGAAAAATCACAGAACCATCAGAAAGTGTCCGTAAATGAAAATATGCAAAAATAAGTGCAGCCTTGTTGTGCGCACTGCAGGTCAGCGACCAAAGACAATGGGGACAATGGGAGGTCATGCTGCAACTGCTGCTATTTATGATGTACTTACGTACAAAGCATGGTTCAGCATTGCTTACAATATGTAAGCATACAGCACCAGTGTATTTATATATTTAATATAAAGGTCTTTATAACCACTCACTGATTCACTCACTGACTCACTCACTGATATTAAAGATCGGTACCTTCTGGGTGAAGTAGAAAGCTGAAATTTTGCGTGCCGGTGGACATTGAAGCTGGTACACCAGGAAAAAATCATGGAATCGTCGGACAACATCAATAGATGAAAAGAAAACAAAAAAAAATGCAGGTGAGTGACACGAGACAATGGGGAGGCATGACGGTTCATATGCTTACACACAATTTTGAAGCACCCCCGCTAGTGTGTGTATATGTATGTGTGTATGTATGTATATATATATATTATATATATCATATTCTGCCTTTCTTTGTACCTAAAATATGCAAATTCAACATTGGGTGTTGTTTTTTTTTGTTCTGGGAAAATTATTTTACAGGATCTAAGTCATAGTGGAACACACACACACCACACACACACACACCACACACACCACACACACACACACACCACACACACATGGATATGCAGATGAATACATGAGGTACAATACAGGACCATTGGATGAGACCACCTCATCCACTGAGCTTGGGGCTTGCAGAACATCATTTCCATGGGCACTCTGGGTACTATGCCTGGTGTTGGCTTAATGGTTAGGGTGGCGGGCTTTGGATCCGAGGGTCCTGAGTTCAATCCCGCTCAGCTGTTGAATTAATACCAGGTGGGGTTAACTCGACCTGTCATTCTTCCGAGGTCAGCAAATGAGTACCAGCATGCTGGTATACTGTGTCGGAGTGGTGACCCGTCCAGGATTGTGCCCAATAGCCAAGGAGACTGCTTACGCAGCAGCAACGCTCTGCACAGAGTATGGTCCCAATCTTTCCTCTCTCTCTGGGTACTAGTGACACCACAGTAATGGTGCTGTCGCTTTCTCAATGCACTCAGCAGGGCATTTCCTCAGGAGGAATTTCTTCCTCCCCATGAATAACAATCTATGGACATTGTCTGCTCCTATCCTTTTCAATGCTGAATGTCAAGCAAGGAAGCAGCACCAACCATTTTTTAATTCTTTTGTGATGACTCGGCTGGCTGTGAACCGCCAACCTCCCAGATTCGGTGTGATGCTCTAACCATTACACCACCGAGTCTGGTTCATTTTAAGATCGGGTTTGCTGTTCTCTCATTTTTTATCATTATTTTTATTTTTTTTGTAATATAAATATATATATAATATATAATATATATTTTACATCAGCATTATAATTTTCTTTTACAATCTTTTGAAAGGTAGTAGGGCAGTTAAATAGGCCCACGTGTACCCCATGAATACTTATGCAAACATACTTTTTTAGAATCCTTAAGGTGTCTAGTTATCATTTTTAGATGCTAACAAGGAAATTAGGTTGGTCTTGGGGTCTACTTGGCTGCCATCTTGGATTTTTGACATGCCCAATTATCGAAAAACAGAAATTTTCCTAACTTTTGAACCAAACATGCTAGAAATATAATTGAAAACTCTATTCCATACAATGTTGACATGACAAATTTATTTATAATATTTTTAATATTTGATAATGCTTTATGGGTCATACGTCTCAAAATGGTGAAAAAACATGCCGAAGGAATCGTACACCGTCTATGCCTTGTGTTGGGTCCGTGGTGGTTATTGGCACATATAAACTGACCAACAACATTGTAACTCTTATTTCATATTGTATGGGCCTTACTTACTGGCATCTGATAACTGTGTCAGCAATGGTCATTCCTTGTAAAAAAATTGTAACCTTTTGTCTTGTTTGTCAGTTTTGCTAGAACTCCAAGTCCATGTTGGGCCTGGGTAAGAATAGTCTCACTCACCTTATGTATCAGTATAATACCCTAAAATGAGGTAGCTTCATGAAGTGATAAGATCCTGGAACTTGAATTTTAAATTAAATACAACTAGCATAACCGCGCTCTGCGCGACATGTTGGGGTGGGTGTGTTTGAGAAAGGAACTGATGCAGAGTATCAGTAGTAATTTTACTTTAATGAGTAAGTGGAATACGATTTCACAGTTTCAAGACCATTTTATTTACTTTTTTTTGTACCATGCACTTCATTAGGTCTTTGAAGATAATGTAAGCCGAATATCACGTTACTCGAGCGCAGAACAAAGTCGAAGATAGCGCGACACGAAACCACAAACTCGGAAATAATATATAAGATAATAAGAATTTATGCTGTTTCCCATTGTTGCCGTGTTATACTTACTTTACCTTCCAAGAACACTAAATAATACTTTGTTTGTTTCGGGTGTTAAGATTTTTTTTTGCATTGTATCAATGTATGGGCCTTACTGACTTGACCCTGTTGAAGAATCGGTGTCATTTACTGCATGGAAACTGAACAAAACCTTTGTTACTCTAATTTTAACATTGTACGGGCCTTACTGACTTGTGTCTGTCGAGGCAGCGGTGGTCATTCGCTATGTGTAAACCGACCAACAGCATTGTTACTCTGTAAACGATTTTTCCTCAATTGCTTCATCATATTTTCTTCTGGTTTCAGGTGCATGCAACGGCGATGGTGCAAAACTCGTCTGTAGAATGTAGATAGACGTATTGCTTAGTTGGTGGAGGGTTCACATCATAGTCAAGTAGAAACTAACCCAACTATGCCTAAAGGAGAAAAACGCCGAGCACTGAAAGTCCAGTTAACTCTCAAGCTTAAAAAAAAAGTCTCTTCCCCCAACTGTATCTTGCATGTGACTGGTATTAATAGTTATGGAATTTTACATCATTTAGCAGTATCAAAGCAGATCCCTCGAGAACTGGTCTTCCTGCATATGACATCCGTGATAACAGTTTAGCTGAACCTTCAGGGTCTTCCTATCATATGGAGAATATATATGCAGTCAGATACCTGATTCATTAGAAGGTGTTGAACTGGACGCCATTGGTTATCACAGAGGATGTTACCAGTACTTTACAATGTCCCTTCATCGGCTAACTGAATACAAAACCAGCCCTCAACATCTCAAGCGGCACTTCGGCGATCGCCTCGCTAAAACAGTCAGAAACTGTTCTTTTCGGCCTGAATGCATCTTCTGTGATAAAAATTGATCTGAAGCTACCTGGGCGATCAGGCAAAAAGGAGAAACCTATCAAGTTCACCCTACCCACAGGTTTGAAGCGTATTGAACCTCAAGCATTAGCATTTGGGGAACAGCAGTTTATAACCGCAAGGTTGAAGTGTTGACCTTTTTGCAAGAGAAACTAAATTTCACCCAAGTTGCCGACGAGATTTACAAAGGCATACCGCACTCATCATCCGTGCTGCAGAGAATGCAAAACGTGATGACACTGAGCAGGTTCAAAGTTAGAAAAGTTCTGTTTTTTGATAATCGTGCATGTCAAAATCCAAGATGGCAGCCAAATAGACCCAAGACCAACCTAATTTTCTTGTTGACATCTAAAAATGTTAACTAGACACCTTAAGGATTCTAAAAAAATAAAGTATGTTTGCATAATGTTTTTGGGGGGGGTGCGCGTGGGGACTATTTAACTGCCCTACTAAGCGGGTTTGAAGTCGAAGAGCTTGGGATTACTGTAAGGTTTATGTCCAAACAATAAAACTTTAATTTTGCTCATCATCCTCCCTAAGCAAACTGGCCATCCAGTAAATGTTGCCATATAAAGGCTTTCTACATATTACGTATACAAAAAGAAGGAAATTTGCCCCCACCCAAACCGCCCACTTTTATATAATAAATACATCCTCCCCTTCTTTTCGAAGTGGCTACATAATTTGAGTTTTAAAAAACCCATAAAACCCATGGTACTTTACTGCTGAGGTTTATAAACATTTAATTATTGAGGTTTGTTTGAAAGACCATATGAGAGACGAGAACGGTTTGTTGTGGTAAAAGAGTAACAATGGTGAATGTTTGAATTTATTTATTTTTTCATTGAATTTTTTTTTTTTTCCAGAGCAGCTCGGCAGTCGGCTTGTACAGCCATGCATTGCACCAGAGTCTGAAGGCTCAGCCACACTACTGACTGGAGAGGCCTTGCCAAGCCAGCTGGAAGGCTTTTTACCTGGAGAGCGTACGTGGAGCGACCAGTTGGGCTGTGGACAGCAGGGTGCATTTTGCAGCGGGCCTCACACTCCTCCAGACCATCATTTTTAGCGTACCCATTTGAGGCGCCGTTAACAGGGGTCAAACAGAAGGACTGGGGTTTCTTTACCCGCGTCCCATGCTTTTTTAACGGTGTGGCGATTCCGCCATAGGCTATGGGCCTTTGGCACAGCTTGCTAATTCTCCTCTTCTAGGTAAATCCAGAACGGCCTACTCAGCTTCCCATTTTCTGCTGCTCTCACTTTTTATTCCCAGCATATTGGATATGCGGGACATCAACCATTCCTTTTTCCTCCATCTGCTGGAGTCTGGAATGCAGCTTTCTAAAGGCCATGGACCAGCAAGGCGTGATGACCACATTGAAGATCATGGTTTCACAGACATTTGCATGCCGGCATGTGCCGGAGACTCCAGTAGGTGACACTGATAGCATTTCAACTACTCCAGGGCCTACTGTTTCGCTGAGGCTATAAAAACGGGGATTGAGGATGGCGAGGTGCATAAAGAGAAATTGGTGACCTTGGCTGTAGTCTGCCTGAGAGTGTCATGTCTCTGGCATTACACGAAGCTCGCAAGCGACCATATGACGAAGAGCAAACAACAAGATTGCCATTTGACTTGGCATTGCCACGTGGACATGATTCTGAAACGTTACCCCAGATCATGTTCCAAAGTCCTGTTTGTACAAGTGCCAGTCAGAGGGACGACTCGTGACCTCGGCGTTGACTCAGATGACAGGGTCTAATGATGGAATTTGCAAGAAAGAGGTTGCATTTGAACAAAATACCATCTCCAATGCAGAACTCTCACTCCCTGTGTCACAGTTTTCCAGGCTGTAACTTGTCAACCGCTTTGCGGCAAGAACAGGAGGTCTCCATGACTTTGGCTGGGCATTGTGGCAATGACAAATGTGGCTTCTGAGCATCCGAAAATTTTGAAGCACTTAAGAGTCCAATGTACAAAATGCTCACATCATCGTCCTACTGGCTCCATATTGCATATGGAAGACAAATCTACACCGAATCCATGGTGTTGGACAAACACCTGGGCCTGTAGAAGTATGTTCATGTGAAAGTATTCCACCAAGAGGACGTCGGGCTCGAGGAGGCCGTGGTCGTAGAAGCGGCGGCCGCCTCAGCAGGAGCTGTCCAAGCAGTTTTTTGTCACGTGCACTACGTAAGGCTCGAGCAACTGAGGATGCAACCAATAGCATCTGGTTACCTTCCAGCCCTCTTCATTAAGCCATAGCTTTCCAGGCCAGTCTTTCCAAAGCATTTCGCGCTGAACTCGGTGGAAGCACTGGAAACCTTCACGTTTCGACTTGTGGTAGTAGGGAAGTGGAGCAGTCGCCCTCGCCTCCGATAGTGAGAGGAGCTGACAACCTGGATTGGCTTCACGAGAGCAAGAACCTCCTTCGATCTCTCAGTTTGGGCGCAGGACCTGGTGTCTCCTCCAAAGCTTGAGCCTACACATGATGCCGCAGAAGGGGTTCGGATGGCATGGGAAATCAGAAAGCACGGACTTCTGGAGGGAGGTGCGGTTGCAAAACCCCCGTATTCGTTCAGTGCCTTATCTTCTTGGCCATCGAATGCTCATCCGAGAAACGCCTCCTCGTGCGTGACATTTACAAGTGGATTCTGGATAACTTCCCGTACTTTGCACACACAACCACGCTGGAAGAACTCGTTCGGCATAACTGTCTCTCAAAAATGCTTCCGACGTGTGGAGAGAGACAAAAAACAGGTAAGCTTGTGCAGCCATGTTTTGTTACAATGCTAATTGTACTTTATTTTGGATCCAGAGCTTCTGTCATAGTCCTTGTATCCACTTAATGCTTCGTTTGTGTCTCACTAAACCAATTTGTAATTGCTACTTCTGCAGAATGTACTATTTACAGAGCGTCGATGCTGCCAAAGCAGTTTCTTGGCAAAGGTTATACTGGGTGGTGTGGTGTGCGTGCGTGCGTGCGTGTGTGATTTTGGTGTTGTGCATCTTCCATAAACATTAAATAAAACATAAACAGGTTTTTTTTTGGCTATTTTTGAGCTGAGCTTAATTGGAAGGGGCTGCTCTGGCACTGGTATAAAATCATGGAAACAGGTTTCATCACGGGTATTTGAGAGAGGGGATGAAGGGTGTGTAGTGGTGTGTGAAAGGGAGGTCAATAACACTTCCAGACTATTAAAATGCAATGAATACATAGCTATTAGAGGAGGAATGAGTGTGGGAGGAGTGAGGTAGTAAAGGAATGAGATTGGAGAAGATATGAGTGTAGGGTAGGAGAGGGGATGTCTGTAACGTACTCGTACAATAGGGAGGGGGGGATGGGTGAGGATCTAATGCTCTCATTTTTACACACAATAATCAATAAGCTGTCCATTATCATTTTTGTTGTGGACAACCTGAAAAGTAAAGGGAATGGGGTAAATTAAGGGTTTCAGTCGCTTCACTGGTTTTATTTGATGTCTGAACGGTCCTTGTTTTTAACTGCAATTGTAATATTGATGGCAGCTTTCCCACTTGCTGGAGTTTCTCCACTCAGAATCCGGCCACACTGTATCCTTCAGACGACGTCGTTGCATTTTGAGGCCGTGGAATGGGCTTGGCTCGGTACCTGCTGCCAAAGATGTCATTTCTGTTTTTATTTCTCCTTCTTCTAAATGAAATTGCATCGAGGAAAGTTGAAGTACATGGTTTTGCAAGACAACTACATTCAGAGTGCGAGAACATTCCTGTCCACAAGCAAATTGTTGAAAGGTCACAATCGTTGAGTTCCTGGAAATATGTAAATTGGAATGCTCGATGCTAAAACTTCACATGTTTTTGGCCTGAGATATTTTCTCGAAGGTGGTTTTGCTCTAGGAACACGGAGGCACAGCTGTGCACGCAGAACAAGGGTGCGGGGGAGCATCATTGGCCGAGGATGCGCCTGTTCCGCTGAAGCGTGCCTCTGTAGGTTGGAGGAGGCATTTTGAAATTTGTTCACGTTGCCGCGCGATTACTCATCTACTCCTCGCAAGAACACGTGGGATGTTAGCGTCCACCAACGAATGCCGGCAGACGGGACGCCCAGTTTAATTGGTGGCAGGGTGATTTGCGATTCATACACATTGACGAAATCACCCTGCCTGTTAAACACCCGGGATGACAGTTTATTAGCTGGTCGGCTAGACAGCGTAGAAGCGGTGTGCGCACATCAAAAGCCATCCGTCAGCCCTAGACAGGGAGTAATAGTCAAGGATGAAATGAACAGGACGTTGATTGAGGTATGCTAACCGCCGTAGGAAGAACTAGGAGAAGTTGATGTTTCGGCCATTAGCCCTCTTTTGCTCCGACACAAGGTTGATGCTCAAAACGTCAGTTTCTCCTTTCTCACCGCATGGTGAATGGCATCCTTCAATTAATACGCTGTCGATATCGTCCATTGTTACCCTGCCTGCTGACGAAGATTGACGCAGCCTTCACCAGCAAGACTATTCTTCATTCTGTAATAATCGTGGGTTCAAGAAAGAAACTCTTGGAAGCTTCTCCTTTTACTCTGTGGCTTTCCCCAATAAAGCGATCAACCCCACCCCCAGCATAATGGCCGATATCGGAACATGTACGTCGATCAGTTCTGAAGTTGAACACAAAATTACTCTCAGTTAAATGAATGGACACAAATTGATCAATGGTCTTTGTAATCACAATATTTCTCCTCTGTGTGTATATAATATTCATCATGCAGATGTAATGTTATATTTTTTTTTTTTATACATTACCTAATTACAAAAACTACAGTTTTATGTGCACTAGGCTGAAGGCAGAAGTTTTGCTCATGGCTTTTGTGGACAGGAGATTATTTTGGGTGGGCAGCCATTGCTCAGGGAGGTCCTGAACTAGTTAGTCTCTTTTACACATGGAGAGTTAATCGCAGTGGTGGATATGAGAAAAAGGTCAGCATCTGTTGCCGTCTTTTGCTGCTAATTGTTGGGAGACC
>CM068952.1:14856567-14867975 GCA_035128595.1 Eptatretus atami | reverse complement strand
ATTTTACAGGATCTAGTCATAGTGGAACACACACACACACACACACACACACACCACACACACCCACACACCACACACACCACCACACCATGGATATGCAGATGAATACATGAGGTACAATACAGGACCATTGGATGAGACCACTCCATCCACTGAGCTTGGGGCTTGCAGAACATCATTTCCATGGGCACTCTGGGTACTATGCCTGGTGTTGGCTTAATGGTTAGGGTGGCGGGCTTTGGATCCGAGGGTCCTGAGTTCAAATCCCGCTCAGCTGTTGATTATATCCAGGTGGGGTTAACTCGACCTGTCATTCTTCCGAGGTCAGCAAAATGAGTACCAGCATGCTGGTATACTGTGTCGGAGTGGTGACCCGTCCAGGATTGTGCCCATAGCCAGGAGACTGCTTACGCAGCAAGAACGCTCTGCACAGAGTATGGTCCCAATCTCCTCCTCTCCTCTCTGGGTACTAGTGACACCACAGTAATGGTGCTGTCGCTTTCTCAATGCACTCAGCAGGGCATTTCCTCAGGAGGAATTTCTTCCTCCCCATGAATAACAATCTATGGACATTGTCTGCTCCTATCCTTTTCAATGCTGAATGTCAAGCAAGGAAGCAGCACCAACCATTTTTAAGTCTTTGTGATGACTCGGCTGGGCTGTGAACCGCCAACCTCCCAGATTCGGTGTGGGTGCTCTAACCATTACACCACCGAGTCTGGTTCATTTTAAGATCGGGTTTGCTGTTCTCTCATTTTTATCATTCATTTTTTATTTTTTTGTAATATAAATATATATATATATATTTTACATCAGCATTATAATTTTCTTTTACAATCTTTTGAAAGGTAGTAGGGCAGTTAAATAGGCCCCACGTGTACCCCCATGAATACTTATGCAAACATACTTTTTTAGAATCCTTAAGGTGTCTAGTTACCATTTTTAGATGCTAACAAGAAAATTAGGTTGGTCTTGGGGTCTACTTGGCTGCCATCTTGGATTTTTGACATGCCCAATTATCGAAAAACAGAAATTTTCCTAACTTTTGAACCAAACATGCTAGAAATACAATTGAAACATCTATTCCATACAATGTTGACATGAGAAATTTATTTATAATATTTTTAATATTTGATAATGCTTTATGGGTCATACTTCTCAAAATGGTGAAAAAACATGCCGAAGGAATCGTACACCGTCTATGCCTTGTGTTGGGTCCGTGGTGGTTAATTGGCACATATAAACTGACCAACAACATTGTAACTCTTATTTCATATTGTATGGGCCTTACTTACTGGCATCTGATAACTGTGTCAGCAATGGTCATTCCTTGTAAAAAATTTGTAACCTTTTGTCTTGTTTGTCAGTTTTGCTAGAACTCCAAGTCCATGTTGGGCCTGGGTAAGAATAGTCTCACTCACCTTATGTATACAGTATAAATACCCTAAAATGAGGTAGCTTCATGAAGTGATAAGATCCTGGAACTTGAATTTTAAATTAAATACAAACTAGGCCGGATAACCCGCGCTTCTGCGCGACATGTTGGGGTGGGTGTGTTTGAGAAAGGAACTGATGCAGAGTATCAGTAGTAATTTTACTTTAATGCAAGTAAGTGGAATACGATTTCACAGTTTCAGAACCATTTTATTTACTTTTTTTTGTACCATGCACCTCATATGGTCTTTGAGATAATGTAAGCCGAATATCACGTTACTCGAGCGCAGAACAAAGTCGAAGTAGCGGACCGAAACCACAAACTCGGAAATAATATATAAGATAATAAGAATTTATGCTGTTTCCCATTGTTGCCGTGTTATACTTACTTTACCTCCAAGACACTAAATAATACTTTGTTTGTTTCGGGTGTTAAGATTTTTTTTTGCATTGTATCAATGTATGGGCCTTACTGACTTGACCCTGTTGAAGAATCGGTGGTCATTTACTGCATGGAAACTGAACAAAACCTTTGTTACTCTAATTTTAACATTGTACGGGCCTTACTGACTTGTGTCTGTCGAGGCAGCGGTGGTCATTCGCTATGTGTAAACCGACCAACAGCATTGTTCGCCTCTGTAAACGATTTTTCCTCAATTGCTTCATCATATTTTCTTCTGGTTTCAGGTGCATGCAACGGCGATGGTGCAAAACTCGTCTGTAGAATGTAGATAGACGTATTGCTTAGTTGGTGGAGGGTTCACATCATAGTCAAGTAGAAACTAACCCAACTATGCCTAAAGGAGAAAAACGCCCGAGCACTGAAAGTCCATTTACTCTTCAAGCCTTAAAAAAAAAGTCTCTTCCCCCAAACTGTATCTGCATGTGACTGGTATTAATAGTTATGGGAATTTTACATCATTTAGCAGTATCAAAGCAGATCCCATCGAGAAACTGGTCTTCCTGCATATGACATCCGTGATAAACGTTTAGCTGAACCTTCAGGGTCTTCCTATCATATGGAGAATATATATGCAGTCAGATACCTGATTCATTAGAAGGTGTTGAACTGGACGCCATTGGTTATCACAGAGGATGTTACCAGTACTTTACAATGTCCCTTCATCGGCTAACTGAATACAAAAACCAGCCCTCAACATCTCAAGCGGCACTTCGGCGATCGCCTCGCTAAAAACAGTCAGAAACTGTTCTTTTCGGCCCTGAATGCATCTTCTGTGATAAAAATTGATCTGAAGCTACCTGGGCGATCAGGCAAAAAAGGAGAAACCTATCAAGTTCACCCTACCCACAGGTTTGAAGCGTATTGAACCTCAAGCATTAGCATTTGGGGAACAGCAGTTTATAACCGCAAGGTTGAAGGATGTTGACCTTTTTGCAAGAGAAACTAAATTTCACCCAAGTTGCCGACGAGATTTTACAAAGGCATACCGCACTCATCATCCGTGCTGCAGAGAATGCAAAACGTGATGACACTGAGCAGGTTCAAAAGTTATGAAAAGTTCTGTTTTTTGATAATCGTGCATGTCAAAATCCAAGATGGCAGCCAAATAGACCCCAAGACCAACCTAATTTTCTTGTTGACATCTAAAAATGTTAACTAGACACCTTAAGGATTCTAAAAAATAAAGTATGTTTGCATAAGTACTTTTGGGGGGGGGGTGCGCGTGGGGACTATTTAACTGCCCTACTAAGGGGTTTGAAGTCGAAGAGCTTGGGATTACTGTAAGGTTTATGTCCAAACAATAAAACTTTAATTTTGCTCATCATTCCTCCCTAAGCAAACTGGCCATCCAGTAAATGTTGCCATATAAAGGCTTTCTACATATTACGTATACAAAAAGAAGGAAATTTGCCCCCACCCCAAACCGCCCACTTTTTATATAATAAATACATCCTCCCTTCTTTTCGAAGTGGCTACATAATTTGAGTTTTAAAAAAACCCATAAAACCCATGGTACTTTACTGCTGAGGTTTATAAACATTTATATTATTGAGGTTTGTTTGAAAGACCATATGAGAGACGAGAACGGTTTGTTGGTGGTAAAAGAGTAACAATGGTGAATGTTTGAATTTATTTATTTTTTCATTGAATTTTTTTTTTTTTCCAGAGCAGCTCGGCAGTCGGCTGTACAGCCATGCCATTGCACCAGAAGTCTGAAGGCTCAGCCACACTACTGACTGGAGAGGCCTTGCCAAGCCAGCTGGAAGGCTTTTTACCTGGAGAGCGTACGTGGAGCGACCAGTTGGGCTGTGGACAGCAGGGTGCATTTGCAGCGGGCCTCACACTCCCTCCAGACCCATCATTTTTAGCGTACCCCATTGAGGCAGCCGTTAACAGGGGTCAAACAGAAGGACTGGGGTTTCTTTACCCGCGTCCCATGCTTTTTAACGGTGTGGCGATTCCGCCCATAGGCTATGGGCCTTTGGCACAGCTTGCTAATTCTCCTCTTCTAGGTAAATCCAGAACGGCCTACTCAGCTTCCCCATTTTCTGCTGCTCTCACTTTTATTCCCAGCAATATTGGATATGCGGGACATCAACCATTCCTTTTTCCTCCATCTGCTGGGAGTCTGGAAATGCAGCTTTCTAAAGGCCATGGACCAGCAATGCGTGATGACCACATTGAAGATCATGGTTTCACAGACATTTGCTGCCGGCATGTGCCGGAGACTCCAGTAGGTGACACTGATAGCATTTCCAACTACTCCAGGGCCTACTGTTTCGCTGAGGCTATAAAAACGGGGATTGAGGATGGACGAGGTGCAATAAGAGAAATTGGTGACCTTGGCTGTAGTCTGCCTGAGAGTGTCATGTCTCTGGCATTACACGAAGCTCGCAAGCGACCATATGACGAAGAGCAAACAACAAGATTGCCATTTGACTTGGCATTGCCACGTGGACATGATTCTGAAACGTTACCCCAGATCATGTCTCCAAAGTCCTGTTTGTACAAGTGCCAGTCAGAGGGACGACTCGTGACCTCAGCGTTGACTCAGATGACAGGGTCTAATGATGGAAATTTGCAAGAAAGAAGGTTGCATTTGAACAAAATACCATCTCCAATGCAGAACTCTCACTCCCTGTGTCACAGTTTTCCAGGCTGTAACTTGTCAACCGCTTTGCGGCAAGAACAGGAGGTCTCCATGACTTTGGCTGGGCATTGTGCAATGACAAATGTGGCTTCTGAGCATCCGAAAATTATTGAAGCACTTAAGAGTCCAATTGTACAAAATAGCTCACATCATCGTCCTACTGGCTCCATATTGCATATGGAAGACAAATCTACACCGAATCATGGTGTTGGACAAACACCTGGGCCTGTAGAAGTATGTTCATGTGAAAGTATTCCACCAAGAGGACGTCGGGCTCGAGGAGGCCGTGGTCGTAGAAGCGGCGGCCGCCTCAGCAGGAGCTGTCCAAGCAGTTTTTTGTCACGTGCACTACGTAAGGCTCGAGCAACTGAGGATGCAACCAATAGCATCTGGTTACCTTCCAGCCCCTCTTCATTAAGCCATAGCTTTCCAGGCCGCAGTCTTTCCAAAGCATTTCGCGCTGAACTCGGTGGAAGCACTGGAAACCTTCACGTTTCGACTTGTGGTAGTAGGGAAGTGGGAGCAGTCGCCCTCGCCTCCGATAGTGACGAGGAGCTGACAAACCTGGATTGGCTTCACGAGAGCAAGAACCTCCTTCGATCTCTCAGTTTGGGCGCAGGACCTGGTGGTCTCCTCCAAAGCTTGAGCCCTACACATGATGCCGCAGAAGGGGGTTCGGATGGCACTGGGAAATCAGAAAGCACGGACTTCTGCGAGGGAGGTGCGGTTGCAAAACCCCCGTATTCGTTCAGTTGCCTTATCTTCTTGGCCATCGAATGCTCATCCGAGAAACGCCTCCTCGTGCGTGACATTTACAAGTGGATTCTGGATAACTTCCCGTACTTTGCACACACAACCACCGGCTGGAAGAACTCGGTTCGGCATAACCTGTCTCTCAACAAATGCTTCCGACGTGTGGAGAGAGACAAAAAACAGGTAAGCTTGTGCAGCCATGTTTTGTTACAATGCTAATTGTACTTTATTTTGGATCCAGAGCTTCTGTCATAGTCCATTGTATCCACTTAATGCTTCAGTTTGTGTCTCACTAAACCAATTTGTAATTGCTACTCTGCAGAATGTACTATTTACAGAGCGTCGATGCTGCCAAAGCAGTTTCTTGGCAAAGGTTATACTGGGTGGTGTGTGTGCGTGCGTGCGTGCGTGTGTGATTTTGGTGTTGTGCATCTTCCATAAACATTAAATAAAAACATAAACAGGTTTGTTTTTTTGGCTATTTTTGAGCTTGAGCTTAATTGGAAGGGGCTGCTCTGGCACTGGTATAAAATCATGGAAACAGGTTCATCACGGGTATTTGAGAGAGGGGATGAAGGGTGTGTAGTGGTGTGTAGAAGGGAGGTCAATAACACTTCCAGACTATTAAATGCAATGAATACATAGCTATTAGAGGAGGGATGAGTGTGGGAGGAGTGAGGTAGTAAAGGAAATGAGATTGGTAGAAGATATGAGTGTTAGGGTAGGAGAGGGGATGTCTGTAACGTACTTGTACAATAGGAGAGGGGGGGATGGGTGAGGGATCCTAATGCTCTCATTTTTACACACATAATCAATAAGCTGTCCCATTATCATTTTTGTTGTGGACAACCTGAAAAGTAAAGGGAAATGGGGTAAATTAAGGGTTTCAGTCGCTCACTGTTGTTATTTGATGTCTGAACGGTCCTTGTTTTAACTGCAATTGTAATATTGATGGCAGCTTTCCCACTTGCTGGAGTTCTCCACTCAGAATCGGCCACACTGTATCCTTCAGACGACGTCGTTGCATTTTGAGGCCAGTGGAATGGGCTTGGCTCGGTACCTGCTGCCAAAGATGTCATTTCTGTTTTTATTTCTCCTTCTCTTAAATGAAATTGCATCGAGGAAAGTTGAAGTACATGGTTTTGCAAGACAACTACATTCAGAAGTGCGAGAACATTCCTGTCCGCAAGCAAATTGTTGAAAGGTCACAATCGTTGAGTTCCTGGAAATATGTAAATTGGAATGCTCGATGCTAAAACTTCACATGTTTTTGGCCTGAGATATTTTCTCGAAGGTGGTTTTGCTCTAGGAACACGGAGGCACAGCTGTGCACGCAGAACAAGGGTGCGGGGGAGCATCATTGGCCGAGGATGCGCCTGTTCCGCTGAAGCAGTGCCCTCTGTAGGTTGGAGGAGGCATTTTGAAATTTGTTCACGTTGCCGGCGATTAGCTCATCTACTCCTCGCAAAGAACACCGTGGGATGTTTAGCGTCCACCAACGAATGCCGGCAGACGGGACGCCCAGTTTAATTGGTGGCAGGGTGATTTAGCGATTCATACACATTGACGAATCACCCTGCCTGTTAAACACCGGGATGACAGTTTATTAGCTGGGTCGGCTAGACAGCGTAGAAGCGAGTGTGCGCACATCAAAGCCATCCCGTCAGCCCTAGACAGGGAGTAATAGTCAAGGATGAAATGAACAGGACGTTGATTGAGGTATGCTAACCGCCGTAGGAAGAACTAGGAGAAGTTGATGTTTCGGCCATTAGCCCCTCTTTTGCTCCGACACAAGGTTGATGCTCAAAACGTCAGTTTCTCCTTTCTCAGCCATGGTGAATGGCATCCTTCAATTAATACGCTGTCGATATCGTCCATTGTTCTACCTGCCTGCTGACGAAGATTGACGCAGCCTTCACCAGCAAGACTAATTCTTCATTCTGTAATAATCGTGGGTTCAAGAAGAAAACTCTTGGAAGCTTCTCCTTTTACTCTGTGGCTTTCCCCCAATAAAGCGATCAACCACCCCCAGCATAATGGCCGATATCGGAACATGTACGTCGATCAGTTCTGAAGTTGAACACAAAATTACTCTCAGTTAAATGAATGGACACAAATTGATCAATGGTCTTTGTAATCACAATATTTCTCCTGTGTGTATATAATACCTCATCATGCAGATGTAATGTTATAATTTTTTTTTTTATAACATTACATCAATTACAAAAGAACTACAGTTCTTATTGCACCACTAGGCTGAAGGCAGAAGTTTTGCTCATGGCTTTGTGGACAGGAGATTATTTTTGGGGGGCAGCCATTGCTCAGGGGAGGTCCTGAACTAGTTAGTCTCCTTTACACATGGAGAGTTAATCGCAGTGGTGGATATGAGAAAAGGTCAGCATCTGTTGCCGTCTTTTGCTGCTAATTGTTGCGGAGACCCCCGTTATGGAAGGCCTTCCTGTAAGTTAATGTGGGGTCCATTGAAAGATGGACTATGCTTAATGTCGCTATCGTCTTACAGTCCCCCACGCGCTGATGTTCGTTTTGCTCAGAATCTCAAATTAGGTTTCTGATAAACAGCGTCACCCTTCAGATATAAAAGGCACTCACTTAACCGCCACAAAGCAATGGTCAGTTTGTAATGTGCTTGTTGCTGAGTTTGCTTTGGTTCTCTTCTTGATTTATAAGTCAGTGTGATAGGTTTTCTTTGTTTTTTTTATGTTTTTTTTGTTATCGCTATGAATGTGGGGGTACAGCATACCGAAACAATTTGTACTCGACGGGAGGATGCAAAGTTGCCTGTATAGTACACTTCGAGAAGATTCAATTTAATCTTTTGGAAACGAACATTAGTAAGCCAAGTATGCATGTTATTTATTTATTTATTTATTTAAATACTTGCACTTATTGTTGTGGCATGATTTCATGCTTTCGACTGGCAACGATCAACGGTGCATCGCCACTACGACCGAGTATGGGGGCACCACTGATGCAGTGCCCCTATTACCAGTTCACTGGTACTCATTTTCGCCAACCTCGGAAGGAGGTTGGCGGAAGGAGCTCAACACATAACCTCCTTCACCTTCGGTGGCTGTTAGATAAGGTACTGAAAAAGACGACTCATCAACTGCATTTTTGTCCTACAACCTATAAAATCTTCATTTCACTTCAATTTAATTATATATTTGAACAATGGAGAAAACAAATCCCCTTCTTAGCACTTTCAAGCCCCTTTAGTTAAGCAGTACTTGTAAAATGCCGTAACATTTTGTCCATCAACTCGA
This sequence comes from Eptatretus atami, assembly GCA_035128595.1. Taxonomy (NCBI): domain Eukaryota; kingdom Metazoa; phylum Chordata; class Myxini; order Myxiniformes; family Myxinidae; genus Eptatretus; species Eptatretus atami. The sequence continues at coordinate 14,859,391 of CM068952.1, read as the reverse complement.
CCAATAAAATTCGCTGCTTGTAGAGCCCAACAATGTCCTTATTACCTCCGCCACCGATGGTGAAGGAGGTTATGTTTTCACCCCCTCTCTGTCTGGCTGTCTCTGTGTATTGGATGTCTCAAAAAGTTGTGGATGAATCCGGATTAAATTTTGTGGGCAGGTTGGGTGTGTGACAAGGACGAACTGATTAGATTTTGGTGAAGATCCGGATCCGGATCCGGATCCGATAATTTTTTTAAGTGATCCTTTACCTTTGAGAAATAGAGCTAAACTAATATATAGCACGATATCTCAAAACGTTGTGGACAGATTCGGATGAAGCTTGGTGGACAGGTGGTGGACAGGTTGGGAGTGTGACAAGGAAGAATTGATTCGATTTTGGTGGAGGTCCGAATCCAGATCCGGATCCGATAATTTTTTTAAGTGATTCTCTACCTTTGAGAGATATAGCTAAACTAATATATAGCAAGATATCTCAAAACGTTGTGGACGGATTCGGATGAAGCTTGGTGGACAGGTTGGGAGTGTGACAAGGAAGAATTGATTCGATTTTGGTGAAGACCCAAATCTGGATACGAGAATTATTTAATTTTTAAAGTGATTCTTCACCATTGAGAAATAGGGCCAAATACAATATCTAGCATGATATTTCAAAAATGTATTGGGCCTGATATGTTCTTGTGGATCAGGCACTACGTGGCGGAGGTATGCGCTCCACCGAGTGCCTTTCTAGTTACCCTTGCCAAAGGATTTGGAGAGGGTATTTCATTTGGGTCCGTTTGTTTGTTTGTCTGTCTGTCTGTTTGTTTGCCCACACAGAACTTTTGTGTTTTTCTCCGCAAGTGCTATTGTTGGATTAAGACAATTTTCAACATTAGTGCGACTACTCATGTAGAATGTTTTCATGATAATTATGACGTCTTGGATCACGTGGTGTGGCAGCCATATTGGAAAAACGGGAAAAATTTGGACCTCTGTATCTCTGAAACCGCACAAAGGAAAAAAAATTAAAACTTGGCACATGGCAAGTACTCCTCATGGGGAATGTGTGATTTTTTTATGACGTCATAGGTTCCCTAGTTATCCAATCGGTATGAAAATTTTGAGGGTCATCGAGAGATAAAATGGTCCACAGAAAAAAAAAATCATGACATCATCGTATGATGTCATTGGTCACATGGTTTGGCAGCCATATTGGATTGACCCTAAAACCTATAAAAAAAATACACCACTCAAAAGAAGTCCTGACCGTGAGGGTTTGCAATCTCTGATTGCTCTTTTTCTTGTAACTGATGTTTTCGAAATGAAGTAGCATAAGAAATACACCAAAAGTATGTAAACCATTATCAGAGGCCTAATTTTTTTGTAAACATTTGTAATTCTTACAACATTACTTCACTAAAGCAGAAGGGAAAACCATCAATGCAAAATAAGACTACGATTCATTGTATCTATTTCGAACAACCAGCCATTTACAGGCTGCAATGGTGAATGAGTGAATAATTCCTTCATTCTCACCTTAATTTAATTCACAGTCAAGGTGTTTCATCAAAGAGTTGGTGGATGTTGAGCTGGTTGTCCCATCAGTGAACACAGTATTCGCAGGTTGATTGAAGACTCCATTGTAAATAAATAAATAAACAAATTAAGTAAATAAATACCTTGCTTGTACCTCCTGGCAATGTTTCTAATTCTTGTCCTTATCTACAGTAGGATTATACTCACTTCTTTCTCAAATCCGATTCCCTAATGTCCTCTGCTCTTTGTGATTGTTCAACCTCAAGAGAATTTGTTTGTTTATCGGCAGCATAGCCACACATCAGTAATGATGCAATAAAAGCTGATCAATTTCATACCTGAATACTGTGGTCAAATAGAGCTGGTAGGATGGCCTACAGGTATGCATACTCATGCCTGGTGTTGGCTTAATGGTTAGGGTGGTGGGCTTGGAATCCGAGAGTTCTGAGTTCAAATACCCCTTAGCTGTTGAATTAATACCAAGTGGGGTTGACTCTGCCTGTCATACTTCCAAGGTCGGCAAAATGAGTGCCAGCTTGCTGGTATCCTGTGTCGGAGTGTGGACCCGTCCAGGATTGTACACAATAGCCAAGGAGACTCCTCAGGCAGCACCAACGCTCTGCACAGAGTATGGTCCTAATGGATGGATGGATGCATGCACACTCGCCTCTAAATTCTCTAGTACACCGCTCCCATGCCAAATAAATAAACAACAAATCCTCCAGCGTGCGATGTCGCCTTGCAGCACATGGAGTCGGAATTTGGAGGGAGCAGTGTAAATAATTGATTGATTCATTGCAGAATTAAAATAAATAAATAACAATCAAAAAATAATGAATTTCTCAATCAATTGTCGAATAGCATACCTAAACCACCGCTGTTTCATCTGAATCTGTAACTTTTTGAAAATTAAGTAAGTAATCGAAAAATGAATGCTTAATCGATGAATTGATGAATCAAATCAAAAATACCCTTTATAGCCAAATCACTTGGTCACTTTCATGTCCAAATATCAGCTTCCTAGCTCAAAAGATGCCTGAGATATTGCCAGGATGAAAAAGCAAATAAATAAGTAATTAATAAATCGATAATAATTTAGTAATTTATCAATTGATTGATTAATCAAAAGATGAAAAATATTGTTTTTGCCAAATCACATCTTCACTTTTGTCCCCAGATTTCAGCTTCCGAGCTCAAAGGATGGCTGAGATATCGTCCGGACAAGCAAGAAAATAATTAACCGATTAATTGATTAATCAAAAATACTCTTTCTAGCCAAATCACTTGGTCACTGTCATGTCCAAAT
>CM068952.1:14839764-14852792 GCA_035128595.1 Eptatretus atami | reverse complement strand
GACACACACACAAGAAGAAGAAGGTGCTCCTCAGGTGCTCAAATAGTTCCACCGTGCCCCTCCCCTTTTCTTCATGTGAGGCAGCACGTCCTCTAAGATGAGTGCTCCATGCTACCAGCCCAGGCCACAACTCCGACAAACTGCATCATTCCTCCTTGCCACAGGTCTAGCCATCAACAAACCTTTTTGCTGATGACCGCCAACACCGGCAGTGATGTCAGGGCCCTGGTGTTGTGCCGATGCCAGAAGGAGGGCCAAGAAAAAGGAGCGAACTTTACCGTGTCGCTGCATGTAACCCCATATCATTTGTCCTCTCAGAGATCCCTTGCCGGTTCAGACAGGGACAGATCACGTGACACCTTAACTGAGCAGACTTTTCTACTGCTCACAACACCATCTCCTTACGGCATACAAAACCAGGACGACTTGACCTAACCGTGAGATCCATATTACAGGTAAAAACAAAAACTGCACTCGGTAGAGTGCATACCTCCACCAGGCTGAACAGGTTACATTTTCTATCCCACTGATAGGTCGGTTCTGTATCCAGACGAACCAAAATCTAATCGGCTTGTTCTTGTCACCTACCAATTCTTGTCACAGCCCCACCGTCCATGATGTTTTGAGATATGCTATACAGTCAACCCCCGCTTTATCGTGGTTCACCTATCGCTCCCCCGGTTCATCGTGGGTTTTCCCTTGGAACGTAACTAATTTTTTCTGCGGCATTCCCCCGCGGTACATCGGCGGTAATAATATATAAAATATAAATTATTTAAGCAATAAATTATAACGCGTGGTTTCGACCGATCACACAACGCACGAGACAAGTTCTCGCTTGTGAACTTCGAATATTCTATACGTTTTTTTCTCCAAGCCCCACGATGCCGCCCAAACGCCCTGCAGCCTTCTAAGGCTTCTGGCAAGGAACCGAAGCGCCAGAGGAAGGTCCTGGGACGCTCCAGGAGAAGGTTAGGGTGCTCGATATGCTTCGGGAAGGAAAAAGGTTTGCCGCCGTTGGACGAGCACTGCTCGTACCCAGCACCTCAAAACCGACCAGACCAGAAGAGTCGATCTCCAGCACCTCAAACCCAATCACTGCCAAACCGACCAGACCAGACGAGTCGATCTCCGGCACCTCAAACCAATCACTGCCAAACCGACCAGACCAGACGAGTCGATCTCCGGCACTCAAACCCGATCACTCCCAAACCGACGCAGACAGACGAGTCGATTTTTTTGGGGAGGCGTCCAGTGTCATCGCGGATTTTCACTTAGCGCGGGGAGGTTTGGAACGTAACCCCCGCGAGAAACGGGGGATTACTGTATATCATTTTTTGGGCCTTGTTTCTCAATGGTGAAGAATCACTTGGAAAATCAAAAAATTCTCGCATCTCGATTTGGATCTTTTCCCAAAATCTAATCAATTTGGCCTTTTCACACACCCAAACTGTCCACCAATTTTCGTCTGAATCCGTACACAACTTTTTGAGATATAATGCTCACAGACAGACAGACAGACAGACAGGGTTCAAAACATAACCTCCACCACCGAAGGTGGATGGAGGTTAATCAACTATCCTATGCAAACATGGGTCTCTGCTAAGGCCTTACACTTTGATAACTGCCCTGTTCCCCAGACCCATAACAATATATTTGGATAATGAGTGTTGAAGAATCCCGTGTTTGCAATTTTATGGTTTTGTGTGATGAAACTAGATTTGACTGAAACGTTTTCCACTTTGCGTGCATGCTGTCCTCTTGTCGCCTTGTGCTGTGAGCCTGAGATCGATGTTATAAAGAAGGATCCTGAAACACCACAAGGAAGTAATAAAAAAAAGACGATGCTTATGAGAGTGAAGTCACCATAATCACTGACATCTTTTCATGAATGGATTCTGACTTCAGGTTTCATGTTTCCTCGACCCGAGGATGCTGCAATGCTTTGTAGCTTTAGTTACAGTTCTTAAGAAGGGTGTATTGAATGAAATTTGACCTTTTAACCTCTTATTCTTGTTCCAATTCCACCTCCCCACCGCCTCTTTCATCAAACTTCCATTCGTTGGACCCCCAGCATTGCAGTTTTTTGTTTTTCTGATTTTAAATTGTAGCCAAATTATGTTCTGTAGAATTTGTTTTACAATTTTCAGCTTGTAAATGATATAATTGGTGATGATTTTATACTTCTTTTCTGTTTTTTTTTTTAATCCTAAAAATTCATAAAGCTTTTATGCAACACAGTTCAGGTTTCTCAGCAAGCCTGGTGTTGGCTTAACAGTTCAGGTGGTTGTCTTAAGTTATTAGGGTCTTGAGTTTAAGCCCCTGTTGCGCTGTTGAAATAACACCAGGTGGGTTAACGAAGCCTGTCATCTTTCCGAAGTCAGCAAAATGAGTACCAGCTTACTAAAAATAGGGGGCTCTGCATTAGTGGCACCGTCATGCTCCCAGCAATGACGCAACCAACAGCCACCGGATGCATCCGAAATAATGTTTCTCGGCCTCAACATAATCGCCACTTTTCGCAATACATCGTTGAATCGGATTTTCCAACTCATTGAAAATATTCTCCAGTTGCTCCTGAGTGATTTCATGAATTGCATTTGTGATCCTAGCCATGAGTTCAACCAAAGAATGTGGTTTTGATGAGTCAAACAACAGTTTTAACATAGCACCATGAAAAGTTGTTCAATGGAGACAGGTCAGGCGAACGATGTGGCCAATTAGTATTTGGTCCACATCTACCGATCCACTTGTCTGGGAAGGCGTCGTACAAGAACTGTCGTACATTCGAAGCCAATTGGTGGAGACCACCGTCTGTTGGGAGAACGTGCTATCTGAAAGATTTAATCGTCGTAGTTCCGAGACAAATTATGCAACATTGAAATGCAACTTTCGCTATTGACTGTTGCTTCTTCAAAAAACAGAAAGGAACAATGATGCATGACTTCCCGAGAGTGCAACAGACGTTGATGTTTGATGAGTCTTTTTCATGTTGCCTGATTTCCTGAGGTTTTTCTGTCGCCTAAGTCTGGCAATTGTGGAGGTCGATTTCGTCATTGATGTGGAATGTTGCCTCGCAGAAACTCGTCAAAAACCCAGGGGAATTGTGGATTGAACAACAACAATAACACAAAATCAACAACAACATTAACAAAGCTTTATGAATTATGCTTTCATGTATCGTTTACAGTTTGCTTTGAGCATCTTTACATCCAAAGTTGTTAAAGTTTAAAGTTGTAAAGGATTTTATAAACACAATGTATGCTTTCTTATGATGTCACTTCCACTCCGTCCCAAATCTCCTGATTGTTTTGCTAAATGGAATCTTTGCAAATTTTTTTATATTATTTTCATTCTTTTCTGACATAATAGTTGAAAGTTGTGAAAAATAACCACACCAAAACAAAAGAAAAATAAAATGAACAACAATATAGTCACATGAACCATCTCATCAAAAAAATGAGTTAGGGAGGCAGAAGTGGACAGGGTGTAGTTTTAATTTGGGTAATAAAATGTTATTTACACATGTAAACTGAAACCACAATTGTGAAACAAATAACCATCATCCTTATTTGATGTACAGTGTATTACCTAAGGTGCAAGGAGATGATGTACAGGTCAGGTCAGGTATGGGAGCATGCGCCAGAGCAGCGCGTCGCTGCGTCCTCTTTCCGCCGGTACTCCAGGGGCCTCCGTCTGGCCATCCCCCAGGCAGATGCCGGCACGTGGTCGGCCTAATTGGCCTCCTCCACTCACGAGGTTCCCTCGCTGAGAGAATCTGGTGAGCAGGATCAGCGTCAGGAAAACGAGCCACATGTTCATACAGCCGCAGAGACGCTCACGGACTATGCAGGTAACAAATCTCATTTGAGGCTCTCTCACTAACGGCTCATTGGACACAAAGTCCGACCAGCGATAGCCAAGGATTCACCGAAGAGACCTGGTACCAAAGGAATTAAGTCTCCGTCTCAGATCCCTGGTCAGAGTCCAAGTCTCACATCCATGGAGCAAGACTGGAAGCACCAAGGATGTACAGGGTGGCCTGAAAGTGACTTTATCCCTCCTTAGTAAAGCATTTGTTTGAAAACTCTTTTAATATTACACAGGTTTTGTTGTGCAGTCCTTACAATAACTAGAGAGTTCACAGAACCCGATACCCTGCGCAGTGTTCAAATACAGTACATGCAGTACTTCAGTTTTAATAAAATAATGATTTTTAAAATCCATAAGTTTAGCGCTACTGAACCAGTCTTGCACATCACCATTATATATACCGGCATGACAACGCAATTCGCCATTCTGCTGTATGTTTGGAAATAGTTCAAAAACAACAGCATTGAAAATCTGCAGTGGCCAGCTTAGAGCCCCAACTTAATCCCAGTCAAACCAATCTGAGACATCTAAACACTATCTGAGGATCAGCAGACTATGGACGACCACTAAATGTACACTTGCTTTGAAGAAGTAATGGTGACAGTCACACCTTATAAGGAATCGAATAATGAGTTGAGTTCATAATCTGCATGTTCCCTTATTGTCCCAATACTTTTGTGAAAATAGAATACAAGATGAGAGAATTCGTGCTGAAGAGCTCTGTTCATGAGAAAAATTGTCAAAAATCTTTACCCAAACCACATCTCATGCAATGTGTTTTTTAAATTTTTTTATCAAAGCATGCTGTGGATAACATCGTCATCCCATGCAACGCAGTTATTCCAAAATGATGGCTACACGTTCATGCATTATGACCTAATTTTTAAGGCCAAAGATCACTGGGGATTGTACCACAGGCAAAGAATAGTCACAAAATGACTCGGGGGGGGGGGGGGGGGGGGGGGGGGGGGGGGGGATAGATTTGTAAATGGTGAGTCAAGAATGAATTTGAATTGGTAGAAGGATATATGTCAGATTTTTGTTCATTGAGGGATATGGGCAAAAGTAGTTTATTCAAGAGATTGCAAAAGCACAAAGCATACTTGCGTCCAGTAATCCTGACGATTGATGTCAAACTGATTGGGTTTAGGTTTAAATGACCTGTCTTAAGGTTACTAATTACAATTGTAGAATATGGGAAAGAGGGTGTTGCTGAGTTTATTTAACTTTAAATCGTCAGACCATTTTCAATCGACTTCAATTTTTCACAGTTGTAGCAATGATCGGAAACTCCCAACCAAATTTTCTACTGTCATTCTGTTTCCGGAACTTGACCACCAATGTAGCGTTGAACGTTTGAAATGGTGATATAATGGTGTCCCCTCCCCCCCCAGCCTCGAGCCGATGTAGACTTGTGGTTGCTGAGTCAGAAAGCAAGAATTCTGTCCATGACGTCAAAGAGCAAGCTATGTGCTCTTTGTTTTTTAACCGTGCAGCAGTGAAGAACCCAAGGCTTGGCCTACTTGCCATTCCCACCTGAGCACATAGCTTGTGGTGCTGGGGTCTCAGGTCCAAATTGTGTGTTGTGCGTTGTCAGGGCTTCCTATGGGAATTTTTAGTGTCGCCGAACCATTTTCCAAACTGGAAAAAGGTCAATTTATTTTTCTTTTTTCGAGCCAATGTGCTATTTCTCCTTCATTTATCAATTCCCAGGTGAATTGTTGATCGAAGCAAGTTGAATTAGATTAAACTGTATTTATTATGACGAGCTGGATACCTCTTTTCAGCGGGTTGTTCTTTTAATAATCTATCATTGTTTGAAGCGCTCGCAATCGACTGGACACACTATATAAGTGCCCCCCTCCCACATAGAGGGTCCCCCCTCCCCCGAATAATTTTTTGCCCAGGTCTAAGACATTTCCATGGAGGGGTCAAATGAAATGTCCCTCCGCAGGTATGCGGTGACCCCTCTACGCTCTAACTTTTCTTTGCCTGAATGTCTGTCCTGTCAATCTCTTTTACATGAGGATATCTCATGGTTCTATGTGATGTTTGAAAACCCTGAAAATGGCTTTAAAACTTCTCTGCAAAAATACCCTCCTCCAAAGGAAAAATAGTCACCACGACATTCCCAGGTCTGAGACGCTTCTGTAGAGGTATTACACTTTACATCGAACAGTTTCTGAGTTTACTTTACATACAGACAAACTTTATAAGGAGGTATCGAGGAGATATATATATAAATATATAATATATATATATATAATATATACATATATATATTAATATATATAATATATATATATATATATGTTGTGGATTTGGGGTCAGTGGCGAGAACGACCGCTGGGTGGGGGAGGTTACGCGTCTCCACCAGACTCCCCGGAATTATAGGCCGTCGCTCCGGATAATTCCAAAGCCGACGGGTCGATTAATCGACCGTGAAACACCAATATCTCGACCGCATGGCGTAGGGTTAATTGTCCAGATCCTTATACCTAAGTAACCACGCAGTCTTGGCTACTGGGATTCACGCCCTCGAACGTCTGGCCGAACCGGATCACTCTACCAGCTACGGTAGAGTATCACTTCCACCTACCAACTCTGGCTCGGATGCAGTCGAGCAGGCCTGCCCAGGACGTTCCGGCGACGATGTACCAATTACCGGGGATGAAACCCCGTCTAAACTCAGACCCGGACCATGCTGGACCAAATAAAGAAAGGACGGAAACGGACTGGGAACATTTCTAATAAATTTTAACAGTAAAATAAAAGACAAGAGAAGCAAGACTAAAAGCGAATATTCAAGGAATATTTACAATGGTGGATAACACTTATTCAGTTCTACTTTAAAGACAGGCCCACACGCAGACACACACACAAATGAAAAGAAAACCCAGAGTTCTTTATTGGACCCTCACAGCCGATGAGAGAGAGACGAGCTGGGGTCAGAGTTCGGTGGGTACTTCACCGTCGGAGGAGGGCATGCTCCGTGATTTGGCACCTGACAAAGGTCGTTGGTCCGGTCCCAGTCACACGTGGGGGACTCTAGGCTCGCGCGGAGTTCGGGTGGCGAATAATCGGGGTCCGCGGAGGGGGCAGGGTCACTCTTTCCTTCCTTGTAGAGGGCCAGCAGAGACACGTTCGCGCCTCAATGGCCTCTGCTCAACCCTCGTGACAGCAAAACCCTTCGTAACAGCAACATAGACCTCCTTGACCACTCCTCGTAATCGCCCTCATAACCACCCCTCCGTAACAGCAAAAACCCTTCGTCCACAGAACTCCTCTTGTACTGAACTCTCTCAGAACCCCCAAAGAACTCCCGCTGAGGACGGTGTCGGTAATTTTATGGACCTCCCTCAGCGGGGAGGGGCTTGGTGAAACTGACGTCACTGTTTTGCCCTGATTGGACGGGCTCCCATGGGTCTGCCTTTTCTGGCAGGGTTTCAGCCATGCGGGAAAACCCGCCCCCCACTCCAAGCATGCCCATACTCGTCAAAATGATGTTACAAAGTTTGTGGAAGCCGAGAAGGAACTGCCAGAGATTCTGCCTCAGACAGCGAGTCGCCGTTAGACGAGTGAAGCCGTTGTTCAGTGGTGTTGTCGGTTTGTTGGATGGTTGGATTTAATAACTTACTAAGAGAAATCGTAACGCAAGTTTTTGATCCTCCCACGAGACAAAAGGAAGGGAATCTGACTACACACATACGTAACGGATAACTGACTTTTGGGACCTGAATGTTGAGTGCGCATGGTTCCCAGATTCATAACAATATACACACACACACACACACACACAACACACACACACACACACACAACACACACACACACCACACACATTATATATATATATCTTCTTCTTCTTCTTTCGGCTGCTCCGTAAGGGTCACCACAGCGGATCAACCGTCTCATTTCGCTCTATCCTCCACATCTTCCATTGACACTCCAACCACCCGCATGTCCGCCTTCACCGCATCATGAACCTCTCTTTGGCCTTCCTCTCTCCTCCTACCTGGCGGCTCATCTTCAGCATCCTCTCCCGATATACTCCGCTTTCCTCTGTGCACATGTCCAAAACATCTCAATCTCGCCTCTCTCACTTGGTCTCCAAACCGTCCTACTGCGCAGTCCCTCTAATATGCTCATTCCTTATGCTGTCCATCCTGTCACTCCCAACGAAGAATTGCAGCATCTTTAACTCTGCCACCTCCAGCTCCGCTCCTGTCTTTTTGTTAGCGCCACCGCTCCAAACCATACAACATAGCTGGTCTCACTACCGTCTTAAATACTTTCCCCTTCACTCTTGCAGCTACCCTTCTGTCAAAATCACTCCTGCAACTCTTCTCCACCCACTCCATCCTGCTGCACTCTCTTTTTCACTTCTCTCCACACTCTCCGTTACTTTGGACAGTTGTCCCAAGTATTTAAACCATCCACCTTCCCCACCTCAACTCCTTGCAACCGCACCATACCACACCCTCCCTACATTTACGCACACGTACTCGTCTTACTCCTACTGACTATCATTCCCTTCTCTCCAGTGCCTACCTCCACTCTCAAGGCTCGCCTCAGCCTGCTCCCTACTCTCCCTACAGATCATGATGTCATCCGCGAACATCATAGTCCATGAGAGACTCCAGTCTGATCTCGTCCGTCAACTGTTCCATCACCATTGCAAACAGGAAAGGGCTCAGAGTCGATCCTTGGTGCAATCCACTTTTACCTTAAACCGGTCCGTCATTCCTACCGCACACCTCCACCACTGTCACACTGTCCTCATACATATCCTGCACAATTCTCACATACTTCTCCACCCACCCGACTTCCTCATACAATGCCACAACTCCTCTCTTGGCACCCTATCATAAGCTTTCTCTAAATCCACAAACACACAATGTAACTCCTTCTGGCCTTCCTATACTTCTCCATCAACATTCTCAAAAGCAAACATCGCATCAGTGGTGCTCTTTCCTGGCATAAACCCATATTGCTGCTCACAAATCGTCACCTCTCTTCTCAACCTAGCTTCCACTACTCTTTCCCACACTTCATGGTGTGGCTTAACAACTTTATCCCTCTGTAATTTCCACAGCTCTGCACATCACCCTTGTTCTTGAAAATCGGAACCAGTACGCTTAATCTCCACTCCTCCCGGCATTCTCTCTCACTTTCCAAGATTTTATTAAACAATCTGGTTATCCAACCCACTGCCATCTCTCCTAAGCACTTCCATGCCTCCACTGGTATGTCATCTGGCCAACCGCCTTTCCACTTTTCATCCTCTTCATAGCAGTCCTCACTTCATCCTTACTGATCCCACCCACTTCCTGATTCACTATCTCCACCTCTTCCAACCTTCTCTTCTCTCATTTTCTTCATTCATCAGCTCCTCAAGTAACTCCATCCACCTTCTCACACACATCTCTCCTCGCTCGTCAGCACATTCCCATTTACGTCCTTTATCACCCTAACCTGCAGCACATCCTTCCCAGCTCGGTCCCTCTGTCTTGCAAGTGTATAAATCCTTTTCCCCTTCTTTTGTATCCAACTTCTCATACAGCTCGTCATATGCTTTTTCCTTAGCCTTTGCACCTCTCTCTTTGCCTTTCGCCGCCACTCCTTGTACTCCTGCCTACTTTCTTCATCTCTCTGACTATCCCACTTCTTTTTTGCCAACCCCTTCTTCCTTATACTTTCCTGTACTCCTCGTTCCACCACCAAGTCTGCTTATCTTCCTTCCTCTGTCCAGATGTCACACCAAGTCCTATCTCCCTCACCACTTCTGCTGTAGTTGCCCAATCATCCACCCCATCTTTACCACCATCCAACACCTGTCTTGCCTCCTCCCTAAATTCCACGCAACAGTCATCCTCTTCAGCTTCACATATCTGGTCCTTGGTTCAGCCCTCACTCTTTTCCTCAACCTCACCTCCACAATCATCCTACAGACCACCATCGATGCTGTCGAGTCTACACTCTCCCCTGCCACCACCTTACAGTCTCTAATCTCTTTCAGGTTGCATCTCCTGCTTAAGAGTAATCCACCTGTGTGCACTTTCCTCCACTCTTGTACGTCACCCTGTGTTCCTCCTCCTTGTGTATTATATATAATATATATTATATATATATAATAATATATATATATAATATATATAATGTATATTTATATATGTATTTATATTATGTATATATATATATATATATATACTCCTTCTTTCAGTCAGTAAATCACATTATTGAAGAGCTAATCTGTCACTTTACAATGCGTAGCCTGGTGTTGGCTCGTGGTTAGGGTGGTGCTGGGATCCTAGGGTCCTGAGTTCATGCCCGTCGGCGCTGAATTGATACACCAGGGGGTTGACTCAGCCTGTCATCCTTCGAGGTCGGTGAAATGAGTACCAGTTCCAGTGTGTGTAATGGTAGAGGGGCACTGCATCAGCGACACAGTTGCGCTTCAAGAAATGATAGCTACCCGGCAGCTAAGCTGCCATACGACCACCACCACTTTGCAATAATGTACTTACAACGATCACAAATTAATTGTGCCGACTTCCCTTCCTCCACCACCACCTCCTCCTCCTCCTCCCACTGCCTCTACATACTTCTCCTCCTCCACCACCCTCTTCCTGCTTTTTCTCCTTTTCTCCACATACCTGCAGTATCATTAAGATGCTTTTTCACAAATTCCATACGGCCTTGTAGATGCGACTTTTTCAGAAATGACTTGTTTCTTACCACCTATCCATTGAGGCCAGCTTTGTGAAGGGAACGGGATATTGTTGATTGATGAACACTGACCCCCATCTCAGATATAGAGCCTTGTAGATCTTTCAAAGTCATTGGTAGTTCACAGTGACAGCCTGACCAGTTTCCTGCTTGCCTGGCTGCTGAGTTTGGATGGGCGACCTGATCTGGGTAGAGTCTGGGTGGTATGATATGTCGTCCACTTCTTAATGTTGGATTTCACCGTACTCAAAGGGATAATGAGTGACTTTGAAATCTTCTTATAACCCTCTCCTGCACAGTGCTTCTCCATCACTTTATGTCTAACTTCTTTGGAAAGCTCCTTGGTCTTCATGTTTACCTTGTTGGTTGACCAAGAGAGTTTCACCTTAAAACTCCTTAGATAAGTGGGGGAGCTTAATTTTGAAGTTACACCACTGATTACATACAGGTGAAACCTATTACACTTATTTCCTAACCTTTCAAACAAATAGTTTGCTCCTGAAGTGATTTAGGGTTAATTAGTCAAAGGGTTTGAATATACAACTGAGAATCATCTGATTTTGTCTGTAAATCTAACTTATTCACATTTTGTTTGCATTTTTTTAGCTTTATCACTTTGGAGTAGTTTGGGAAGACTCTATTTATTAAATTTAATTTGAAAGCATCATGAAATAATCTCAAGTGGCATCAAAATGTGAAAACTTTCGAGCAGGGAATGCTTTTGCAGACCACTGTCTGTTTTTCACCCCAGTCTGTTTGTCTGTCTGATTGTGAGCAGGATATCTCAAAAAGTCTCGTTTTTCAATCCTATCTGGACAGGAACTTTGACGATCAACTTTTCTTTTTAAATAATTTCATTCATTTTGTCTTTCTTTCTTTACATTGTTTTTGGCTCGAAATTCTCCCTCAGGAGAAGAGAGACATAAAATAACAATCCCCAAAATGGTGCCAGAAACAACCCCCATGGAATACCGTGTTTTAGCTTTCTTTTATTTATAAGCACATTTTACTTATTAATTCGGGATCCTTTTTTAAAATGACAAGAAAATTAACTCGGTTGCCAAAAAATCCCTTGGTGATTGACCACTTTGGTGCTGGATTGTTTTTGACAAGGTGCATTCATCTACTATTCCTAGGTCTGCTTTTCCTTGGTTGACAATTGATTGACGCAGCGTGTGAATACTTGGAAGAGTAAACGTTTGAATTTCGATAAAATGCGTTCTAATTACAGACACATTTCTTGCTAAATTTGACAAATGGTGGCTCTGTCAATTATTTATATAATGTCGTGATTTTGCCTTTTCACCAAAAATATTATGACCTTGAGTAAAGAAACAAATCTGTAATCGTTTCACTGGGTGATCACCTGGCTTTTCCATTGGCTTTGTGGACAACAGCGTGCTGATGATGGCGGAAGGCAGACACCTCCTTTCCCTCTTAAATGTGGTTCTGACTTGGCACACATCAGCTTCAAATAGCTTATTTACACTGCATAATCTCCTTTTGTGGGCAGATATAGCACGTGCTGTTCACCTATTGGAAGACGCACACAAGCCGGTGCATAGTATATTTTGTAACACCATTCTTGGCTGCAAATTAAGTCTGGATGTATGTTTTAACATATAAGATATAATGGATGCATGTATGTCAGGCAATAAAAAAGAGGCCTGAGTAAACCCGCTGGGAAGCGGTGGAAATATCACCTCCGTTGGCTTGAATAAACCCACAAGGAAGTGGTGAAACTTCACCTGAGACCATATCTACTCTTGCTTGTTTATTTTTTTTTTTCCTTTTAGCAATGTAAATCCCACCACCCCAATCTTTATATATCTAATTATATGTATGTATATATATATATATATATTATATATATTATATATATATATATGTAAATTATATGTATATATGTATATATATATATTATGTGTCTATATATGTGTGTGATAAATATATATATATATGTGTTGTATATGTGTTAAATATATATATATATATGTATGTATATGTGTGTGTATAAATATATATATATATGTTGTGGTCTATATTGTGTGTGTATAAATATATATATGTGTGTGTAATATGTGTCTATATATGTATGGTATATATATATATATACATACACATACCACGCATCAATATATATATATATATATATTAATTTATATATATTATATTATATATATACGTATCGATATTATATATATATATTATATATAATATATATATATATACACAGTCATGCGCCGCATTACGACGTTTCGGTCAATGACGGATCGCATATACGACTGTGGTCCCATAAGATTATAATGGAGCTGAAAAATTCCTATCGCCTAGTGATGTCATAGCGCTTCCAGTCATATAAAAGTACAGTATAGCACATACAATATTTATGTACAGTACATAATACTTGATAATGATAATAAACA
>CM068952.1:14823112-14836043 GCA_035128595.1 Eptatretus atami | reverse complement strand
GCTAATTTACAATTGCTATTATAAGAGGGGTGGACACTTATCCAACCAAGATATTCTCGTTTTGTATTTTTAATTAATTTTTTGATATTTGTAGAATTTGTTTTTCACTTGAAAGTTGTGGGTTATGACGTGTAAATAAAGGTGGAAAAAGTCTGATTTGATGGAATTTGATTCCAGGCTTTAAGACAACAAAAAGTGAAAATTTCAAAGGGGGTGTCAACTTTCTATCAGCACTGTATAAATAAATAATAATAATATAATAATAATATATATATATATATATATATATATATATATATATATATATATGTGTATGTACATTTATAAATTTTAAAAACGGCTCTTCTGACGAAACAGTTGAATAGGTTCTGTATATTAGGCACCAGCAAATACAACCTGTCGCTTCGCTGACAGGGATATTAAGGGGGGGGCAGGGCGGTTGAAAGAGGGAGGGTGAAGAAGAAAGGGGGGGGAGGGAGAGAGAGAGAGAGAGAGAGAGAGAGAGAGAGAGAGAGAGAGAGAGAGAGAGAGAGAGAAGAGAGAGAGAGAGAGAGACAGAGACAGAGACAGAGACAGAGACAGAGACAGAGACAGAGACAGAGACAGAGACAGAGACAGAGACAGAGACAGAGACAGAGACAGAGACAGAGACAGAGACAGAGACAGAGACAGAGACAGAGACAGAGACAGAGACAGAGACAGAGACAGAGAGAGAGTGGGAGGAGGAAAGGGGAGACAGAAAGGATGGAGGGAAAGGAGGGGAAGCTAGGAGTGGGTGAAGAAGGGGGAGCGAGGAAGGGGGGGGGAAGAGCGAGGAAGGCAGGGAATGTGGGAGAGCGACGCCTCACAGAACATTGCTATACACTGTAGGAGGGAGGGTTGCGAGTAAGGGGTGTGTGTGTGTGAGACAAGAGAAGACAGACAGAGAGAGACACGGAGACGGAGACCGGAGACGGAGAAGGAGAAGGAGAAGGAGAGAGAGACAGAGAGAGAGACAGAGAGAGAGACAGAGAGAGAGACAGAGAGAGAGACAGAGACAGAGACAGAGACAGAGACAGAGCAGAACAGAGACAGAGACAGAGACAGACAGAGAGAGACAGAGAGAACAGAGAGAGCAGAGAGAGACAGAGAGAGACGAGAGAGACAGAGAGAGACAGAGAGAGACAGAGAGAGACAGAGAGAGACAGAGACAGAGACAGAGACAGAGACAGAGACAGAGACAGAGACAGAAGCAGAGACAAGACAGAGACAGAGACAGAGACAGAGACAGAGACGAGACAGAGACAGAGACAGAGACGAGACAGAGACAGAGAGAGAGAGAGTGGGAGGAGGAAGGGAGAACAGAAAGGATGGAGGGAAAGGAGGGGAAGCTAGGAGTGGGTGAAGAGGGGGAGCGAGGAAGGGGGGGAAGAGCGAGGAAGGCAGGGAATGTGGGGGAGAGCGACGCCTCACAGAACATTGCTATACACTGTAGGAGGGAGGGTTGCGAGTAAGGGGTGTGTGTGTGTGAGACAGAGAGAGACAGACAGAGAGAGACACGGAGACGGAGACGGAGACGGAGACGGAGAAGGAGAAGGGGAGAGAGAGAGAGAGAGAGAGAAGATATGCGGGAGGAGAGTGATGCATTTTATAAGGAGGGGAGCGAGGAGGGGACAGAGAGAGAATGAGGGGAAGGAGGGTAAAAAAGAGAAAGAGAGTGTTGGAAGGAGAGTGTTGGAAGGAGAGTGTTGGAAGGAGAGTGTTGGAAGTAGAGTTAGGAAGGAGAATGATATGTTTGCTTAATGACCGAACACACACACAACACACACACACACACACACACACACACACACACAACCAGTGCCAAGTGCTGTTGCAGTAATACAGTTTTATATCATTCACACACTTGCAAATGTACACACGCATAAAATACATAAAAACAACAAAACAAAAGATTTACCTTTCAACAGAGTTCTTTGAAAGAGGAAATCAAGTGGGAAATTCTCACAATTCAATTGAAAAATATATCAAAGCCCAGAACACAAAATGTCGTCGATGCTTCAACGCTAGAACAAACATGGTGAACACCTGGTGGGATGGACCTTATTGTTTATATACAATATATATATATATATATATATATATATATATATATATTATAATATATATTATATATATATATACGAGGAGTGTTCAAAAAGTATCCAACCTTAATTTTTCTGTGCGTAAACAAATGAAGCTAGGGAGGCATGGTTTTGGTGCACGTATGTAGGCGATCCTAATCCGTATGCGTGATATATTTTCCCGCCTGCAGAAGCTGTCAGTCGCCGACAGACGCCGATGAGTGAGGAAGTGTAAGTGAGCACCGTCGGATTTTCGTTTTTGACAAAATGACTGAAAAACTTGAACAACACTACTGCATCAAATTTTGTGTAAAGCTTGACGATTCCCAAGGGAAACGATCCACAAGATTCAACAGACCTTCGGGAACGAAGCAATGGGCACCACACAGATAAAAGAGTGGTACAACCGCTTCAAAGATGGTCGCACATCAGTGGAAAGTGAAGCACGTTCTGGTGGGCCCTCAACATCCCGAAATGAGATCGTCATTGACCAATTGAGGACCCTGCTGATGCAGGATCGTCGAATCACGATCAGAGAACTTGCAGACGAGGCGGCGTCAGCATTGAATCGTTCATTCCATTGTGACTGAGGATTTGGGCTTAAGGAGAATCTCAGCGAAGTTCGTGCCAAAGCTGCTAACGATCGAGCAGAAGCAACTCTGTTGGGAGATCGCACAGGACATGCTGGAGACTGTGAACAGCGATCCCAACTTCTTCAACACAGTGATCACTGCGATGAGACCACAGTGATCCGTCATTTTGTCAAAACGAAAATCCGACGGCGCTCACTTACACTTCCTCACTCATCGGCGGCCTGTCGGCGACTGACAGCTTCTGCAGGTGGGAAAATATTCACGCATACGGATTAGGATCGCCTACATACGTGCACCAAACCACGCCCTCCCTAGCTTCATTTGTTTACGCACGAAAAATTAAGGTTGGATACCTTTGGAACACACCTCGTATATATATTGTTTGTAGATTTCCCGCCCGTCAGCGTGCGAACGACGCGTCTAACCAATAGCGGTCGCTTTGCCCACCGAACGGACAATCCAGTCGCGGCTTTCCGGATCAACGCCGGAAACCAGCCACGGGTGTGTTTTTAACCACACACACAACCTTGTCCGCACTCTACCCGGCTACAGGGTCCCGATCGCCAAATCTTCGATTTACCTAATTATTCGCGCGGTAGTTACCGAGAGATTGTACCTCAACGGGACCGCTTGGAAACGAGCCGCTTAAGCAGCTCGCTTCCTTTGGGATACGAGCGGGGTATTATCGCGCAGTCCCGTTGGACCCGATCACTTTACCGGCTATCTAAAAACCAACTATATTCCGAGTGCAAATGGCAGCTCAATTAAGGGAAGAGGACGCAACGAACAGGTTTACATTCACACAAGGACATTTATTATAATAAAGCACGTAGCAATTAAACAAGGCAAACACCGTATGCAATTATAACAAGCAACAAAAGCACGACAAAAGAACTACGACGTCTATACCGAAATGCGATGCAAACATTTACAGCACACAAAGCACTTAACAGTTTCCTACTTATTAGACGGGCCCACGGACACACGTACGCACACACACACACCCAATAAATGGTGGCAGAGGCCTTAATAACGAGCTCCAGCTCGGAGGACAGGTGAGCTGAAACCAGAGCCTATCTCGAACCTCTCCACCTCGTGTGGTCTTCAAGTTGTTCGGCCGGGCTCCAGCGAGAGCGAGCTGGATCCAATCGCCGTGAGCTGCAATCCTTCCCGAGCTCCCGCGAATCCTCCGCGCTTCTCACACGTGCTGGTGAGACGAGGCGCCGATCCTTCCCGTCGATGCGCCGATCCTTCCCGTCGATGCGCTGCCTCCCCAAGGAACCACCTCCAAGAAAAGGTCGATGAGTCGCACCAAGCCGGAACCAAAATGGAGAACAAAGAGCTCACGAACCAAGAAGAAGAAGAAGCCACCACTCGCAGCTCGAGCCGAGCAACCGGCTTAACTTTCTTCCAAACAAGGCAGCTTGAAGCAAAAAGCTTTCAAAAGCCTCCGACCTAACCAGAGTCAAGCAGGACCCGAAGCTCTGCTGAACAACTCCTCTGCAGAAGCAAAAAGCTTCCGAAGCCTCAACCCTAACCCAAGCCAAACAGGAACCCGAAGGTCTGCTGAGCGACTACTCTCTGCCGAAGAAAAAGCTTACTCCTAAGAACAAAGAAAGGATCTCGTCCTTATCTTCTCCGCCCCCCCTCCCCGCGCCCGCGTGACTCATGCCCTCGTTCCATCCCCCGGATGATCCATCCCCCCGCTCACCACGGGTGGGAGTTGTTGGCATCATGAACACGGGACGGTAGGGTTCTTCTTCCTCTTCGCAGAAGAGGGGGAGGATGCTCCCATTGTTCGTTCCCTAACTATTAAATCGATCCGCAGCAACTCTAATCGATTTCTGAACATTTAAACAATGAAAGGTGAGCTATCTAGGGAACTAGCACTTATCGAAATAGCTGACAAAGGAACCTGTATGTTGTGTGCAATCGAATTCCAAATTCTTAAATATATATATATATTATATATATATATATATATATATATATATATATATATGTATAATATATATATATATATTATATATATATATATATGTATCAATGTCGAAGTGAGGGGTGGATTATGAAAGGAGATCGCACAAAAATGTTAAACATGCGATGTCCTGTAAAAATAAAATTGCACATTTTCAGCGGATGAGACCCTCCCGAGACACTCACCGCATGTCACCGTGGGCCCAACAAAGGTTGTTGCAAAGCCCCACAACCGAAACAAACAACCAAACAGCTTGGAGGGCACTCGCCAAGTGGCTTAAGCACTCAAGCAAGCACTCCCGCAAAACGGTTGATAAGGAACGGCTCGCTTAGCAAGTATAGCAATTACTGAACCGCGTATGAAAACACACCTCCCGGAGATGCCCAAAAATGAAATATGTACGAATTTGACAAATGAACACTTTTATAGCAGTCATAAGTGCTGCTAAGTTCAATTCTGGAGCTTCAATTTTGTAATTTGGCTTAGTTTAAGAGATTCTAGAAGTTATGGCATGTGCGGAAATGAAATAAAGCCACAAACGCTGGCGTCTCTGGGTGCTTTAAGCATTGCAATGTATCCAGTGATTCGTAGCCATGTTGAACAGGCATTCGATAATATGAGTGAGGAAAGTGGAAAAAAAAAAACTTCATAGTTAAGAAATTGTTGCAAGCCTTTTCCAGGTTAAGCAGGGTTGAGCAGGCTAAAAATAATGGCAGCTTCAGACCCAGCGAAGTAAACCCGGATGCCGCTTAAGACCCCATTCAGAGCGAAGTGGCCGAGGATGTGCCTGATGAAGGTTATAATTAAGTAAGGCCATTAATTATCTTCAAAAGGGTGTATTAATTAAACCAAACACCCAATTTTCACTCTTGCACTTCCTTGGAGTCCCTTAGTATGCATCCAAAGTTTCAGGCTGCTAGGTTTCATGGTTTGGAGTTATGGAGGACACACACGCGCGCGCACACACACCACACACACACACACACACACACCACACACACACCACACACACACACACCACACACACACACACACAGCTACTGCTCGTAGATGTAGTTGGGACAACCAGCTTAGGCCTAGGTCACATTTGCCACGGCGGCCGTGGGGTCTCCAAAATCTGCGGCAACTAGCAATTCTACAGCGGCCGCAGTATTTCCACGTCACACAATGTAGCAGTCACATGTTTTATTTTTCGGGTAGCCGCACGGCGTGTTTATAAATTGTGGAGACCGAAAACGTGGGGGTGCCGTACGGTCTTTCATTTGATGTCGCACGGTGACCTTAGGGCGTCCCTGCGGGCAATATATTTCAAGCAGACGCAAAGGAGACCTCAAGGAAGTGCCCGAGGCGAGCCGCAGGGGGGCCTAAGGCGAACGGCGGCCAGACGGACGGTCACGAGTGGGTATATATCCAGTCCTTTTTTTACTGAAATAAAAATATACCAGTAATATATAACTGAATATACTATACATAATATACCGTGGTCCCCCAGAATCCGAACGCCAAGCTGTTTGAACAATTGGAATCCGAACAATTTTTCGAGAACAGGTTTGGCCCTAAAAACCCAATACATTTTAAAAAACCGACAAACGTAGCGTTCATGTTTGTTCATGTGCTCCCCACCTGTTCGATCCATCTTCGGCGCTTTGTTCATTCAGTCGCGTGGAAGTAATCAGTCACATTTGCTCTACGGCGAGGATAAGGCGGCCATATCGCCCTCTGAATTGACAGAAACGTGCGGAGGCCGCAGAGGAAACTGAAGGTGCCTTAGGGTGGCCCCTACGCCGTTGGCTATATTTTACAGGCCGTAGGGGCGCCGTGGAATTATAACTGCGGAGTTATGGTTCAGGTGTAACCAATCGCCTTCAAAATCACACACCAAGGTAATTGACCTCCACCTGTGTTAAACTGTAGTGATTCTAAATATTTCGGAATAAAATCAGCTGATCTTGTAGGTTTCCTCTGCTGGGTAGTGCATTTCACAACAAAGACTCAACCATGAGAACCAATGAGCTTTCAAAAGACCCCTGGGATAAAATTGTGGAAAGGCACAGATCAAGGGATGGGTATAAAATATTTCAAAGGCCTTGAATATCCCTTGGAGCACAGTCAAGACAATCATTAAGACGTGGAAGGCGTATGGTTCCACCAAGACCCTGCCTAGATCAGGCCGACCCTCCAAACTGGATAACCAAGCCAGGAGGAGACTGATCAGAGAGGCCACCAAGAGGCAATGGCAAGTTTTTTTTATGAGCTACATGCCTTATGGCAAAGACTGGTCACTGTGTGCATGTACAACAATATTCCAAGCACTCCACAAGTCTGGCCTGTACGGTAGGGTGGCAATAAGGAAGCCCTTACTCAAAAAGCCCACCTTGAGTCCCATTAGAGCTAGCTACAAAAAAAAACACTTCAGAGATTCTGAAGCCATGTGGCAAAAAGTTTTGTGGTCTGATGAAACAAAGATGGAACTTTTTGGCCAAAATGCAAATCGTTTCATTTGGCGCAAACCAAACACAGCACATCACCCAAAGAACACCATCCCTACTGTGAAGCATGGAAGTGGCAGCATCATGTTATGGGATGCTTTTCAGTGGCAGAGACTGGGAGACTTAAAATAATAGAGGGAACAATGAATGGAGCCAAATGCAGGCAAATCCTTGAGGAGAACCTGATTCAGAGTGCAAAAGGCCTTAAACTGTGGCAAAGATTTACTTTCCTAACAGGACAATGTCCCCAAGCATACAGCCAAAGCAACACTGGAATGGCTTCAGAACAAGAATGTGAAAGTCCTTGAGTGGCCCAGCCAAAGCCCAGACTTGAATCTCATTAAGAATCTGTGGAAAGACTTGAAAATTGCTGTTCACCGACACTCCCCATCCAACTTGACAGAGCTTGAGCAAATTTGCAAGGAGGAATAGGAGAAAATCCTCAAATCCAGATGCGCAAAACTGATACAGATATAGGCAAGAAGACTCGAAGCTGTATTCACTGCCAAATGCGTTTCGACAAAGCGCTTCAAATTTCTACAAATAAATTTCAGCTTTTCATTTTTAATGAATTTGTAAAAATTTCTAAAAACATGTTTCACTTTGTCATTTTGGGGTATTTTGTGTAGATCGGTGACAAAAAATTAAATATAATCCATTTTAGATTCAGGTTGTAACACAACAAAATGTGAAAAAGCCAAGGGGTGGGAAGACTTTCTGAAGGGACTGTGTATGTGTGTGCTGTAGTATATATATATATACAGTAATCCCCCGTTTCTCGCGGGGGTTACGTTCCAAACCTCCCCGCGCTAAGTGAAAATCCGCGATGAATGGACGCCTCCCCAAAAAATCGATCGTCTGGTCTGGTCAGTTTGGCAGTGATTGGGTTTGAGGTGCCGGAGATCGACTGGTCTGGTCTGGTCTGGTCGGTTTGGCAGTGATTGGGTTTGAGTGCCGGAGATCGACTGGTCTGTCTGGTCGGTTTGGCAGTGATTGGGTTTGAGGTGCCGGAGATCGACTAGTCTGGTCTGGTCGGTTTTGAGGTGCTGGGTATGAGCAGTGCTCGTCCAACGCGGCAAACCTTTTTCCTTCCGAAGCATATATCGAGCACCTTTACCTTAACCTTCTCCTGGAGCGTCCCAGGACCTTCCTCTGGCGCTTCGGTTCCTTGCCAGAAGCCTTAGAGTGCAGGCGTTTGGGGCGCATCGTGGCTTGGAGAAAAAACGTAGAAAATATCGAAGTTCACAAGCGAAACTTTGTCTCGTGCGTTTGTGCTGCTGTCGAGCACCACGCGTTATAATTTATTGCTTAAATAATTTATATTTTATACATTATTACCGCGGTACGCGGGAATCCGCAGAAAAAATTAGTTACTTCCAAGGGAAAACCCGCGATGAACCGGGGGCGCGATAGTGGAACCGCGATGAAGCGGGGTTGACTGTATATATATATATATATATTATATATAATATATATTAATATATATATTAATATTATATAAGGCCCGCGAGGAGGAGTGATGTAAGCGACATTTTTTAATGATATGATGATGATAGGCTCGGATGATAGGGTAAGGGTTAAAATAGTGCTATATGCATTAACTCCAATTCCGATGTGTCCCTTAATCACTCCTCCTCGCGGCGCCTCATATATATATATATATATATATATATATATATATATATATTATATATATATATATATAATATCCCATCGCAACATATGTGTGCAAAAGTCATAATGCCCATATATGTACATTATATGGAACTGGAAGCTAAGTGTACCACCCCCTCCAGACAATATAGGTTTTATATATTATACAGTATATATATATAATAATATATATATATATATGTTTGACTGGCAAGGGGCAGTGCACTTGGTTTTCAGGTGTTTAGTATGGTTCAATTCCCAACCTGCGATAATTTGGTTGGTGCTTCGCAGGCATAGTATTGTAAAAGTGCACTGGCCCATGGATGGACTTCAAACTGGGTATCACATCTTCTCAGATTAGTTTGTAGACACTAAAGATCCCACGGTGTCTTTCTTGAAGATTAGGCCAGTTATTGCCGGAATCATGTAGAAATTACAAATTTCTGCCACCATCAGTGAAACGTCAGCACTGGCCAGCTAATTCTTGAAGTACTTGTGCCAAAAACTTTCCCTCGCTGACCCAACAAGAAGCTAGGAAAAATTTGAAGGAAGTTAAATAATTTTGTGTGCGTGCGTGCACGGTATGTGCATGTTATGCCCAACTGAGGAGATGTCAATGTATTTTTACATTAATTCAAAGGTCATCATATGTGCAACACACAAGCTCCTCCATGACCCTTAGCTTGCTTTGTAAAAATGACAACGATCATTTTTATTACATTGCTTGTCACATCATCATCATCATCATCCTCATCCTCATGAACTGACTTGTTGCAACAATCCAGATACCGTAATCCATTCCGATGAGTTTAAAGCGAAGAAAGCAACTGCAGTACAGTATCAGATAGTTTATTGTTTTCTCTCTATTTCATTGAGCCGTTTGTCTGCTGTTGTCACCGTGAATTGACTCAAAAATTTACGGCCAAGAATCCGGTCATAGCAGCAGCCCAAGGTAGTTGAGCGAATGCCCCATTATGGTTGTTCTCCAGACAAACAGGGGTGTCATTGAAGGGAAGCATTTGAGACAGAACCAAACCATGCAGTATATTGATAGCATGACTTCATTGCCCCTGGAAGCCCATGCATGCGTGCCTTGACGTTTGTTCCTTCCCCTCGATTGGGTACCTGCCAGCGGTCGACTTTAGCTCTTGTGGCTTTCACGTAAGCCTCCTTGGAATGCCGTTGCGATTTTTTTTCCGTCACCCGATTTTTCTTTTTCTTCACCCTCCCCCGGCAAAAGCGTTTAAAAATAAACTGGTTCATTTGCATCGATGATAAAATGTGGATCCCGAAGACGTTTTTTTTTTAAGGTTGTTGTTGGGAATTGTTTGGGGTTTGGGGGGGCAGTGTTGAGTTAGGCAGGTGCCTGTTTGATGAAAAGTTTATCTATAAATAGTTAAGTATTTGTTAAGGCTTTGCTGACTTCATGGTGAGATAGTTATGAGGGCCGTTCAAAAGATTGCAGGGATCACATTAGTCCGAGCCACCATCTTTTTTTTATTTTTCAAATTAGTGTCCCTTTACTTCACTGCACTTGCGCCATTTGTCCTTTGAAAACTGTCTGTGCCAGCAAAATATAAGTTTTCTCAGATGTACTCGTTCGGCTATGTCTCGGTTGCTTGATTCGGCACACCTTTGATAAACATCCCTTGGCGTTTGTCCTTGATGGCGTCCTGCATTTTTTTTTGCATCAGTCCGGTGTAACATTCCTCCTTTTATTTCAATCAATCAGCAGGATTCCCTTGTTATCCTAGAATTTCCGGCTGAGGGCTGGGTACAGCCTATTTTGGGTGGGGGTGATCCCTAGTTATTCCATTGCATGGATTCCAATTTGCTTTCAGGATCTCAGTGGTGAAGTCATGTTTAATCACCAGTTACCGGACATTTGATTAAGTTTCCTGGATCTACGTTAAACAGTTTGAAAAGCTCGCAACATCATTCCATCCTTTGCTGTTGATTGTGGGCACTGAGGTTTCTGGGGGCGGGGGGACTCATCATGCTGAGACTTGAGATATGCCCAGGTGTTTCTCTGTGAGATATTTCTCTGTGAGAAATTCCAAGGTGTTCGGCTATTTTGACGATTTTGTCGTGGTGATCCTCCATGATCAATTCCTTGACCTGGGTAGTTTTTGTTGATCACCTTTGCCGGCCGTTTTGACCCCGTGTCCTCTTCAAGGGATTTGCGTCCACACGAAAAGTCAGCCGTTCATTTGGCTAATTAATGAAACTGGAGAATGTGAGGGCATGCCTTCACCTTCTACGTATTTCTATGGAAGTTTTACCTTCTTTGCTTAAAAATTTGATGACCACCCCCTCCCCACCACACCCTTAGGAATATTGATCATTGAATGACATACCAAAATTACTGATTCGCAATCTGTTCTTAAAAAGAACAACTGTTATGTTGATGAAACTATTGGCATATATATATATATATAGTATTAATTTAACTTTGGAAGAAGCCAAAAAAAACCCCAGTTCTGACACCGAATAGCCTGTTCCTCGATGGCTTTGGATGGCCCTCATGGTTTTACTCCCCTCCCCACCCCTTCCCATGTTGACACGTTTGTTTAACTTAGATTGGTGAACTGCTATATCAGGTTTTCCTCCATGCAGTGACCATGTTATTTCCTCGTTTACTCATCTTTTTGTTTCTTTGCCCTGACTCGTAGAAGGCGTGAACAACAGACTTGTAATTTGATTTCAAGGAATTTCCTGAAGGAAGGTTTCCAGAAATGGTTGTACAAATACAATTGGATGTTTGCGTCGGTGAGGTCGCATGATGAAGTACCCAAATGCCTACCGTGTCGAGTTGTCCCTCAAATTGTGCACGTGGTGTTGTTATTGGTGAGGGGTGGGGTGGGGGGTTGGATGTATCTTGCAGTTGTCTCAGTTGCTCAGTGATGACTTTTAGGGATGCAGACATTCCGGCGACCATACGGACTGAAATACCCTTGCAGCGTGGTGTGGAATTCTGCGCCCCTTTGCTGCTGCCATTGCGGTGGTTCGTCGCCTTTGCTGCAGTCTGAAAGCGGACCTTTTGCGAGCTGTGTTTACTCTGGTGGCCAGAGTCGGGGAGAATGGGAGGTTCAAGTAGAGTGCAGGCTCTCTTTTAAGGGTCGAACACAAATGCAACTGTGAAACCTCATGGACCTCAACCTTTTCCCCTTTATTTATTTGTTTATTTTCTTATTTTAGCCAATCAGGTTTGCTTGGGTAGGATATCAAGCATCAAGTGGAAGCTGAATCCACAGCCCCAATTTTTTTGTGTTTTTTTTTTTTGTCTGGCTTTGCCGGAATCGAGTCGTTGCCAAATGATGTTGAGTCATAGTAAAGCCATGCCCATACGCCACTCCCTACACTCGTGACCCTTGTATGATTGCCTCGCGCTTACAAAAAGCAGCGCTCTGTTGCTGCATGTTTACATAAATCGTGTCGACTCAAACTATTTCCTTGGCAAGGACCACGTGCAAAAGATGAGGAAGGGATGATATCTGACTTTCATCCGTAACAATTTCCACCGAGGGCCAACAAATTCCCCAATGAGGTAAAAAGGCAAGCAACGATTAAATGAAACTGTTTATGTTCCATTTCGCTAAGTTCCTCCTGAAAACTTTTTCTCTAATGTTGGAAAGTTTGTAAATGCTTCACGGAGCTGGGTGCATTCGAGGACAGGTACCGGGCGAGGCTTTGACTGTCGAGCGTGAACTTGGACTTTTGGGTGTGTCTTTGATTGAAAACACCAAACGAGTTGTTTTTCCACAATATGTAATTTGCTAATGCCCCAGGATGATGCAATTTTAACCGGGCCCACTTGGCCGCATTCCGTACCCTGCTTGAGGTTTGGCCGACGGTGCTACGGCTTTTGATCGTCGCTTTTTGGCCAGCGGTTTTGCTGAACTCTAGTTCTCGATTGGAAGAGAGGGATAAACGTGAATAATCAGAAAAATATCCTTTTTAAGTTGCCCCATGCTTTGCCGAGAAATTCTGAGAAAGGCTGCAGGATTTCCGTGCAGCAATGCGACCACAAACTATGAGTTTGGGTGCCTGCTTGATTTGCCATGCACGGCTTTATGGTCAGGGCAGGAAAATGTGTCAAGATTGTTCAAATCCCAG
>CM068952.1:14801553-14819885 GCA_035128595.1 Eptatretus atami | reverse complement strand
GGACTTACACGGTCCACCATCAACCCATTTCTAGTGAAACTCCCAAAATCCAGAATCACTGCTCACCTCCACTCATTTGTTCCTCTTTCTTTCCCACCTGTGGAACCAACTTCCACATCCACTTCAATATAATTCTTCCCTCCAGGTCTTCAAGACAGCTGTTCACCACCATCTTAGTTGGTCCCCAATCCTAAACCATGATCATTTCTACCCTTGTTAACCCCACCCAAATCCCTCCTCCTTCCAATTTTCCAGTTTCCCCTCCTTGGAGTTTTCTTCTGTATCCATTTTGTCCACCCCATGCATGCATGCTTTGTGCCCTGTTTTTGTCTGGTACATACTGATCGGTTCACTGTACTCGGTCTTCCATGAGCCTCGACTATGCATACAAAAACAAACTGGAAATTTGAATGGAGGTGGACTTGGGGGTGGGGTGTGATTAATGGGAGTAGCGAGGAGGGGGGATAAGACGATGTTGAAGAGACAGAAAGGAAACTTTAGGAACTTTAAAAACTTTAACTTTAGTTTAGAAAACCTTTAGGAAACTTCACTTTAAACTTTAAAACTTTAAAAACTTTAGGAAAAAAAATTGGAACGAGAAACCTCAAAAGCAAGACTATTTTGTTCACCAGCTATGTGGTGAGAAGGCCTGAGCGACACAAACAAATTTATCAATATGGCACAACAAGGTACGGTTTAACATGGAAATTTCGACGAAAACACAAATATCAACACAGGGCCGAAAATATATCAGACAAACACGAGAGATTCAATTCGGAAAACTTAACTTTGATTGAGCTGGAAGGAGCAGATGCAGATTCGACCTACACATAGAGCAACCCCGAACCAGAAGTCTCTTTGCAGAAAAACACCGAGGGATTTTTAACGTCCACCAACTTACAGAACTAGCAGACGGGTCCTCCAGTTTAACATACTTCCAATGGACGGCACACACATCAACGTAGGTGTCGTCCTGCGTACGAAGCACCAGGGTCACACTTTATCGCTGGGTCTTGATTCAAGCCCAGGCGAGACAGCTCAAAGGAGAATCCGCATTTCTAAACTGCCAGCCGCTGCATCGATTTATCCAAAGCTGTTCGATTGGTATTGTTAAAATGTGGCTGAGGTGATGTTTCATCTTTATACATGGAACAATTGCATTGATGGTTTTTACTTTGAGGCATTATGGTATGTATTGAATGGGAACACAGCAGCCAACTTGATGCGCCAGGTGTATTCAGTAACAGGATGCAAGGAACAAGTTGTTTTGAGTTCCCTGATAGTCTGTGGCCTGAATTGTCCAACATGTGTCTGCCTGAAACTCAATGCCAGGGGAACTTTTCAATGCAAAATATATTGCGCTGTCCTTATCCCAAAATATACTGAAATCTTGAGCATCCAGAATCGCTGCCAAGTTGTTAGGAACTTTAACAGCTCTAGCTAAACACCTCCTGTGATTAAAAAAAAAATATATATATATATATACCTTGTGATTATTTTCATTAAAATAACATCAACTATGATTTTGTTAACTAGTCTTTCTTTTTTTCTTTCAATTTTTGTTTTGCTCTGTCGACTGCTATAAAGCTCCTTGGGAAATTTTGCTGAATTGTGGAAGCCTTACCAAGGCGCATTGTGATCATCACTAATAGGTTGACAACAGATCTATCAAACCTCACGTGTACATTTAAAACGTCATTGGCGTGCATCGTAAGTTTGGTGTTGCTAATGCAAGCACATTTTATATTGAATTTCTGAACGTTGCTTGTACTTTTGTTTGTAATTATTGAGTGCATGGAATTACCAGACTTTGGAACATCCTGCTGGGTGATTCCAATGACCTTTGGGGAATTTGATTTAATGACACAAAGTGGGATCTACTGGCACCAGGCCACAGAGGACTTCATGACACTGGATTATTGCCTTGTTCGTCATTCGGGACTGAGATTAGCAACAGAATAACCCTCCTCTGCGGAGAATTCCACCAAAGTGCCACCACCCAGCCATGGAGGCCAGATTTTATACCTGGTTGACCCAGGAAAGATAGCGTTAGATTATTCGTCCAAAGAGCTTTAAAGATGAGACCTCTGCCAGAAGTTAATTGCAGAAATTAATTTGAGTTTTAGTAATATGGTCTTTCTAAAGAGACAATGACTTGGTGGAACTTTAAGGCACTGGATGACGCATTCCTGGTGATTTTGAGCCTCTTCTTTTTGACAGACCGAAACTTTTTTTGGAACTTTTCTTGGTGATTTTTATTTTATTTTTCTTTTTTAGAGAAGGATGCGGCCACGGCCTGCTTGTCATTGGAGTGAAGGTCCTTCACTCCAATGACAAAGAGCCATCTGTGAAATGATATGTTGAGTTTTCTAAGCAGGCCAAGAGGGTCATTAATATAAGGCAGGAACAGGATAGGATTCTGAAAAAATATTTCATACAGGAGTGCCAGGATTTCACATAATGCTGTAAGAACTGACAAGTCTAAAGACGACGATGGTTCACGAGCGGTATTTGACGATGTAGATTGTTTGTGATATGTGATATGTTTGTGATAATGTGATAATGTTTGACCAAGTTATAAAAATGATCAACATGATGTGGTACGAGTGACAGGTTATTAGCTGCAAAATGTCGAAAACCCGGTTTCGTTCAACAACTTTCAAAATTTGACCTTTGCATAACCTTTAAAGGTCACAAAACAATGTTGTGGACATTAAAATAAGGAAACAGGATACGTGCTATAGCTTATTGGAGTTAGTTCGTCGAAGAAGGTCGAAAACCCGGTTCGATTCCCACAACTTTGAAAATTTGACCTTTGTGAACTTTAAAGGTCAAAGGTCAAGGATTATGACCTTTGGTGCAAAACTTCCTCTGGAACATTCCAGGAACAATATAACGTCATATAGGCTATATGGCATTTCGCACTCCTCGGATTATCCATACTTTGATGAAATCAGCATAAAAACAAACTTGAAGGGGGCGCCACGGGCAAGGTGTTCGAGATAGAGCAAAATGGTTTCAAGACTTTAGGTGGGGAATGACCTCAAGATTATGCATAAAAAATATTGTCATCCTAGCTCTCAAAGTTTGGGCGGTCGTATGATTTTTGTCAAAATTCGCAATTTTCTAAGTTCGTGACCTTGTGACCTTGTGACCTTGACCTTGGGACGAAAATGAAAAATCGAGCTCTGTGGGGCTATGCAGGTGCCATTGGGCTAACCAAATACCGAAACCCCTGCCAGATTCGACAAACCCCTCGGAGAAGAAATTTTTTTATGTCAAAATTCGCAATTTTCTAAGTTCGTGACCTTGTGACCTTGACCTTGGGACGAAAATGAAAATTCGAGCTCCGTGAGGATGCAGGTGCCATTGGGCTAACCAAATACCGAAACCCCTGTCAGATTCGACAAACCCCCTCGGAGAAGATGCAAATTGAAATCGGCTACCCCCTAAAAACACATTTTTTGGGCGTGGCTCACGCCCATTTTCAGGAAAACACAACTAGATCATGATATAAACCTCCCACCAAAATTTTGTCAGGATCGGATCAAAACCCACGGAGCTATGCTCGGGACAGACAGACAGACAGACAGACAGACAGACAGACAGACAGACAGACAGACAGACACACAACAATAACGAATATAGTGGTCACTTATTTTTTTCGTGAAAATATTTTTTCGTGAACCAAAAATCATGATGGAAGTGCTCAATTTGGAGATTAATATGTTTGGACTAAAAATGAGTGTGACAAAAACAACATTAATGTTCAACTGCAATGCGAAAAAGGAAGACATTCAAATAGATCATTGCAAAATTAAAGAAGCCAGCAATTACCTTGATTTGGGACTGTTTGTAAAAAGAAAAGAAAAAAAAAAGGGGGAAAAAACACGGATCAAATTGAAGTGAAGAGACACACTCAAGCAGGATGGACATCATTTGGAAAGTTACCAAAGTTGTGAAAAACAAACTACCCTTGTATCTGAAAAGGAAAGATTCTAATCAGTGTGTTCTCCCAGTAATGGCATGAAAGTGAACCACGGTCTCTAACAAAGAACGGAGAAAAATTATCACCTCACAAAGACCTATGGAAAGATGCTGTCTTGGCATAACTAAAAGGGACCAGAAGAGAAACGAATGGATCAGACAGAAAACCATTCCATGACATTCTGGTCACAATACCAAAAAATACAACAAAAAAACTGAAATTGAACTGGGCTGGACACACGGCACGAATGGAAAACCGGTGGACAACAAGGATTGCAATCTGGCAATCTAGAGAAGGTCCTCGAAGAAGCAAAGGTTGGCCAAAGATTTTATATATATATAAAACTGATAAATTTATTGGAGTACAATGATCTCGATTTGCATTGATAAAACAGAATGGACCATGTTGAAGGAGGCCTTCATCCTGCAGTGGACTAAATAGGCTGGTCAGGTCAACAGGATAGATCTCAGAACATTTTGCCGCCAGGATTAAAGCAGAAGATAGTATTCCATCCAAGGCTATGCATTGCTTACCAGTGTGGATAAAATCGACCAAAGGTCAGGGGTGGGGCACCTCAGATGTCATTGGTAGAAGGTTTAGTGACCAGGACTGGTGTCAAATATACTTGAGAGATGTTCAGTGGGACTTCTGTGACCTCCAGCTTTGAGGCTCAGAGCATCGATCCATTGCTACGTTAGCTGGAGAGTGTAATGGCCAGGATAGAAGCCAAATTTATGATTTTATATTAATGGGTTAAAAGCAGCAGACCTTAAAATCTGCTGATATTATTGATTTGATCACCTTCCTGATTCGGCGATAAGGCTGACGTCTAATTTGGAGGATCTGTCTTCGCACCTTTTATGTTGCATCACAAAGTGTGCTATCCCTTGGAATTTAGATAGATGTTAAGCTGGGTGTTCCATCTGCTAGCATTAGTTGGTGAATGTTCAAGAGTAGTGAGTTATCAAATGGTGTCCTTCACGAGTAGCGAGTTATCACCATCACTCACCAATTAAAAATCAGGCTTGAAAAGGTGGTTCATGAAAGATGTGGGGCCAATCTTCCTCCTCGACCGATCCAACATGAATGTGGGATTTAGTAGTAGTAGTAGTAGTAGTAGTAGTAATAATAGTCGTCATCTTGGCACCCTTACGGATAGGAGTGAAATGAGTGATTAACGATTCTGTGAAGATTGCCAATGAAATATAGTGTCACCGGCAAGGACGGTTTGGGTTGGCCTGTTGGTGTTCCCATCTGAATCTCTGGTCCTGAAGATTGGAATCCAGTTTCAAATCCTATCTATACCATGTGGTTGTCCATTGTCTACTAATGTATTTACAATTCATGTGAAAGTACACTGATGTTGACTAATGGCTTTATGCTGCTTTTGATGAATATGCACACCTTGGATCACTGGCAAATCGGATCTGGTTGCCCGAGAGGAGCAGATAAAGTAAGTACAGGATGTATGAGGAAAGTTTTGCATTGTGCAATCAAGCAGGGAAAGCGAACCTGTTGGTGATGTCCAGGAAGGATAACTGACTGACTAGGTGGGACCTGTTGCCTCACAAATGGTTTTGGTTGGTTTATACCATGCTTGGTGGTCACTGGACCAATACCTAACCTTTCAGCATAGTGGTAGTTAAAATCGCCAGAGAGGAATAGGGAGCAAGGATGAGCCATATAAGAGGGAGTCGATGTCAGTCGAGAGGATTGAGTAAATAGCTGTCACTTGGGTGGCGGGCGATACAGTGCACACACACATACCAACATGAGGTTGGTGTAGGTGTTGGGGGGGATGGAGGAGGGTGACACAGTCAAAGATACTCAGGTCTAGGGTGTTAGGAATAGAAAGAGAGGTAAAAAGACTGGGGAAGAATATTTTGAACAAAGACACCAATATCACCTTAAGGCCTGTCACACCTTGACGATTTAGCCAGCGTATGCCTGACGTATGCAAAATTTGGCTAAAACGCTGGCACACGTCGAATACGTTATGGGTAAGCTTGTATACGTTAAGAGCACGCTGGCATACATCGTAGTACGCTGGCTTTTTTTCGTAGTACGCTGGCATACGTCGTAGTACGCTGGCATACGTCTTTGTACGCTGGCATACGTCGTAGTATGCCGAGTGTTAGCAAATTTTCCATGCTTGAAATTTTTCGACGTATGCCAGCGTATGACTCACGTTCCGCATAAGCTGGCCATAACTTGTAGGCACGTTATGCGATCGTTGACACACGTCGACACACGTTACTTGTAAGTTACTCATAAGTCGAAACACGTCGAGGTAATGTTTAGCGTACCGAAACTTATTTCTAACCTATGAGTACATGTTGTAGGCACGTTACGCGATCGTTGACACACGTCCACACACGTTACTCATAAGTCGAAACACGTCGAGGTATGGTTAGCGTCAGTGTTCCAGACTCCCTGGTTTTTATTTTATTTTTGTTTTTTTTTCCGGTATGACGGTGATGTTGACACTTCGATTTCTAGTGCGGTTATAATATAATATAATTAATAGGCTGCCGCTCAACGACTTAAATCATAACTGCACTAGAAATCGAAGTGTCAACATCACCGTCATACCGAAGAACCCCCCCCCAAAAAAAACAGGGAGTCTGGAACACTGACGCTAACCATTACCTCGACGTGTTTCGACTTATGAGTAACGTACAAGTAACGTGTGTCAACGATCGCGTAGCGTGCCTACAACTTATCCAGCGTATGCGGAACGTGTGTTATACGTCGAGTACGTCGAGAAATTTTCAACATGCTGAAAATTTCTCGACGTACTCGGCGTATGACGACGTATGCCAGAAAACTACGACGTATGCCAGCGTACTCTTAATGTATACAAAACTTACCCATAACGTATTCGACGTGTGCCAGCTTGTGTTCGGCAAATTTTTCATACGTCGCATACGCTGGCTAAAACGTCAAGGTGTGACAGCGGCTTCACACTTCATTGTGTAGTGCGGTTATGATTTGAATTGTCGAGCCGCAGCCTATGAATAGCCTACGCCACGTGATCGTCGCGATACGCTGCCGCGCTATGCATAAGTTAGACTATTGTTGGCATAGGTTGTGAACGCCGACAACTCGCTCAGCATTCGTTGGTATAAGTTATCTATATGTGATTAAAACGTTCTGTGTACGTTACTAATACGTTATGCATACGTCCATCACGTTATTATACGCCCAAAACTTTAAAAACATCAATAGTTCAGCGTACAGTTCAGCGTTTTACATACATTTTGAGACCTTGCCATACGCTTGCTAAACGTCAAGGTGTGACAGGGCCTTAATGTGTGGAACAGGCCAGTCAGGGTGATAGAACAAATATTCATGAAGAGACATGGAATCTGGTACATCACTTGTTATGAAGGTTTCACAAAGGAACATTATAATATTAGATATGATGATATGACCTGACAAGTGAGGTCATTGTTGTTGGGATTGAGATCACAGATGTTAGAGTATAACGAAGAGATGGGGCAGTGTTGTGTGAGGCACAAGAGCTGGAGGAAGAGGCATGTGGGGGGGAAGGTGTGTGGACTGGTGTGAGGTCAAGTGCTGTGGTGCATGCTCACACACACATGCTGCTTGTTACATGCTTGCAGGAAATTATAGTTATCAGTTGCAGGAGAATCAGCTGTTCAAGGTGTGTGACAGGAAGGTGCAGGAGGTGGTGATGCAATGATATACAGTGGAGAGGTGGAAGCCTGAATGCGGCAGACGTGGAGTGGAGAGTGAGCTTTGGGCAGGAAGGACGTAGAGAACATCCACGCATAGGTTTGGCAGTACCACAAACACCAATGTATGAACAGGGTTGTAAAGGCAAATAGAACTAATCACACACCTGGAGAAGAGGTTGAACATAAACAAATAAATAAAACTCCACCATTTTTGCTTTCATCATCGTTATGTGGTCCAAAATAAATCTAGTACTTGGAGCTTTTCAACATGAATACGACAACACTCGCAGGCTTGCTCAAACAGGTCCCCACGTCGCACTGCCACCAACAGGAGGGGGGGGGCACAAACGGGCCCGTTGTGCGTGTGCACAATAATTGAAAGCTGCTGTTGCTGATGAATTGACACAATTCAACTGCACACATTCTATACCTCGTGTTATTTTCTAATTGATTTTAGTCGGTGTTAGCTGTCAGATTGGCTTGAGCATCTTTTGGGTTTTCACTCTTTACTAGTTCGCATTCCTTTACAACGAGTTGCATCAATTGTCGCATCTTGTCAATTGACCCGGCAAAGTTATCGCAAAAAAAAACAACAAAAAAAAGAGTTGTTTCATATCCTGTTCCTCCATTTCTGTCTAAAAGCATAAGATTTGTCCAAGGCTTTTCGGAACCGGGTCAGGAGAGTTCATGTTAACCACATGATGACATCACATTCCATCAGACAACAATCGACTCCTTCCCCGTTATGGGCTGCTATGAGCTGACACGAATACAACGTAGACAGCCGGGTCGACGTGGCACACAAGTGAAGAATGCAATGATCGTGTGCGTTTGATAAGCTGGTTTCACCGCACTCAGGGTGACGATGAAAAAAAAAACAATTCCTAAAGCTTTGCTGTTACGTGTAAAGGAGGCCAAATTGTTTTCGACGTCCTATTGCCCAAAGCAACTTCATTTGCAGCTCGCACGTTGTACCTTTTTGGAACACAGCCTACACACCCACCCCTTCTATCCCTTGATGCGAAGCTCCTTCCTCAGAATACATAGAGTAGCTCAAGGCCTAGGGTAAAAGGGTCCTTGTGGAAAATGCAAAAGCACGAACAGAACAAACGGTGCGGGTGTAATTGGGCAATTGATCTCTCAGGCCGAATTAGTTGGAACAGGGAATGATGGAAGCAGCAGAAAGGATGGTTGACGAGCCTAATGGAAAAAATAAAAATGGTCAAGGTCCAGTACAATCAACGATCCTGAACTTGGAACACTCCGTCTACATCGTGGAGGCATAATACCGTAGTGAGCATACGGATCAGCTGCACGACGTACAAACGGTCATCATCATTAAAAAAAAAAAGAATATAACACTCAAGTCACCTCGCTCTGAACAACAATTTAAAGGATTCTGTATTCCTTTGCTGCACTCGTCTGGAAAATGTGAGAAGGTTGTATTTTGTTCATACACGGAACCAAGATGGCTGCAAAGCTGCTACACAAACATTTGTCCATTTTTAAGCCATGTGATGTCACATAGTGGTTTCTTGTAATATTTAACAAGAGTTTTTATTTTAATTGCTTATTACAAACTTCTTTCCCCCCCCCCCTCCCCTCCTCACCCCCATTCAGGTTGCACGATGATGGAAACCGTGGCAGCAACAGTTCCAATGAACAAAACAAGTAGGTTGTTTCACTCTCTCCACATGCTGACAGTTTCTCAATTGGACAGCCAATGATTTCTAAATTGTTCTCACTGCAATCACAAGATTTATGGAGTAAAACAATGCACTTTGCTAAGTATCAGAGCTCAGACTTGGAAACCTGCATCCCGTCAGTTTTACTTCAGTTCCTCGGACGCACGTTTCGCATTCGCGCTCAAACTGGAATTCTAACACTGAGCAAACTGAATGCTTTCACAAGGTAACGAAGGGGGCAGGTAAAGCTATTCGGTCGACCTGTGCCTGTGCCATGTCCACATCCCAGTTCTGACACTTGGCAAATTGCAGGAAGTGGTTATACGAACCTTGTCTACAGGCTGGCTATATGTGACCGGCCACCACAAAAGGATCAGTCAGAAGTTGCATGAAATGTTTTTTGTTTTTTTCAGTACAGACAAAAATATGACTACTGGGCAGCAATGACCATTGTCAGATCTTTGCCGTTTTGTTTAGCTAAATTGCTACTTTTATCTGTGCAAGTTTAATTGCAGTTCACTTAGCTTTCACAAAAAGAACTTGTCAATTTCCTCACCTGAGAACACGGCAGTGCAAGCGATGCACAATGCGATGATGTCACACACCAGGTGACACCTGATGTTGCCATCCAGCAATGTCCGAGCAACAAGGTCACTTTGTGTGCGGTATTCCCGCACCGCTACTGGGTTCACCATGAACGGGATTCCTGATGATGTCAAGCTTCCCAGTTCATACGAAACATGGATGTCAAACGAGTGAATCGGTGAAATGGAATACGTATTCACTAGCATCGTTTTCTTTTGCATGATATGCGAGAGGGACTGGAGGAAATGACGTTTCACCGATTCCACGTTTGACATCCATGTTTCGTATGAACTGGAAGCTTGACATCATCAGGAATCCCGTTCATGGTGAACCCAGTAGCGGTGCGGGATACGCACACAAAGGGACCTTGTTGCTCGGACATTGCTGGATGGCAACATCAGGTGTCACCTGGTGTGTGACATCATCGCATTGTACATCGCTTGCACTGCCGTGTTTTTCAGGTGAAAAAATTGGCAAATTCTCTTTGTAAAAGCTAAGTGGGCTGCAATAAGCGTTTGCTATCGAGCAGACATAAAGACGACTTCTGCGTGGCCGGTATAATGCCGTTGACACAAACATAAATGTTCCCGTCCAAGGATAGCAGCGATAGCAAAGAAAGAAGAAGAAAGAAATAACCTAATGATGGAGCTTTTGCCGTTATCTTTTTCTGTGAATATAAATATCGTGGAATATAAAAAAAAAAAATTGGGATTAAATGGAGTCAATATACCATCGTGCGGCTATGTCAAGCAATAAAAGCAAATCGGTTATGCTAGTTGAGAGGATTAGTTCACGATTCCAGTGCACACAACCTGAGCCATTGGCTCCACTTGCAGCAATTCAATTTATCGGACAATATTAATAAAACGGATATTTTTTTTTTAAATCAAGAAATCGGACAAATTGATTCCAAAAATCCGCACCATTAGCCATTGTGCATTGACGATATACTAACCGAATCAGCATCTACGTAAGCTTTACCAATGATATTGGGAAACTATGGCAAGGTAACATCAATAAGTACCCAAATTACGCGGAGACATCTTATCAAATCGAGTAATTCTCACTTTAAAAATACAACTTTTGTGTCACTTCAACTAATGCGTGTTTTAGATACTTAGAAGTGATACAAATCATTGTGAAAGAGGTTGTGGTTGGTTCGCTTGCTATGTACTTTAATGACTGCCTTAGCTGCAATCTCTGGAAGATTTAACGTTTAACATCGATCCTGCGGAAGATTTACAATGAAACTTCTGGTTCCGGGTTGCTGCGCGTGTGTTGCTGGTTTGCGAGTTCTTCCATTAAACTTTACAAGGTAAGTTTCCAGACAGATACGTTGTTTTATTCTGTTCCTGTGTTGATTGCTTGTTTCTTCCAATTTCTGTGCAAACCATACTTTGTTGTGTTGAATAGTCGAATTTGTGTCCTGGTGAAGTCGATGTCGCATGTAGGGCTGGGTTATAGTTGGGTTGTTGCTTCTGCCTCCAGTTTGACCGCACGTGCTTCATTTTCACTCCTTTTATACCCCAGGTTAATCCTTTTCCCCTCCTCACTCTAAAAAAAACCCCCAAAAAACAAATAAAAACAACATTTTAAAAACCGAACTCAATCTGCCGTGCACAGTTACTCCTTCATTCCTATTCTCCTCTCCTTTTCAATGCCCCCAAATGAATCTTCACTGAATAAAATGTTTCTTTTTTTAAAGGCTGTTAATAACATTGAATACTAGAAGGGCACTCTAGAGCGCATACCTCCACCACATAATGCCTGATCCACGAGAAACATATCGGGCCCAATAATATTTGAAAATATCGTGCGATTATATCGTTTTATGCCTGGTGTTGGCTTAATAGTTAGGGTTGTGGGCTTGGGTTCCCAGGACCTGAGTTAAAATCCCACTCTGCTGTTGAATTAATACCAGGTGGGGTTGACTCTGCCTGTCATCCTTCCGAGGTCGGCAAAAATGAGTGCCAGCTTGTTGGTATCCTGTGTCGGAGTGGCGAACACGTCCCGGATTGTGTCCAATAGCCAAAGAGACTGCTTTGGCAGCACCAACGCTCTGTACAGAGTATGGTCCTAATGGATGGATGGACCATGAACTCTGTCAAATACATCCAGTTTGGATTCCTGAGAAGTCCATTTTGCAGAGGTTGTGTGCACACAACAATCAATTCCCCTTCATGTACACATGGTGTCAAACCCCTCCATGCCAGTACCTCTTCCCCCTATCTACTTCCTCTCATCCCACCCCTCACTGCTCCTCTTTGTACACCCCTAATCAGCTTCCCCCTTGTCCAGCCCCCTCTCAACAGTCAAATGGCTGGGTGCTGGCATCTGTCTCGCTAGCCATGAAGTTCAGCAGGAACTTCTGTGGCCATGGGACCGACTCAATCTGTGAACTTTCTATTCTGTTATAGCAAATTCTCCCTTCTGGACTTGTTATGACCAACTTCCCCACCAACCTCTCTGCTCCAATCGATTTATCTGATCATGTGTTGTGAAGGTCAACATCTCTCTAGCTATTCTCAGATAACAGCTTCAGACACCGGTGAGTCAGGCAGTTCACTCAGGCAAACTGGCAGGGAATGTAAGCAACCATTTCACTTCAGGATTGGTCTCCTCTATCTACCGCCCTTGATATTAACTTCAGGACTGGTGGATGGAGGTTATGCTTTCCCCCTGTCTGTCTGTTTGTGAATCATCATTGTGAAATCTTGCATAATATGTCAAAAAGTTGTGGAGGATTCGGACAAAATTTAGTGAAGAGGTTGGCGTGTGTGATACGGACAAATTATGATACGGACGAAGAGGCCCAAAAATTGAAATATAACATGCTATCTCAAAAAGTTGTGGAAGAGTTTTGCCAAAACTTGGTGGATGAGTTGGTAAGGTGACAAGAACAGGCCAATTCAGTATAGGTTCAGGTTTGGATCCAGATCCAGCTATCAGAGGGATACAAAACGTAAACTGTTCAGGCTGGCGGAGGTATCGTGCGCTCTACCGAGTGCCGTTCTAGTTCCAAATTCACCACAGCCGATTCCGTTCGTTGAGAAGGCCGAGTGCCTCAATTCTGTGTTGCTTTAGGCTTGGGGGATTCTTAAATTTTTAAGAATCGATTCCGATTCTGAAATGCTGTCTCAATCCGAAAGGAATCGATTCCGATTCTTCACAGAAATCTTATCAATTTGTCCTGTTACACACGCAACCTGCTCAACTCGTTTCGTCCAAATCCGTCCGTAACTTTCTGAGATATCCTGCACACAGACAATCAGGGGTGAAAAACGTAACCTCAATCCATCTTTTGTGGCGTGGGGAATAAAGAGAAATAACTTGAGTGTAAAATTTATGTTCATGAGTAAGTAAGTAAAATCATTTGTGGTATTATGTAGTAAGATTTATATTTATATATTAATACTGAAGGACCAATTTTGTGCTCCTCCTAGCGGTCGCGTCACGTTTTTCTTGGTGCTGTGACCTGGACTGAAAGAAACTTCGTACTGTAAGAGTGCATCACAACATCGTGGCAAGAGTCAACCTTCAACTCTGAAGCATCCGTCTGTGACGGGGTTTCGGCTAGTATATAATAATGCCAAAGAAGTAAATGTTACTTCAATTAATCCAAACCTCGAGGACAATTGTTAATTTTTTTTCAATCAGATTAAAAAAAATTGAACCTAGTTTACCTGGACAGTCAGTGTACAGTGCCTTCAGAAAGTATTCACACCCTCGACGTTTATCACAATTTGTTGGTTACAAAATGGATTTAATTTAAATTTTTTGTCACCAAAATCAAAAAAAAAACAACACCCACAATGACAAAGTGAAAACATGTTTTTAGAATTCTTACAAATCTAATAATAAAACGCTGAATGTTTTGCATAAATAAGTTTTCAACCCCTGAGTAAATGCTTTGTAGAAGCCCTTTGCAGCGATTACAGCTTCGAGTCTTCTTGGTATGTCTGTATCAGATTAGCACGTCTGGATTTGGGGATTTTCTCCCATTCTTCCTTGCAGATTTGCTCAAGCTCTGTCAAGTTGGAATGGGGAGCGTCGGTGAACACCAATCTTCAAGTCTTTCTACAGATTCTCAATGGGATTCAAGTCTGGGCTTTGGCTGGGCCACTCAGGACTTTCACGTTCTTGTTCTGAATCTTTTGGCTGCATACTTGTGGTCGTTGGCCTGTTGGATCGTAAATCTTCGCCGCAGTCGAAGGTCTTTTGCACTCTGAAGCAGGTTCTCCTCAAGGATTTGCCTGTATTTGGCTCCATTCATTGTTCCCTCCATTCTTACAAGTTACCAGTGCCTTGCCGCTGGAAAGCATCTCATCGCATGATGCTGCCATCACCATGCTTCATGGTGGAGATGGTGTTAGAAGGGTGATGAGCTGTACTTGGTTTCCATCTGACGTAGCACTTTGCATTCAGGCCAAAGAGTTCAATTTTCATCTCATCAGATGACAGAATCTTTTCCTCATATCTCAGAGTCTTTCACGCGCCTTTCTGCAAACTCCAGGCATGCTGTCATGCCTTTTCTCAGAAGTGGTTTCCATCTGTCACTCTCCCATAAAGCCGAGATTTGTGAAGTGCTGCAGAGATTGTTGTCATTCCAGCAGGTTCTTCCCATCTCAGCCAAGGAACTCTGTAGTTCTGTCAGAGTGGTCATTGGGTTCTTGGTCACCTCCCTGACCAAGGTCCTTCTTGCCCGGTTGCCCAGTTTGGTCAGACGGCCAGCTCTAGGAAGAGTCAGGGTCATTCCATATTTTTTCCATTTCCTAATGATTGAGCTCACTGTGCCCTTGGGAACTTTCAACACTCTATAATTGGTTTATACCCTTCCCCAGATCTATGCCTCCTCGCAATTCTATCTCGAGTTCTACGGACAATTGCTTGGACTTCATGGGAGAGTTTCTGCTCTGCCATGCACCGTCAACTGTGGGACATATATATATATATATAAGCCTGGTGTTGGCTTAGTGGTTAGGGTAGCGGCTTGGGATCCAGGGTCCTGAGTTCAAGCCCCGTTGGCTGCTGAATTAACACCAGGAGGTTGACTCAGCCTGTCATCCTTCCGAGGTCGGCGAAATGAGTACCAGTTGTACTGGTCCCGGTGTATGCCCCGGTTAGAATAGTGTACCATATCCCTGTGTGTCGTAAGAGGCGACCAGGGTTGGCGTCAGGAAGGGCATCCGCCATAAAACATTGCCTCAAGAAAAAGCCCAACCCTGCACAGCAGGGAAAAATGCTGTAAAAACGCGTCATTATATATATTATATATATTATATATATATATGTGTGTTTCTTTCTAAATCAGCGTTTCTCAACCTTGATGGCCCATGGCCCCCTACCGAGTCGCTTAACATTCGTGGTCCCCTGCCCTTCAATAAAAGATGCAGATTTCGTTTTATGAAATTTATTTACTCAGTCTTAAAAGATAAATCAAAGTAAACATTTTTTCTAAGCAATACAATCAATGAGACACTTGCTGTTGGGCTTGTCTGACGAGGCCTCTTATGTCCGGCTCCGTCTTGACACAGCAAGGCGAATATCGTTCCCAACGTTCAAGACGGTTTCTGGACTTCGTTTTAATGGTCGCAAGGTCAGAAAATCCAGTTCACAAAGATATGTTGTGGCGAATTGAATGAGCATTACGGATGCCTTCTTGCTGAGTAGTGGATACGCATCCTGAAACAGACAACCAGAAGTGGAGTGGTCTTCTTTGTTACTGAAGACCAGCTTCGTTGCTTTGAAACCTTCAACTCTGCCAGTCC
This sequence comes from Eptatretus atami, assembly GCA_035128595.1. Classification (NCBI taxonomy): domain Eukaryota; kingdom Metazoa; phylum Chordata; class Myxini; order Myxiniformes; family Myxinidae; genus Eptatretus; species Eptatretus atami. The sequence continues at coordinate 14,804,158 of CM068952.1, read as the reverse complement.
TCTGCTTCGTCTTCAGTAGGTTCAATTTTGCCGTAAACGGGTCTTTGTGCCACGGACATCCACGTGCATCGTCGAATACGATTTGAACTCAGCGGAGAGATTGTCGAGATGTCTAGTGATGCAATCTTTGATGCCGACAGGAAGCTCAATCCTCTGCGTCTGCAGTGCTGTCCAAGAAAGGAAACGAGGCAGTGGACCCGGCCTTGATTCGTGCCTGCCAGACTTCCATTCTAGCAGACAGTCCGGCAAGCTTGTCCTGAACGTCACTGACTGTCACATCACGGCCTTGCAAGGACTGGTTCATTTCGTTGAGTCGGCCAAATATATCGGCCAGGTAGGCGAGCATCATGACAACTCTTCATTGTGAAGTGGACATGGAGGTTTGTTTTCGTTGTCCCCAGGAAGATTTCCACCTCAACCCAGAGTTCATACAGCCGAGAGAGGCATTTCCCCCTCGATAGCCAACGGACTTTGGTGTGGAACAGAAGTCCAACATGTTCCGCTCCCATTTCGTTGGCCAGGAGTTGGACAGAGCCGATGATTTTTGGCCTTCGCACGAATGAAGTTGATCACTTGACCGCGACGTCCATGACTTCCAGCAAACGAGGGGAAGAGTCTTTGACGCAAGAGTATCGGTGTAGCGAACAGTGGGAGGACGTCACATGGGCCATTCGTTCTTCCAAGCGTGACAGACCCTCCTCTGACGCCGACCATCGCTGGGGCACCATCAGTACAAATGTGCTTGAATCTTGCCAACGAGTCCATTAGCTTCAAAAAAGAGTCCACAATAGCTTTGATATCTGCCGCTGTCGTTGTGGTTGGTAGGGTATTGCAGAACAAGAACTTCTTCCTTCATCTTTCCCTTTCTCTCGTAGCGAGCAAAGCGATAAACTGCTCTTCCAGGGCGGTGTCGGTAGACTCGTCTAATTGAAGGCTAGCCTGGAGCGTGCTTGTTTGATTTCGGAGCAAACTTGACGGCACACATCAGCGGCCATGTCGTCAATCCGTCGTCGGATCGTGTCATTATAGAGCGAAACTTGCTGGATCTTCTTTTTTTCGCCTCTGGTCCGATCATCAATTCCACCATTTTCTCTGTACATGGCTTGATAAGGTCCTCAGAAATAGTGTGCGGCTTCTTGCACTTCGCAATTCGGTATGCCACTTCGTAGCTGGATTAAGAGCAGGTTTTTCTTCTGGCCGGAATCCAAATTTGGGAAGTGTCGCTTCACGGTCATATCGTGATCGTTTCGCAGACAGAGCGTCGATATTATCTTCCTTCCTTCCGGGATGCATCTTGTCGCGATGGTTTGAAAGTTTGGAAGGACGTAGTGACGCATTTGACATCACGACCGAGCAGTGCAGACATTGCGCGCAGTCCACGCCATCTCGACTGACATCTGTGAATCCAAACTTGACATAGCTGTCATTCCATTTCGGAACCTTCGACATCTGAGAAAAAAATTGAAAAAAACAAAATTCTAACGTTTTGTAAACATTGGTTTACTATGAATGCTCTGTGGCTCCGCCTTCTCTTTTAAAATCGTGGTTAAACTCATCTACCCTTTTCACTTTGACACGATGACCAGAGACTCGTCACCTTAATTGTACATTACAAGCTTCTGCATTCTGAATCGCAGTTTTTCGGCATCCGCTCATGCCCCCCGGTCGAAGGCCAATGGCCCCTTGGGGGGCCACGGGCCCCCGGTTGAGAAACGCTGCTTTCTAAATCATGCGCCAATCGAGGGGGAGCACTCAGTAGAGTCAAAACCTCCGCCGCCAATACGCTGGGTCACTTAAGTGAACCCTGATGTCCTATTTCATTGTAGGTCAAAACGGATCAGACTCTCGTGAACCACGATTGAATAAACTAAAAACTAGATCGACACGCATGTAGAAATGCCAAAAAAATAAAATCGAAAATTTTTTTGAAAAAAAAGTGCAAAATTGTTTTTTTTTCCTCTAACAAAAATTTTTTTTTTTGGGTGGGGGGGGGTTGGAAATCACTTAAAACATGTAGAAATGCAAACAAAAAAAATCAAATATTTTTCAAATAAAATTGAAATTTTTTTGAAAAAAAGTTGCAAAATTTTGTTTGTTTTTTTTTCTCTAACAATTTATTTATTTTGGTTGGAATCACTCTTAAAATTCATGTAGATAATGCAAAAACAAAAATATCAAATTATTTTTTCAAAATGGCCGCCATAGCGGCCATATTGTACTTTGGACAAGTTCCAAAATCTAATGGCATGATCCTTGGCATACCTAATCCCCCCCACCAAGTTTCGTCCGAAAAATCGTCGAGGAAGTTTTTCCCGTAAACTGTTCACAAACAACCAAACAAACAAACAAATCAGGGAAGGGGTGAGAAACGCAGTACCTACACGTCCCATCCTCGATGGCGGAGGTTAACAATTGAATGTGGCCACATGTGGACTCCAATCAAGTTGTTGGAGACATCTCAAGGATGATCAAAGGACATGGATATACACCTGAGCATCAATTTGGGTGTCCAATAGCAATTAGCAAAGGGATTGAATACTATATTGACGCACGATATCTCAGCTTTTCATTTTTAATTAAATTTGTCAATATTTCATCTCCTCTT
>CM068952.1:14761639-14798755 GCA_035128595.1 Eptatretus atami | reverse complement strand
CTCACCCCCCATTCAGGTTTGCACGATGATGGAAACCGTGGCAGCAACAGTTCCAATGAACAAAACAAGTAGGTTGTTTCACTCTCTCCACATGCTGACAGTTTCTCAATTGGACAGCCAATGATTTCTAAATTGTTCTCAACTGCAGTCACAAGATTTATGGAGTAAAACAATGCACTTTGCTAAGTATCAGAGCTCAGACTTGGAAACCTGCATCCCGTCAGTTTTACTTCAGTTCCTCGGACGCACGTTTCGCATTCGCGCTCAAACTGGAATTCTAACACTGAGCAAACTGAATGCTTTCACAAGGTAACGAAGGGGGCAGGTAAAAGCTATTCGGTCGACCTGTGCCTGTGCCATGTCCACATCCCAGTTCTGACACTTGGCAAATTGCAGGAAGTGGTTATACGAACCTTGTCTACAGGCTGGCTATATGTGACCGGCCACCACAAAAGGATCAGTCAGAAGTTGCATGAAATGTTTTTTGTTTTTTTTCAGTACAGACAAAAATATGACTACTGGGCAACAATGACCATTGTCAGATCTTTGCCGTTTTGGTTTAGCTAAATTGCTACTTTTATCTGTGCAAGTTTAATTGCAGTTCACTTAGCTTTCACAAAAAGAACTTGTCAATTTCCTCACCTGAGAAACACGGCAGTGCAAGCGATGCACAATGCGATGATGTCACACACCAGGTGACACCTGATGTTGCCATCCAGCAATGTCCGAGCAACAAGGTCACTTTGTGTGCGGTATTCCCGCACCGCTACTGGGTTCACCATGAACGGGATTCCTGATGATGTCAAGCTTCCCAGTTCATACGAAACATGGATGTCAAACGAGTGAATCGGTGAAATGGAATACGTATTCACTAGCATCGTTTTCTTTTGCATGATATGCGAGAGGGACTGGAGGAAATGACGTTTCACCGATTCACACGTTTGACATCCATGTTTCGTATGAACTGGGAAGCTTGACATCATCAGGAATCCCGTTCATGGTGAACCCAGTAGCGGTGCGGGAATACCGCACACAAAGGGACCTTGTTGCTCGGACATTGCTGGATGGCAACATCAGGTGTCACCTGGTGTGTGACATCATCGCATTGTACATCGCTTGCACTGCCGTGTTTTTCAGGTGAAAAAATTGGCAAATTCTCTTTGTAAAAGCTAAGTGGGCTGCAATAAGCGTTGTGCTATCGAGCAGACATAAAGACGACTTCTGCGTGGGCCGGTTATAATGCCGTTGACACAAACATAAATGTTCCCGTCCAAGGATAGCAGCGATAGCAAAGAAAGAAAGAAAATAACCTAATGATGGAGCTTTTGCCGTTATCTTTTTCTGTGAATATAAATATCGTGGATATAAAAAAAAAAAATTGGGATTAAATGGAGTCAAATATACCATCGTGCGGGCTATGTCAAGCAATAAAAGCAAATCGGTTATGCTAGTTGAGAGGATTAGTTCACGATTCCAGTGCACACAAACCTGAGCCATTGGCTCCACTTGCAGCAATTCAATTATATATCGGAGCAATATTAATTAAAAACGGATATTTTTTTTTTTAATCAAGAAATCGGAACAAATTGATTCCAAAAATCCGCACCCATTAGCCATTGTGCATTGACGATATACTAACCGAATCAGCATCTAGACGTAAGCTTTACCAATGATATTGGGAAAACTATGGCACGGTAACATCAATAAGTACGCCAAATTACGCGGAGACATCTTATCAAATCGAGTAATTCTCACCTTTAAAAATACAACTTTTGTGTCACTTCAACTAATTGCGTGTTTTAGATACTTAGAAGTGATACAAATCATTGTGAAAGAGGTTGTGGTTGGTTCGCTTGCTATGTAACTTTAATGACTGCCTTAGCTGCCAATCTCTGGGGAAGATTTAACGTTTAACATCGATCCTGCGGAAGATTTAACAATGAAAAACTTCTGGTTCCGGGTTGCTGCGCGTGTGTTGCTGGTTTGCGAGTTCTTCCATTAAACTTTACAAGGTAAGTTTCCAGGACCAGATACGTTGTTTTATTTTCGTTCCTGTGTTGATTGTCTTGTTTCTGTCCAATTTTCTGTGCCAAACCATACTTTGTTGTGTTGAATAGTCGAATTTGTGTCCCTGGTGAAGTCCGATGTCCGCATGTAGGGCTGGGTTATAGTTGGGTTGTTGCTTCTGCCTCCAGTTTTGACCGCACGTGCTTCATTTTCACTCCTTTTATACCCCAGGTTAATCCTTTTCCCCTCCTCACTCTAAAAAAAACCCCCAAAAAACAAATAAAAACAACATTTTAAAAAACCGAACTCAATCTGCCGTGCACAGTTACTCCTTCATTCCCTATCTCCTCTCCTTTTCAATGCCCCCAAAATGAATCTTCACTGAATAAAATGTTTCTTTTTTTAAAGGCTGTTAATAACATTGAATACTAGAAGGGCACTCGGTAGAGCGCATACCTCCACCACATAATGCCTGATCCACGAGAACATATCGGGCCCAATACATATTTGAAATATCGTGCGATTATATCGTTTTTATGCCTGGTGTTGGCTTAATAGTTAGGGTTGTGGGCTTGGGTTCCCAGGATCCTGAGTTAAAATCCCACTCTGCTGTTGAATTAATACCAGGTGGGGTTGACTCTGCCTGTCATCCTTCCGAGGTCGGCAAAAATGAGTGCCAGCTTGTTGGTATCCTGTGTCGGAGTGGCGAACCGTCCAGGATTGTGTCCAATAGCCAAAGAGACTGCTTTGGCAGCACCAACGCTCTGCAGAGTATGGTCCTAATGGATGGATGGACCCATGAACTCTGTCACCATACATCCAGTTTGGGATTCCTGAGAAGTCCATTTTGCAGAGGTTGTGTGCACACAACAATCAATTCCCCTTCATGTACACATGGTGTCAAACCCCCTCCATGCCAGTACCCTCTTCACCCCCTATCTACTTCCTCCTCATCCCACCCCTCACTGCTTCCTCTTTGTACCACCCCTAATCAGCTTCCCCCTTGTCCAGCCCCCTCTCAACATGTCAAATGGCTGGGTGCTGGCATCTGTCTCACTAGCCATGGAACTTCAGCAGAGAACTTCTGTGAGGCCATGGGACCGACTCGATCTGTGAACTTTCTCATTTCTGTTAATAGCAAATTCTCCCTTCTGGACTTGGTTATGACCAACTTCCCCACCAACCTCTCTGCTCCAATCGATTTATCTGATCATGTGCTTGTGAAGGTCAACATCTCTCTAGCTATTCTCAGATAACAGCTTCAGCACCGGTGAGTCAGGCAGTTCACTCAGGCAAACTGGCAGGGAATGTAAGCAACCATTTCACTTCAGGATTGGTCTCCTCTATCTACCGCCCTTGATATTAACTTCAGGACTGGTGGATGGAGGTTATGCTTTCACCCCTGTCTGTCTGTTTGTGAATATCATTGTGAAATCATTGGCATGATATGTCAAAAAGTTGTGGATGGATTCGGACAAAATTTAGTGAAGAGGTTGGGTGTGTGATAGGACGAAATTATGATACGGACGAAGAGGCCCAAAAATTGAAATATAACATGCTATCTCAAAAAGTTGTGGAAGAGTTTTGCCAAAACTTGGTGGATGAGTTGGTAAGGTGACAAGAACAGGCCAATTCAGTATAGGTTCAGGTTTGGATCCAGATCCAGCCTATCAGAGGGATACAAAACGTAAACTGTTCAGGCTGGCGGAGGTATGCGTGCGCTCTACCGAGTGCCGTTCTAGTTCCAAATTTCACCACAGCCGATTCCGTTCGTGAGAAGGCCGAGTGCCTCAATTCTGTGTTTGCTTTAGGCTTGGGGGATTCTTAAATTTTTAAGAATCGATTCCGATTCTGAAATGCTGTCTCAATCCCGAAAGGAATCGATTCCGATTCTTCACAGAAATCTTATCAATTTGTCCTCGTTACACACGCAACCTGCTCAACTCGTTTCGTCCAAATCCGTCCGTAACTTTCTGAGATATCCTGCACACAGACAATCAGGGGTGAAAAACGTAACCTCAATCCATCTTTTGTGGCGTGGGGAATAAAGAGAAATAACTTGAGTGTAAAATTTATGTTCATGAGTAAGTAAGTAAAATCATTGTTGGTATTATGTAGTAAGATTTATATTCTATATATTAATACTGAAGGACCAATTTTGTGCTCCTCCTAGCGGTCGCGTCACGTTTTTCTTGGTGCTGTGACCTGGACTGAAAGAAACTTCGTACCTGTAAGAGTGCATCACACATCGTGGCAAGAGTCAACCTTCAACTCTGAAGCATCCGTCTGTGACGGGGTTTCGGCTAGTATATAAATAATGCCAAAGAAGTAAATGTTACTTCAAATTAATCCAAACCTCGAGGACAATTGTAATTTTTTTTCAATCAGATTAAAAAAAACTTGAACCTAGTTTACCTGGACAGTCAGTGTACAGTGCCTTCAGAAAGTATTCACACCCCTCGACGTTTATCACAATTTGTTGTGTTACAAAATGGATTAAATTTAAATTTTTTGTCACCAAAAATCAAAAAAAAAACAACACCCCACAATGACAAAGTGAAAACATGTTTTTAGAAATTCTTACAAATCAATTAATATAAAACGCTGAAATGTTTTGCATAAATAAGTTTTCAACCCCCTGAGTAAATGCTTTGTTAGAAGCGCCTTTGGTAGCGATTACAGCTTCGAGTCTTCTTGGTATGTCTGTATCAGATTAGCACGTCTGGATTTGGGGATTTTCTCCCATTCTTCCTTGCAGATTTGCTCAAGCTCTGTCAAGTTGGAATGGGGAGCGTCGGTGAACACCAATCTTCAAGTCTTTCCACAGATTCTCAATGGGATTCAAGTCTGGGCTTTGGCTGGGCCACTCAGGACTTTCACGTTCTTGTTCTGAATCTTTTGGCTGCATACTTGTGGTCGTTGGCCTGTTGGATCGTAAATCTTCGCCGCAGTCGAAGGTCTTTTGCACTCTGAAGCAGGTTCTCCTCAAGGATTTGCCTGTATTTGGCTCCATTCATTGTTCCCTCCATTCTTACAAGTTACCCAGTGCCTGCCGCTGGAAAGCATCTCCATCGCATGATGCTGCCATCACCATGCTTCATGGTGGAGATGGTGTTAGAAGGGTGATGAGCTGTACTTGGTTTCCATCTGACGTAGCACTTTGCATTCAGGCCAAAGAGTTCAATTTTCATCTCATCAGATGACAGAATCTTTTCCCTCATATTCTCAGAGTCTTTCACGCGCCTTTCTGCAAACTCCAGGCATGCTGTCATGCCCCTTTATCTCAGAAGTGGTTTCCATCTGGTCACTCTCCCATAAAGCCGAGATTTGTGACGTGCTGCAGAGATTGTTGTCATTCCAGCAGGTTTCTCCCATCTCAGCAAGGAAACTCTGTAGTTCTGTCAGAGTGGTCATTGGGTTCTTGGTCACCTCCCTGACCAAGGTCCTTCTTGCCCGGTTGCCCAGTTTGGTCAGACGGCCAGCTCTAGGAAGAGTCAGGGTCATTCCATATTTTTTCCATTTCCTAATGATTGAGCTCACTGTGCCCTTGGGAACTTTCAACACTCTATAAATTGGTTTATACCCTTCCCCAGATCTATGCCTCCTCGCAATTCTATCTCGGAGTTCTACGGACAATTGCTTGGACTTCATGGGAGAGTTTCTGCTCTGCCATGCACCGTCAACTGTGGGACTATATATATATATTATTAAAGCCTGGTGTTGCTTAGTGGTTAGGGTAGCGGCTTGGGATCCCAGGGTCCTGAGTTCAAGCCCCCGTGGCTGCTGAATTAACACCAGGAGGTTGACTCAGCCTGTTCATCCTTCCGAGGTCGGCGAAATGAGTACCAGTGTACTGGTCCCGGTGTATGCCCCGGTTAGAATAGGTGTACCATATCCCTGTGTGTCTAAGAGGCGACCAGGGTTGGCGTCAGGAAGGGCATCCGGCCATAAAACATTTCCTCAAGAAAAAGCCAACCCCTGCACAGCAGGGAAAAATGGCTGTAAAAACGGTCATTGTATATATATATATATATATATATATATATATATATGTGTGTTTCTTTCTAAATCAGCGTTTCTCAACCTTTGATGGCCCATGGCCCCTACCGAGTCGCTTAATTCGTGGTCCCCTGCCCTTCAATAAAAGATGCAGATTTCGTTTTATGAAATTTATTTACTCAGTCTTTAAAGATAAATCCAAGTAAACATTTTTCTAAGCAATACAATCAATGAGACACTTGCTGTTGGGCTTGCTCGACGAGGCCTCTTTATGTCCGGCTCCGTCTTGGACACAGCAAGGCGAATATCGTTCCCAACGTCAAGACGGTTTCTGGACTTCGTTTTAATGGTCGCAAGTCAGAAAATCCAGCTTCACAAAGATATGTTGTGGCGAATTGAATGAGCATTACGGATGCCTTCTTTGCTGAGTAGTGGATACGCATCCTGAACAGACAACCAGAAGGTGGAGTGGTCTTCTTTGTTACTGAAGACCAGCTTCGTTGCTTTTGAAACCTTCAACTCTGCCAGCTCCTTGCTTCGTCTTCAGTGTATTCAATTTTGGGTGTTCGGGTCTTTGTGCCACGGAACATCCAACGGTGCATCGTCGAAATACGATTTGAACTCAGCGGAGAGATTGTCGAGATGTCTATGATGCAATCTTTTGATGCCGACAGGAAGCTCAATCCTCTGCGTCTGCAGGTGCTCGTCCAAGAAAGGAAACGGCAGTGGACCCGGCCTTGATTCGTGCCTGCCAGACTTCCATTCTGCAGACAGTCGGCAAGCTTGTTTGAACGTCACTGACTGTCACATCACGGCCTTGCAAAGACTGGTTCATTTCGTTGAGTCGCCGAATATATCGGCCAGGTAGGCGAGCATCATGACGAACTCTTCATTGTCGAAGTGGACATGGAGGTTGTTTTCGTTGTCCCGCAGGAAGATTTCCACCTCAACCAGAGTTCATACAGCGAGAGAGGCATTTTCCTCGATAGCCAACGGACTTTGGTGTGGAACAGAGTCCAACATGTTCCGCTCCCATTTCGTTGGCCAGGAGTTGGAAGAGCCGATGATTTTGGCTTTGCACGAATGAAGTTGATCACTTTGACCGCGACGTCCATGACTTCCAGCAAACGAGGTGGAAGAGTCTTTGACGCAAGAGCGTATCGTGTAGCGAACAGTGGGAGGACGTCACATGGGCCATTCGTTCTTCACAAGCGTGACAGACCCTCCTCTGACGCCGACCATCGCTGGGGCACCATCAGTACAAATGTGCTTGAAATTCTGCCAACCGAGTCCATTAGCTTCAAAAAAAGACCACATAGCTTTGATATCTGCCGCTGTCGTTGTGGTTGGTAGGGTATTGCAGAACAAGAACTCTTCCTTCATTCTTTCCCTTTCTCTCGTAGCGAGCAAAGGCGATAAACTGGCTCTCCAGGGCGGTGTCGGTAGACTCGTCTATTGAAGGCTAGCCTGGAGCGTGCTTTGTTTGATTCGGGGCAAAATTGACGGCACACATCAGCGGCCATGTCGTCAATCCGTCGTCGGATCGTGTCATTAGAGAGCGAAACTTGCTGGATCTTCTTTTTCGCCTCTGGTCCGATCATCAATTCCACCATTTTCTCTGTACATGTGCTTGATAAGGTCCTCAGAAATAGTGTGCGGCTTCTTGCACTTCGCAATTCGGTATGCCACTTCGTAGCTGGATTGAAGAGCAGGTTTTTCTTCTGGCCGGAATCCAAATTTGGGAAGTGTCGCTTCACGGTCATATCGTGATCGTTTCGCAGACAGAGCGTCGATATTATCTTCCTTCCTTCCGGGATGCATCTTGTCGCGATGGTTTGAAAGTTTGGAAGGACGTAGTGACGCATTTGACATCACGACCGAGCAGTGCAGACATTGGCACGCAGTCCACGCCATCTCGACTGACATTCGTTGAATCCAAACTTGACATAGCTGTCATTTTTTCGAATCTCGACATCTGGAGAAAAAAATTTGAAAAAACAAAATTCTAACGTTTTGTAAACATTGGTTACTATGAATGCTCTGTGGGCTCCGCCTTCTCTTTTAAAATCGTGGTTAAACTCATCTACCCTTTTCACTTTGACACGATGACGGAGACTCGTCACCTTAATTGTACATACAAGCTTCTGCATTCTGAATCGCAGTTTTTCGGCATCCGCTCATGGCCCCCCGGTCGAAGGCCAATGGGCCCCTTGGGGGCACGGGCCCCCGGTGAGAAGCGGGGGCCCGTTTCTCAGAGATGAATTACCGCACATATGATACATCACTATGACGTCATATCAATTTTTATGACGTCATTCCTATTTTTTGACATTTTTTGTTTCACAACCCAGAGTTTTCATCGGATCTTCTCGTGAAACTTGCCATGTATATGCAGAAAGCCCACGCGCAGCAGTAACCATCTCCGATTTTGGAAATTATTCCGAAAAAAAAAGTTGACGTCATAATATCGCCGTGAATGGAAATCGCCTATACCATTTACTCCGAAACTAGGCAAGCTGTTTGAATTTTGTTTGCGGAATCAAGCCGGGCATTAGCACAGATAATTTATCGCAACCTGATACATCACAATTGACGTCATATTCGTTTTTATGACGTCATCATTAAGAGGACGAGGATCTTTGCTCATTTGAGCTTGTTCATTTGTTTGTTTGTCTGTCTCTGTCTGTCCATCTGTCTTTGTTTGTCTGCGCAGAACTTTTGTGTTTTTCTCCGCAACCGCTTGTCGCATTGAGACGAAATTTTCACCATTGGTGCAACTGTTCATGTAGAATGTTTTTATGATAATTATGACGTCGTCATATGAAAAAATGAAAAAATTTGGACTTCTCTGAAACCGCACCATGGAAAAAAATTGAAACTTGGCACAGCGCAAGTACTCCTCATGGGGAATGTGATTTTTTTTTATGTCATAGGTGCCTTCGTTATGCCGTCATAATTGTAGATGTAGAACGTGACATCCAATTTGCATGAAAATTTGAGGGTCTAGGGATAAAATGGTCCACCAAACTTTTTGATGACGTCATCAGTCACGTGATTCAGCAGCCATATTGTTTTTTTTTAAAGAAATCCTTCAAAAATCTCTGAAATGGCTGGCTAGATCGAGGCAAAACTTTACACATATGACCGCCCTTCCATGAGGAACAAAAGGTTCACACATATGACATAGGTCACATGGTTTGGCAGCCATATTGGATTTACCCTTAAACATATAAAAATCTTCTCCAGGACAGTTGGACAGATCGAGGGGAAACTTCACATAAATGTTCCCCAAGGCATGTGTGTACAAGATTGTTAAGGAATAATTGATGTCGCATGGTTTGGCAGCCATATTGGATTTAAGAAAAATATTAAGCAATGTTTTCTTTTGAACTGCTTAATCAATTGACATGAAACTTCACAATTGTGACCTAGTAGTGATGGGGAATACATGTTTTAAATTTCAAGTTGATTGGGCACATGTCTTGGCAGCCAGAATTATTTCATTTTCTTCATGTGTGGTTTGTTTTTGTTTGTTTTTTGATATACGAGGTGTGTTCAAAAAGTATCCGACCTTTGTTCATAAAAAATACTCGTATCCAGATACAACAAACTTACACTAATCTCCTTCAAAGTAGTCCCCTTGGGCTACCACACACTTCTCCCAACGGTTCTGCCACTGTCGGAAGCAGCGCTGGAACGCCTCTTTTGATGGCGCGCAGCTGGTCCGTCGCATTCCGCATGATGTCTTCTCTGGACTGAAATCTTGTCCCTTTCAGGGGCATTTTCAGCTTGGGGAAAAGCCAGAAGTCACACGGAGCCATGTCGGGAGAGTAGGGAGCCTGACGAAGCATAGGTGTGTTTGTGTTTGGCCAGGAAACTCTATCAAATGTGAAGAATGGGGTGCGTTTATCGTGATGGAGCTGCCAATTGACCGCTGCCCACAGGTCCGGCCGTTTGCGTCGCACAGCGTCACGAAGGCGAGCAGTACCTCTTGGTAGTACTCTTTGGTGATGGTTGTGCCGTGTGGTGCGTACTCGTGATGAACCACGCCACTGGAGTCAAAGAAGACGGTCAGCATGACTGACATTGCTGCGGACCTTCCTTGCTTTTTTGGCCTCGGGGATGTTGGATGCTTCCATTGTGATGACTGGAACTTGATTTCTGGGTCGTACCCATAAACACAGGTCTCATCGCCAGTGATCACTGTGTTGAAGAAGTTGGGATCGCTGTTCACAGTCTCCAGCATGCCCTGTGCGATCTCCAAACGGAGTTGCTTCTGCTCGATCGTTAGCAGCTTTTGCACGAACTTCGCTGAGATCCTTAAGCCCAAATCCTCAGTCACAATGGAATGAACGGATCCAATGCTGACGCGCCGCCTCGTCTGCAAGTTCTCTGATCGTGATTCGACGATCCTGCATCAGCAGGGTCCTCACTTGGTCAATGACGATCTCATTTCGGGATGTTGAGGGCCGACGAGAACGTGCTTCACTTTCCACTGATGTGTGACCATCTTTGAAGCGTGTACCACTCTTTTATCAGTGTGGTGCCCCTTGCTTCGTTCCCGAAGGCCTGTTGAATCTTGCGGATCGTTTCCACTTGGGAATCGCCAAGCTTTACACAAAATTTGATGCAGTAGCGTTGTTCAAGTTTTTCTGCCATTTTGTCAAAAACTAAAATCCGACCGCTCACTTACACTTCCTCACTCATCGACGATCTGTCGGCGACTGACAGCTTCTGCAGGCGGGAAAATATTCACGCATACGAATTAGGATCGCCTACATACGTGCACCAAACCAGCCTCCCTAGCTTCATTTCTTTATGCACGAAAAATGAAGGTTGGATACTTTTTGAACACACTCGATACAATATCATTATATATATATATATACATGTATATATATATATACATGTATATATATATATATAATATATATATATATATATATATATATATATATATATATATATATATACAACAGTAATCCCCCGTTTCTCGCGGGGGTTACGTTCCAAACCTCCCCGGTTAAGTGAAAATCCGCGATGAATGGACGCCTCCCAAAAAATCGACTCGTCTGGTCTGGTCGGTTTGGGATGATTGGGTTGAGGTGCCTGAGATCGACTAGTCTGGTCTGGTCGGTTTTGCAGTGATTGGGTTGAGGTGCCGGAGATCGACTAGTCTGGTCTGGTCGGTTTGGCAGTGATTGGGTTTGAGGTGCCGGAGATCGACTAGTCTGGTCTGGTCGGTTTGGCAGTGATTGGGTTTGAGGTGCCGGAGATCGACTGTCTGGTCTGGTCGGTTTGGCAGTGATTGGGTTTGAGGTGCCGGAGATGGACTAGTCTGGTCTGGTCGGTTTGGCAGTGATTGGGTTTGAGGTGCGGAGATCGACTAGTCTGGTCTGGTCGGTTTTGAGGTGCTGGGTATGAGCAGTGCTCGTCCAACGGCGGCAAACCTTTTTCCTTCCCGAAGCATATATCGAGCACCTTTACCTTAACCTTCTCCTGGAGCGTCCAGGACCTTCTCTGGCGCTTCGGTTCCTTGCCAGAAGCCTTAGAAGGTGCAGGGCGTTTGGGCGGCATCGTGGGCTTGGAGAAAAAACGTAGAAAATATTCGAAGTTCACAAGCGAAACTTTGTCTCGTGCGTTGTGTGACTGGTCGAGCACCACGCGTTATAATTTATTGCTTAAGTAATTTATATTTTATATATTATTACCGCGATGTACCGGGGGAATCCGCAGAAAAAATTAGTTACGTTCCAAGGAAAACCCGCGATGAACCGGGGGCGCGATAGGTGAACCGCGATGAAGCGGGGGTTGACTGTATATATATATATATATATATATATATATATATATATATATATATATATATATATATATATATATATATATATATCATACTAGTGCGGCTCGTACGTGCGTGCCCGTACGTGCGTGCCGTACGTGCAAAAAAAAAAAAAAAATTGATAATTGTCACATCAATTGTGACGTCATAGCACCGTGTTCTGTCATTGGTTTGGTAAATAAATGGCCATAACTTGGAAACAGCTGAAACGGATGAAGAAGAACGATATCAAACCTTGAAAAGGCACATACTCAGGTCCCAGCGTCAATTGTGACGTCATATCAGACGAAGAAGAAGAATTGTGACATCAATCGTGCAAAAGAAAAAAGAGAAAAAAAAGAACAATTGTGAGTCAATAGTGAGGTCATAGCACCGGTCCTGTCATTGGTTGGCAAATAAATGGCCGTAACTTGGGAACCGCTTGTCCGATAATATCAAACCTTAAAAGGCACATCCGCGGGTCCCCGGCAATATTCCTGGCAAGTTTCAATTAGATCGGACCAGTGGTTGTCGAGAAACGGCGGTCGCAGACACACATACAGACAGACAGACAGACAGACACACAACACACACACACAGATTGCTGGAATTATAGATAGATGTATATACATATATATTTCAATAAGGCTTACTTGGTTGTGCCTGGATGGGTTTGAGGGTGAGGAGCAGCAGTTGAAATGTGAATCCTCTCCAGATTCCTCCTGATACTTCATCTTTTTTTTTTTGTTTGCTTGTTCGGGTTCCTTCTGATTTCTCCAATGCAGGACTGTACCTATTTGGTCTTCCATTTGATCTGAATTGAATTTTTTTAATCCCATTCTGAATTCAATTGAATAATAATTTTAAAACGTCATGGGTCAGGGTCAGGTGTCCAATCAAAGCGGGGTTACATCAAGGCGGGACGTCTTGGTACCCGGTCATCACTGCCAGCAGTTATAAAGTGGAAGTTATAATTATGTCTCATTAATTACGAAACACACCAGTACACAAACTCCACACAAAACAAGTCCTGGTGAGGGTCTGTAATCTCTGATTGCTCTTTTTCTTGTTTCATTTGCAGACATTGATTGACAGTTTTGTGATTTTTATGCCTCTGCCGACGAAGTCGCCGGAGGTATTATGTTTTCATATTGTCTGTCCAGCTGTCCGTCCCTGATTCCCTTTTAAATTAATGTCCTCTGCAACTGCTTGTCGAATTGGCATGAAATTTCCACCATTGGTGCGCCTACTCATGTAGAATGTTATAATAATTATGATGTCGTAGTCATGTGGTGTGGCAGCCATATTGGAAAAAAGGGAAAAATTTGGATCTCTGTATCTCCGAAACCACTCCATGGAAAATAATTGAAAATTGGCACGTGGCGAGTACTCCCTATGGGGAATAAGTGTTGTTAACCATGACGTCATCGCTGAAGTGGTATCCCAGCCAAAATTTAACAGGTAGAATGCTTTATCCAATCAGTATGAAATTTTTTGATGGTCATCTTGGGATAAATTTGTTGACAGGAAAACTTTGACATCATCGGTTACGTGGTTTGGCAGCAATATTTAAAAACAAAACTTAAAAAAACTTCTCCGAAACGGTTTATGACCGCCTATCCATGAGGAACAAAAACTTTCCTCCCTTTTGACGACGTCGATCACATGGCTTGGCCACCATATTGGATTTACCCAAAAACCGTTAAAAATCTTCTCCAGAACGGCTTGACATATCGAGGGGAAACTTCACCCACATGTTCTCCAAGCCTTGGGGATACCAGGGTGTTCATGAATAATTAATTGATAGGTCACATGGTTTGGCACCCATATTGGATTGAAGGAAAATATCAAAAAAGTTATCTTGAACCGCTTAATCGATCAACGTGCAACTTCACAAATATCTCACACCATTGCTGCATATAGTGTGAAAATTATGACATCATAACGTCACGTGGTTTGGCAAGCCATTGTTGGATGAACAGAAATCTTTTTTTAAAAAAACAACTCTTGACTCGCTTCATCAACAGATGTGAAACTTTAGTTGTTATCGTGCCAAAACGAAGTTTTTGCAAGATATGTTAGTCAGCTTGTATGTTTTTTTTTGTTTGTCTGTAATCACGTATAAAAAATTCTGCAGAGCACAGTTATCATTGGAATTTTTTGTAACTTCGCATATAAGAGGCCTATGGAGGTCCCTTTCAGCGCATAAAATTTTGAGGTCAAGGTCAAGGTCAAGGTCACTTTGTCGCAATCAGGGAGTCGACGAAACCCTTATTTTTTGAGTAATTTTGATCGGATTGTCTTCAAACTTCATGGGAAATAGTTCATGGTCTGGCGCTCAGCTGATTATTTTTGGTGCGATTGGCCTTGACTTCATGGTTAGCGCCTAAGGTCAAACATATTTGACCCCAAGGTCAAATTTTCAAGTTTTAGGAACCATATCGTGTAGTACCTCAAATTGAACACCTCGATGAGTGCTTTCTAGATATGTCAAGCTTGAAATTATGACGTCATTTGGTGACGTTATGAGGCAAACGCATATTTTTCATGGTTACTCTGTAGAACGATTCTCATCGGAATCTCTCGTAGGCAGATATTCCTCAAGGAGTCGCTCCTGGTGGATAGCAGCTCTGTTCACCTCAGTGTACTTAAAGAAGTCACACGTGTCACCTTTTGGCAAAATACGGGTCACCCTGCGGGTGACATTGGTTTATTTTTTTTTGTAGTCATGGGGAATATGTTTTAAATTTCAACCTGATCAGACACATGTCTGACAGCCCGAATTATTTATTATTTGAATCTGGGTTCTTTTTGAACTTTTTTATGCCTCCACTGACGAAGTCGCCATGTGTGGTTTTTTTTTTTCAGGTTATCCGTTTGGCTGTCCGTCCGTGTAGGTTTTCGTTTCCACGATAACTTAAGAACAGCTGAAGGGATTTAAGTCAAACTTGGTACAATTAGTATAATGATATAAAGATGAACTGATTAGATTTTGGGGTCAAAGGTCATGTTAGGTTGCCAACTTGTGAACCAGTGATGGGATTTTGATCAAACTTGTTATAAGTATACAGTTTGATGCAAAGATGAACTGATGAGATGGTATCAAGAGGTCAAAGGTCAGAGTCCGTCATAGGTTTTAGTTACCGTGATAACTTAAGAACGGCTGAAGGGATCGAAGTCAAATTTGGTCCAAGCATGTATAACGATGTATGCATAAACTGATTAGATTATGGGGTCAAGCGGCAAACGTTATGTCAGGTAAAATGTGATATTTGAGAACACCTGAAGGATTTAAATCAAACTTGGTACAAGTATGATGATTTATATATACTAGTGCGTGCCCGTACGTGCGTGGCCGTACGTGCAAAAAAAAAAATAAAAAAACTTTCAAACCACGCGCCAGAAACAACAACCACACAGGCCGTTCCTCGCTCTCGCGTGCCCGTACGTGCGTGGCCGTATGTGCTGGCTGTACGTGCAAAAAAAAAAACTTTCAAACAACCACACAGGCCGTTCGCTCTCGTAAACGACGACTGGATTGGGGCATTGAGTTTATCTATAAATGCGCATAAGAAATCGAGAAATTATTAGATACAGTAAGTCATCACTATCCGGAAGTGGTGCGTGCCCGTACGGAATGTTCACATGCATTCCACGAATTATCGCTTGCATTGAAGTAACAACTGTTGTGATACTTACACACACAGAGTTAATTAAAATCCAAATTAAAATCAAGTTTACCTCCCTGTCTTTGCTTGCCATGACATTCGCTGCCATTGACCATTGCCACTCCTCCGCCACGGTAACTAAATGGCACCCTTCCCCATCGGCCACACCTACGCAGCAACGTGTCTTGTCATTGGTTTGGTAAATAATTGGCCATAACTTGGGAAGCACTTGTCGCAGATTATATCAAACTTGAAAAGGCACATACTCAGGTCCCCAGCAATATCCTGGCAAGTTTCAATTAGATCGGACCAGTGGTTGTCGACAAACAGCGGTCACACACACACACACACACACATTGCTGGAATTATAGATAGATTGGCGGATATCTGTCGATGTCGAAGTTGTTTTTTTCGTTCTCGGTTGTTTTTTATTTTTTATTTTTCTGGAATTGTGGCTTTGAGTTGCTTTCGTTTGCCAAGTTTCAACTGTCTACCACCTCAAAATTACTAAACATTTGTATCAGTGTGAGGGAAACACCAACAGCAGGGCAAAGGGACCCTTGGGGGAAGAATGAGATCAAAGGAAGGGGAAGTATGACACAGGAGGTGACATGTTGGGTACAATCATTGTGGGAGATTCCAATGATTTTGAGGGTCTTGGTTTCCCCCACTTCGAGAAGTAAGTGCAAGATATGAGACAGGGGTACCAGCCCAAAAGGAACAGCAGTACTCCATCGAGCTACAGATGAAGGCTTTGATAAAAGTTCAGATTTGTTGTGGGAAAGACTTTGCACAATGGAGGATGCCCAGTTGGCAACTGGCTTTGGAAGACAACTTGAATATATGATTTGCCCAAGAAAGATCATGGTTGATGGTGAGACCCAAGAGTTTTACTGACTAATGTCTTAAAGAGGGTTGTTAAGAACGTATTCCACTCCCCTATTCCCCCATCTTTATTTCCTGTCTCCATGCCTGATATATGATTTCACAAAATTGAAGTTTGATATTTCATTATACAGTTAACATAAAATAACTGCTGCAACCTCTCTTGAAAATTAATGTGCTCGACATGTTCCTTAAACCGTAGATTATGGATGGATTCGAGACAAGAGACACATCATACGTCAATCCAAATGACCACAAATTGCTCCAGTGATGGAAAGCAACCCTCGCTCTCACGTCTTGAAAAAATTTCACCACCTTCATCTTCACCCTCAAAAGACACGGTGTTTCCACATGATGTACCGCTGGATCTGCGTACAAGTCGAGGCAACATGGCTGGCCCTGGAGAGTCCGCAGCAGCTCATGCCATGGTAGACGAGTCCACAAAAGTAGCGGCAAGGCCTGCCAAGCGATGTCCACCTATTGACACTTTACCTTTAAAGAAACGCCGCCCAGCGAACATTAGCTGCATCGCCACACCAGTGACAAATTTGGATGAGGTGAAAACTGAGATTGCGGAAGTTCACCCAGTCAATTTTGAACAAAGATCATGGACCTGAACCGCTTGCTTTGGTACAATGGTACAGCATGATTGTCACTGAGCACTGCAGACTTTTGGCACGATTAAGAGGGAGGTCAGATGGTTGAGAATTTCCTCCAAGGTGTTCACCATAAATTGCTGTTTCTTCAGCATGATGGAAATGATCCTGAGACCATTGGATCACGGTTGGGACAATTATATTGTTACGCTGCTGCTAATCCCAAGGTTAGTTTGGAGGTGCAAGTCCCAATGTGAATCAAAGCTGTGGAACTTGCCATAGTCCACTGTATTTGGTCTTCCCAGTTTGTGAAGCTGGCAACAGTACAATGTTCAGCCTTGGCTCAGAGCTGCAGACATAAATAACCTCAGATGTCTTTCTAGTTCTTCCTCATAGATCAGGTACAAGTGTCAAGTTGAATGTTTTTTGGATTGAGAGGTGTTCAATCCAACCTCTTTGTCCTTCAGCATAGGTGAGATATTTTTACTCTTTCGTCTTCCAAAAAGTTGGCAAGTTTTGCACACCTCCTAACCCTTCCCTCCCCTTTTCCACTCCCAGTGTTTCTCTATTAGCAGGTATAAGAAATTTATTTTGTCACTTTTTGACATTCAGTATGTTATTTCTGGAATGCCTGGTGCTTCCACCGCCAAACGCGCACTACCCTGAGCCAAACAAGCCGCAAAGTTAAACGGAGAGCCAAGTTTCTTTGCGACACGATCATCATGTTCCTCGTGAAAGCCAATTCAATCGAGGTATTAATGAAATCCTCGACCTGGATTTAATTCTCTATTTAAAAAAAACAAGATAAATCCAGTTGTATAAAATTACTTCAAACCTTATAATTCAACATAGTCCTTAGAAAACCAGAGGCAGGATGACTTTTTTTTTTTTCAATGGATTTTCATGGTCATTGTGCACAATGAAACTTCTGGGTCTGTTAATTGCAAGGTTTCCGTTACAGGGTATTGTGAATCTTCATTCGCAGTTTAATCAACCAATCAGCCACACTACTACATAAGCCGTTATGCCAGATCCACACGAAGTCCTCGTTTTCAAGCGTCATATTGAATGACCATCTTTCAAGGTTGCATCATCAAGCACCTTGGTGGCTGAATGGGTAAAGCTTTGTCGCATTGCTTTTCACGAGTGTGGGATTCATTCCAACGGCTGCTCTACAGCCTGCGACCGTGTGGTCACCTGTCCAGGATCGGTTCTCGGTCATGGAAATGAATCGGAAGTTGGTGCGAGCGAGATGCTTTGACAAAAAAAAAAGAGTAGATGGGAATTCAGAAATGCCACTACCACCACCAGGTTGCATAAAGTATGACAGCCAGGACACCAAACTATTAGAAACTATATGATGCATTTAAGCTTTGACAATAGGATAATTGCCATGCTCGTAATTGTCATCTTTTCCTTTTTCTTTTTAAAATCTCTGAATTTATTACTTCTGGCTGGTCCAGTTTATCTTCTCTCTTTTTGCATTCTTCATTCTTCAATTTGTTCTCACTCTCTCTCTTTTTTGTGACTAATGCAACATTGATAAGATATGCAGTTTACCCTATATTCTTTTTAAGCATGCTTTAGGTGTTGAAGTAACTTTTGGCAGTGTTGGATGTTCTGAAAGCAATATAGTTATATGCAATATTATATTCTGTATGACAAACCTCATTCATTATGGAGACAAAAGCCATAATGAGAGTTAACGATGGCTAGTTTTGCATCTGTGCAGCTTGCAGGTTCTTCCACATCAGCAAAGAAGATTTTTTTTTTTTTTTGTCCTTAAAGCAAAATTGTATCCATGCAATAACGGGGTTTCGGATGATATAAATGCAAAAGAGATTGCACTTTAATATGCCAATTGTGTGCATAACTTTCCTTTGAGAGAAAGAAAAAAACAAAAACTATTCTAAAATGTGCAAACAAATTTTATGCTCATGTCAATTTTCGTTACACGTGCAAGTCCACCGTCACCCCTCTTCCCCCTTCCCCATGACATCCAGTATTTGTTCCACATTCCGCTTCTGGAAGCCATTCTCTGCCATAGTGTATCAGGTAAACGTTTTACATCTGTTTTCAATGTCTCGTACATGTGCAAGCATGTTTAGCATGAGCCGTCCCTGGCTTAAAGCCTCCCTCATATGGGGTGGGGTTGGTGGAGGGGTCATCGGGAAATTATTGGTTAATTTTTATATTAAAAAAAAAGGCTTTATAATTGAATTGTCATTACTGAGCAAATATATATGTATATAAAATACATACATACATGGTGTGGTTGTGTGTGTGTGTGTGTGTATATATATATGTATATGTATATATATATTAATGTGTATATATGTATATATATATATATATGTGTATATATGTATAGATATATATATATATATATGTGTATATATGCATGTGTATATATATATATATATGTGTATATATGTATATATATATATATGTGTATATATGTATATTTACACACACACACACACACCATGAATGAAACAAGTTATTTGCTGTTTTTTTATTTGTACATGAAGTTTAAAAATAAAATAAAATAATAAATCTATATTCAGGGAAGGACAGTGTTATCACAATGAGATTTGGAACAGTAAATAGTGTGGATAAACTGAGTTTAGGTTGCATTTACTTGCTGCCAATTCATGCTGCGGACGGTGTGAAAGAAAGCTCGCACTAAACGAGCGGAATGAAGGACGGAGCGTATGTTTCTCTCAATTGAGATCTGAATCTGGCAGTGTTCCCTTTTGAGCTCTGTTGGTTTTGTTGTAAAAGGAGATGAATGTGAGACGGTTTGAAAATAAAAACTTTTTGTATGTGTTGCACATGACACTGCCGTTCATTGCTTTGGCTCCAGCGTCAGGTGCTCAAGTTCTTCACAGGGCTCTGCAAAACAACTTTAACGGCTTTTATTTGGCCCAAGAAGAAAAACTCAAAGCAAAGTGACCGTTATTTTTTTTTTCCAAGCAGGGCCTGGCATCAACTCGCTCAAAAAGCAGAGATGTACTGTGGCAAAGGAAAAAAAAATCCAACAGTGGAGACGGTAAACTGAAGTGGAGTCTCCGTAAAATGGCGTGCTTGTTGGAACTGTGGGAGTCTGAGAAGATGGATTCCTGGCCAGACATAGAGACACTAGTCACGGGGATGGCTGATTGCATCACCGATGGAAGTGTGGTGACCTAAACCAACATTGTGACGAAAAAGTCCGAAGGAAAGTGACAAGGCCAGGTTTTTTTGTAGAGAAACTACTGAAAACAGTAAATAACTGCACCATCTTCAAATAAAACTTGATCTCACATTTGAAACATGACAACTTGGTCCCACCATGGGCTGCCTTCAATTTAGCCACCGATTGTGGACTTGTGGGGTACTACAGAATAGCAACAATTGGGTACAACAAATTTGAACTGCTTGGCCAGGAGTTTTATTGCATCAACGTTATGAACATTCCCTTGCCACTTGCAAGGAGATTAAAATGTGGGGGGGGGGGAGGGGGTCACTTTGCTGAAAGGCAATCACTGCCTAACCATCACCCCACACAAGCCTTGTGCCACTCTCGACATGGGGATCTTTACAAAACAGTTTTCCGTTGCCGCTTCCCTGGCACCGTACCATACTCTGCACCTGCCACCTTTCCCCGCTTTCCCATTTGCACCTGAGACTGTGCAGTAAGCTGGAGCTTGATGGCACTCGTGTTCAGCTTCGGTGCCACAAACAGTTCCTTCATACATTTCATCTTCTCACTGTGCAGTATCACCATAGGCCCATCGTTCAGGGCCCTCGTCAGCTTGTCTTTGACAGGTGTATCACCGCTCGGGCTCTCCCCGCCTGTCTTACTTGATGACCGGTCGGCTTTACTTGCATCGGCTTTCGACGCAGACGAAGAGGTTTCCTCTGAGGGCCGACGAGTCACTGCTGCAGCCTTTTTCCGTGATGCCCGTCCTTCACCTGCCTCCTCTGGCGAGTCACGCGTATCATCAGAGTCAGTCTCAGCCTCATGGGAGAGCAGTGTCACTGCCATTCGCACCTGCAGGCACACACTCTGATGAGAATCAACATCCCTTTAAATGTCCCCTTTCAAGTATATCCTCATATGTACATTAGACCCTGCTCAACATGGGCATGATTGCACTGAATACCTTTCGTGTAAATTTACAACTGAGACGTACGGTTAGTTTTTTTCCTCCACTATAAATCTGACCGTGCATGCACCAGAAACCCCATGGAACCTTGCCTTGTTGTCGAAACGTGATAAGGACTGCACAAGGAAATTGGCCCAACCAACATGCAGAACTGGTGTGCTGCTCCCCTCCTCCCACTTGCAAATACCGTCGTAGAAGTGGAGCAAGTGAGCAAAGGTCCAGGCATCGTGGAGAGCTGTAGGCCGGCAAGGCCCCCCTCCACCATCCTATTCATACACAAGGCATCCACACCACTTATATCATCAGCAGCGTTTTAAAATGAAAAATAGACAAAGTTAACCAACCAACATGGGCTTTCATACATGGTAACAAACGTTGAACGTATGAAAATGTTTGGTTACATTTTCATTGCTTAAATTGTCTCTCGCCTGTATTTGTGCAAGTTCATTTAAATACTGATGGTTCATAAAAATGGAAATACTGAAACGGCTAAAAATAAAAATAACCCAAAGCTGATACTCGGGAGGTCTCCCACCTTTTGGGTGGTATGAGGAATAGATCTGTGTAATATGAAAGCTAAATCTTGAAGGTTTTTTTGTTTTTTTTAAACACCACGTACACGAGTCGAGTTACCAAGATGGTTGCCATGGCAACACAATTGAGCTAATCAGGTTGAGATAATGTCATGAGGAATAGATATCTGCAATCTGAAAGCGAAATGCTCAACAGTTTTTGAAATATCATGTAGATGGATGGATGGATCGGTCGGTGCTCATTTTAACGTCGGAGGGGCGGGTGACAAAAGGATTAAAAGTGAATGGACCGTGCTCGGTTCTGTCAATCTGAAATTGTCTGTTTGCTGTTACTGTTCATTAAGCTGCAATGCATGTGTGTCCAGTACTGGCTCTGCAAATCTAATAAATATATATATATATATTATTTCTGTTAAAGTCTGCGTGTAATTTGACGTATCTCCTCCAAAACTGCCGGACGGATTGTTGCCATTTTCGGCAAGCGGGTGCTCTGTGGTCTAACGAACAGCATGGGCTATGTGAGATCGTGCCAGACGGACACGTTTGGGAATTTTGGGCGATTTTCTAATTTTTACGTTCGCTTGCATGGCGACGTGTGACATCACCGCTGAGAAGCGTAATTCCTTCATGACATCATCGGTCATTCGCTGACGTCATTACGTCGACAGACCGTCACCGCCGAGAGTAATGTGCTCATTGTCCATATACTGGGGTTTCTTAATGTGACAAAGACGATGCGCTAAATTTCTCAGCTAGAATTGGATGACAACGTCAACCCATCGACGGCCGCATTTATTCCCGTTCGGTCGCCATCGCTGAACTGCTGTCCGGTAAGTGCTGCCGTCTATCCAAAAAAATATGAACTCGAGTAAGGGAGTACTCATTGCATCAAACACTGATCATAAACACAACTGATAATAAATAGTATAGCTCAGAACATCAGCAATGGTTGTCATGTTTTAAAAATCAGCGTGGAAGGAGGGGAACGATGAGCGCCAGAGCTCTGCCAACATGATGTACCCCGATTGGCTCTTTCCCGGACTGAACACGCCCTCTTAGACTGTCAATTTGTGTCTGAAATCTAACGTACATATTAAAAACACCCGAAAATAAGTTGCAATAGGCCTACGTCCAGATAACATCAAAGGCTATAATCTGAAAGTAGGGGAACCAGGAAACAGGTATGAGGTCATCCTTCATTGCCCTGGATTCTCTTCTTTCTTTGTTCTTCGAAAGCGCGGTGTCCGACAATAGATTCTGTACCTTGAATGCGTGGTGTTTAACTGTTCAAATTAAAGAGGTGTTCGATTGTCGGATGCACCCAAACAACTGCCGTTCATTACATTGTCAATATCAACCGCCATCGTTACCTGTGTTGTGTCTTGCGTGTGTGATCTTCAAATTAAAGCGTCCAAGCGGTGTTCGATCGTCGGATGTGTGCCAAAAGTGCGTTCATTGAAATTTGCATTCTGATTCTCGGTCACCCTCCACTGCTCCTGTTCAGTCTAGGGCTAGGCCTATATCACATGTATTATGTCATGTCAACACCAAACAACCGTGAGGATCGAAGCATTATGGTGCCATGCGCATTTTGCATGGATCGAGTCACGCATCTTCATCTTCAAAGTAGGCCTACTTTCCTTGCTTGTGAAAATACAGTACAGTACATCAACTCGACTGGAGTGGACCAGCATTTTCGGTTCATTGACTAGAACTACGCGTAGGCATTATTGACCAATATTGCCAAACCCATGCCATATCACAGTATGCATTGACATTTAATAATTTCACTTATTTTTCAGCTCCATAACATAAACAGTACCCTCTTCTGCACTTCATTGATTCACACCTAAGTTCAAGGTAAGGTTCCATCCACTCCAGCCAAACTATACACAGAGCAAGAGTTCACTTTCATCTGCTTATTCTATTCCAAGAATCTCTAAAGCATGACGAAGCACTGAAATAAACACGACATCGTACATTATACTGCCAGCCTGAACACAGTGACAAAACCACTCATTTGGGAAATTTTACCCCTTATCCCAGACACCCACAAACTGAAACTCAATGAAACACCTGTTTTGCCTATAATAACAACATTTCTACCAAAGACAGTTAATTGGAGAGCTTAATACCTTGGCTACTACAATTTCTACCCCATTTTTTACGAAATGTAATGTACATATTTCACTTTTCAGATGCCATCTCAAATAATATACCTCCTCATTGCCAAGCCAATCGGCAACTACAATTTCTACCCCTTTCTTTTGATACAAATTGATGATGTGCGCCACACGACTGAATTTGCTGTGGTGGGTCACATATTCTTACCAGAAGACTTCTTTCCCATCACAATCAAACTAGAGGGGAGCACTCGGTAGAGTGCAAAACCTCCGCCGCAATACTGCTGGTCACTTAAGTGAACCTGATATCCTATTCATTGTAGGTCAAAACGGATCAGACTCTACTGAACCACGATTGAATACACTAAACTAGATCGACATGTAGAAATGCCAAAAAAATAAAATCGAAAGTTGCAAAATTTCTGGTTTTTTTTCTCTAACATTTTTTTTTGGGGGGGGGGTTGGAAATCACTTAAAACATGTAGAAATGCAAAAACAAAAATTCAAATATTTTTCAATAAAATCGAAATTTTTTGGAAAAAAAGTTGCAAAATTTTCTGGGTTTTTTTTGGACCAAGTCCACAATCGAATGGCATGATCCTTGGACCATACCTAATCCCCCACCAAGTTTCGTCGAAATCCGTCCAGGAGTTTTCCGTATACTGTTCACAAACAAACAAACAAACGGGTGAAAACAGTAACCTCCGTCCATCTTCGATGCGGAGGTTAATTACCTGACTGAATTCTGCTGGTAGCAAATGGTCCACCAACACAATACCCACCCATCTCTTGACACTGTCTGTTCCTCCCCTTACAGCATTGATGCACCATGCCGAGACGTCGAAGGACCATCACAGGGGCAAGGTCCCTTCACAACAAAGAGCCAATCTACAAAGGATACATGATCAGCAATACAGAAACGAGGAAGAGCGGGAAAGCAGGTTGGCAGCCCGCTGCAACATACATGACCCGCTATAATCTGTCGCAGAATGCTGATAATGATACATCAGGACAAGTCCCCAGCAAAATGTTCAACCAAATTCCAGCACAGGGGATGCTGCAGCAACATGGTGCAGTTCCTTGCCCGACGATTCCCACTGCAGGTCGATACATTGGAACATTGACAACGAAATGTTCATTCTGGAATGCACTTCTGTTTCAAAAGGAAAACCACAATTGTTGCCACAAAGGCAAAGTTAATTTGCCACCATTGGCACCATACCCAACTGAACTCAAAGACCTTTTCACAACAGATACCCACAAGCTCAAAACTTTAGAGCCAACATCCACAGTTATAATAGTTCCATGGCATTCGCATCATTTGGCACCAACATTGTGTCCCCACCAGGCCATGGCCCATATGCATTCAGACTTCATGGCCAAGTTACCACAGGTCTGGCTCACTTCACCCTCCTCAAGGCACCACACCACCATGCTATAGCCAACTGTACATTTTAGAAGCAAGCCAAGCTCTACAGGCCAGGATACAACAACCTGCCAATCAACAAGGTCTTCCAGATGTCATGTCACTCCTTCAAAATGTCCTACAACGAACCAACCCGTATGCAGCAGCCTACAAACAAATGCAACAAGTCGAAGCTGAACAACGCCGCATAGCTGATCAGAATGGAACACCACAACCTTTGTAACAATGCACATCTTGAGAGGTGGTGACCAGCGGCGATATAATATCCAGGCAAATGACATAGCAGTTGTCTTTTCATCACCAGATGGCGCACCTCACACATAACAGAGATATTGTTGTGCATCCCAAAGGTCAACACCCCAGCATATTTGTTACCTGTCGTCGAACATTGACCCCATGGTTTACCCCATCTTCTACCCATTTGGAGAATTAGGTTGGCAGCACAACATGCAACATGATGAACAGCACAGGTCAGAAAAAAGACACAACATTACTTGCCTGCAGTACTATGCCCATCGCCTGTCAGTTCGAGAATCGTTCTCCCCAATTTTCTACGTGGAAAGCTTTTCCAACAGTATGTTGTTGATGCATATATTCGTGTCGAAGCGGCAGATTGCAGTATATACGAACAAAACAGAATGACCTACGTGTTGAACTTTATCAAGGACTCATGGACCACATAAACACTCAGACTGAAACGCAAAATCTCCAACCCGGCAAAATTGTTGTACTCACATCTTCCTTTCAGGGTTCACCACGCGCTATGCAACAAAACTACGGATGCCATGGCCATTGTTGCTAAATTCGGAAAACCAGACTTATTCCTCCTTTTACATGCAATCCCAAATGCCAAGATGTGCAAAAAGCCCTCCTCCTGGCCAACAAGCGCAAGATCGACCAGACATTGTTGCCAGAGTGTTTCAACAGCACCTACATGAACTCATGATGGACATAAGAAAAAACATGTACTCGGCAAACCGGTCGCCCATATCTATGTGATAGAGTTCCAAAAACGTGGTCTCCCACATTGTCATCTACTCATCATTTTGGCAGACAATAGCAAATTGAGAGCACCAGCTGACATCGACAGCATTATATCAGCAGAAATACCTGATCCAACACAACATCCCGAGTTGTTCCAAGTCATCAAGACAACCATGGTTCACGGTCCATGTGACTCCTCAATAAACACGCACCATGTATGCTAGACGACAAATGCACAAAGGACTATCCTAAGGAGTTCCAGGAAACAACTACACTGGCAACTGATGGCTACCCACTGTTTAAGAGGTCAGATAATGATCGCACAATCACCATCGGCCAGCACCAAGTAGACAACCGATGGATTGTACCGTACAACACTTACTTATCCCAGAAATACCAAGCCCATATCAACCTCGAGGCCTGCACTACAATCAAGAGTGTAAAATACTTATTTAAGTATGTTTACAAAGGCCACGACTGCGCCAACATCCAGGTCACAGAAACTAATCAGCTCCATCAAGACGAAGTTGACCTTTATTGATGCCAGATACATCAGCGCACAGAGGCTTATTGGAGAATGGTTGAATACAAAATGCACCACAATCTCATGCCATCATCAGGCTCGCCCTCCATCTACCCAGCCAGCAACCAGTTTACTTCACCCCAGGAAACCACATTGCTGCAGCAGAAACCTCCACCAACAAGGACACAATGCTACACATTCTTCAAACTCAACATACAGCAACCCACTGACCTCTGCTATCATCAATTGCCAAACCACTAAGTCTTCAACAAATCCACACAAGAATGGCGACCAGGACAACGAGGCGCTCAAAACACAATAGGCCGCATGTATTCCGTCAGCCCCAAACACACATGGAACGATACTGTCTCCGTCTCCTCCTGCTCCACGTGCCTGGCCCAACCTCATTTGAAGACCTGCGAACAGTTGACGGCCAAGTCTCTGACACATTCAAAGAAGCATGTATACGTAGACACCTCCTGATTGACGACACCGAATGGGATAAGCTCTCTCTGAAGCAACTCTCCTCCAAATGCCGCAACAGCTGCGATCCCTTTTCACCACCATTTGTATATATTGTGACCCAACCAACCCCAGCAACTTTGGGAAAAAACACCAGAATGCCATGATTGAAGATTACACCCATCGCCAATATTCCACCCACATAGCGTCACAATTAGCCCTTCAAGACATCAACAGGTCTCTGCAACAAAATGGTACAAGTTTATCAGCATTAGGACTACCAGATGTTAACCCACTCGATATTGAACATCTCCCCTCAGAAGACATCGATATTGCAGCAGAAACTGAAAAAGCCCAAACCAGTTAATGCGCCTCAAGAAGACCAACGCACCTTAGTTGACCAAGTGCTACAAGATCTGGATTCACTTTCTCGACACCATACACCATCCAGTCGATGTTACTTCTTAGATGGTACAGGCGGGAGTGGCAAGACAACAGTGTATAACACACTCATCACCTGTTGCAGAGTAAATCCATCCAAGTTGCATCATCTGCATGGACAGGAATGGCCGCCACACTTCTCTCTGGAGGAAGAACTGTCCACAATCTTTTCAAACTTCCTGTGCCAGTCCTAGACACCAGCACCTGCAACATTTCTCCAGTATCAAAGCATGCCCATTACCGCCAATCAGTCTCTCTCTTCATTGTTGATGAAGCCCTCATGGTCCCAGCAAATGCTCTCCAAGCAATCGACAGATGTTACAAGACATCACTGGCATAAATGCCCCATTCGGAGGAAAAGTATTCCTCATGGGAGGAGACTTTCGCCAAGTGTTACCTGTTGTCCCAAAACAATCACAAACTGTCATTATTGAAAACTGCCTCAAACGTTCCGCACTATGGCCACATTTCAAGATTGTGAAGCTGACAAAAAAATATGAGGACTCATGAAATCAACAACACTATGCACAATGGCTCCTACAATTAGGCAACGGCGAACTCCACAGTAGCTGACCAATGCACCACCATCATCCATCGAAATCCCACCCAGTGCGACATCGTCACCGAACAAGACAACATAGTGGATGCTGTGTTCACAAATGTAACCGATCCTCAGGCACTGTCCAACACTGTGATTCTGACACCACTCAATGAGACAACATTGACGCTGAATGACAAAGTCATAAAAAAACTCCAGGTCTGCGAAAAACCTACACCAGTGCAGACAAGGCCATCTCACATGATGAAAATGAAGCCAACAACTACCCCATGGAATTCCTTCACTCTATCACCCCAACCGGCATGCCACCGCATCGCCTCATTTTAAAACCAGGAGCACTAATCATGCTATTACGCAACCTAGACATTACCAAGGACTGTGCAATGGCACAAGACTATACATTAGTCACCTCCATGAGCACGTACTAATGCCGAAATCCTCACAGGAAGCCACGTCACACAAACAGTCCTCATCCCGCGAGTTAAACTTGCCCCATCAGACGCCAACCTTCCATTCACACTGCAGTGGATGCAATTTCCAGTCAGACTCGCATACTCGATGACCATAAACAAATCCCAGGGCCAAACA
Source organism: Eptatretus atami (assembly GCA_035128595.1). Classification (NCBI taxonomy): domain Eukaryota; kingdom Metazoa; phylum Chordata; class Myxini; order Myxiniformes; family Myxinidae; genus Eptatretus; species Eptatretus atami. Next base: position 14,769,989 of record CM068952.1, on the reverse strand, counting down.
TTTGACAAACTTGGAATATCCCTCCCAGCCCCCGTGTTCTCCCATGGCCAACTATATGCTGCATTTTCACGTGTAAGAGGTTACTCCTACATATCTATCAAAGTGGACAATAATTCCTCACAAGAACTATTCAGCAACAAGACACTCACCCAAAATTTCACCTTCAGGTCCTTTAGAAAACGAAGGACAGGTAACCATAGCGCATCACATCCCTAATGACACCCTCCCCAGCTTCCCATAACATCAACTATTATGCCTCATCCACCTTTTGCCACCCATTCACCTCCGTGCGGAGCACGGGTATATGCTAGTATATATATATTATATATTATATTTATATATATATATATATATATATAATATATATATATATTATATATATATATATATTATTATTTTGTCAACATTGGTATTCTGAAACGGTCTTGTCATAAATTCAGATACACAATCTACCCTTCCTCTTGCCCGATAGTGCCTCTACTACTACTACTCCAACACCCTCACCACACTCCCAATCCTCCCATTGTCCCTCCAACCCTCCGGATCACCCAGATAGGCACCACCTAATGCATTCTCTTCGGTCTACAATCATCATAAAACGAATTTCTGATCTCATGGATCCCTCCAAAAGGCTATCACCATCACCCAGACATCATCTGACCAACAGAAACCTTTTTCATAACATATTACCAGACTTGCTTATATCTCTCCATGGTCATTTATTGCACCACTTTAACAGATCCAATGCTGGTGCTGGGGTTTACAGCAGTAGCTCTTTATCCCATAGTCCCTTCCCAATCTCCCAATCCATATGGAGTATCTCTGGCTCTGTGTCCCTCTGCAGCGATGTCTTGTTTACGTCGGTGGTCTACCACCCTCCCGACTTTGATGACTGTACGAGGCTATCTCGGTTGACTTCGACCTCGATCCTCCCACCGAGCTATATCTAATCTGCGGCGACTTCAGCGAGCTTGGTATCAGTCCTCATAAAACAGTGAAAGGTATTTTGGGCAAGGCTTAAGTGCTACAAAATGCTTGGGCTGTAATACTGTTGTGGAGCTGGGTATCGGTGGTGAGCACGACCACTAGAGGGAGCAGTAGAGTCGGCTCCACCGAACACACCGGAATTTAGGTCGTGACCCTCGGATAAGTCCGGAAGGCAAGGGTCCCTTACAGGACCATGAATCGCCAATAATTCCACCGCGTGGGGTAGGGTTAATTGCCAAACTTCAATATACCTAATTACCCACGCGGCAAAGCTACCGGGGAATTCACACCCTCGACAGACCCCGAGCGGGACGAGCCGTTACCGTGCCCGAACCGTGTGTAACCCGAGCGGATGGTTACCGAGGCCGTCGGTCCAAATGAACAATTTATTGCCTCGCTATTTCTCACACACACCGTGCTGAGCCAATAAAGGAAATGACAGGGAACGAGCTGGGACATTCAACAATAGGGAAATTAATTACAATAATAGCGGGGTGGGAAGCACGTAAGGGCAGAGTTATCCGAATATCAGGCAGGCAATATACAGTGAGCAAAAGCACTTAACAGTTCTACTTAAGAGACGGGCCCACACACAGACACACACCCAAAGAAATGGACCTCGTTGGGTCTTTATTGAAGGCTTCCAGCTCAAGGAAAGGTGAGCTGGAGACCAGAGCCTGTGTTGGACTTGTCCGCCTCGTGCGGTCTTCGACGATCTGGCTCAGTGGCGGGACTCAAACCCGCAGCTTTCACGTGTCATCAAGGACGAAGGCACCAGGAGTGGAGCGGCAGACGCCAGCACGATCCGGCAAAAAAACAGCGAGGAGGCGGCGAGGCAGGCGAAGCAAGTGATCCTCAGGCTCCGACACACAACCAGGCTCTGAGCCAACATGAACACTAACTCGAACCCGAACAACCCCCAAAGGGAGCCTGGTCTTTTTATCCGCTCCCTGAGCGGGGCGGAGCCTCGGTGTCGGACGCTCTGTGCGCGTTGGTTGGAAGGGATCAGGTGTGACGCGCTGTTCGCTCCTGATTGCACAGCAAGGGGAGCCTGGTAAAGCGCTAGTTCAGTGGAGGAGTTGTGAACGGGAACGGCTAGTTCAGTGGAGGGTGGTTGGTTTTTGGATCGAAGGATTTAAAGACCTGACTATAAAACAACTTCGCAGCGCACGTACACTTAATTACCCATTAAACAAGGGACGGGAACCCTAACTCGAAACACATACTTACCGATATAACTGATCTAAAGGACTCTGGCTGTTGTGTGCGATGGGTTCCAGATTCGTAACAATACCAAGTATTGACCTGGGAGCCATTTGAAAAAAAATGTGTTATGATCGTGAATGTTGTTCTGGCGGTCCTTAAGTAACCACCAAATGTGCCATGTCTGGCACATTGGTCTGGTTTCCAGTCCATTATCTCTTCCTACTGACTCGTCTGCTAAGTGTCCATCTCTGAACAGCTAAGCTTTTCCTCCACCCAATCCCACCGATAATAACCCACAAGTATCTCCGTAAAATTCACAACCGTCGTTTTGTGTGCTCAGATGTGCCAGAGCTCAACATCAGACACTTATGGTCCAAACTCACAGGTCTCTTACCATCCCCAAAAACCTAGCGACACTCGGTGAAGTCTGTTTCTAGTACAGTAACCCCAGTTTACGTCGGTGATGCGTGCCTGAAAAGTGGGACGAATATCGAGACACAAATGAAAGCAATTTTTTCTCATAACAATTAATGGAATAAGTGGGGGATGCGTTCCTAACGTCGCCACTTCATCCAATACGTTTAGCTTTTTACCGATATTACTTTCTTTGGTTAATGACAGTTATATTCATCAAGTACACGTACGTATAAGTAAAATAAAAAACAGTTACCAGACATCTTGTATATTGAAAACACAATGAAGCTGCATGCGTAAGAAGCCTTCAAACCCATTGGCTGAAGAGCTGGCTTGACTCCACCCACAACGTTAGGAAGAAACTCCTGCGTCTGCCATGTTGGTTTTTCTTGTTAGTCGAAGACATCTTCTAAGCGTCATATTCACAATTTGAATTATCCAAACTATAGAACTACGATGTATTATCGATGCACATAAGCAGTCGGCATGTTTTTGCTTCATGGACGTAAGCCGGTTATTATTATTAATTATTTTTATTTTTTTCCTGGGAACGATCAAACCAGCAGTCTGGGCAATACATCAGCCAAACTAGGACACCAGGTAGAGCGCATACCTCCGCCACGTAATGCCTGATCCACGAGACATATCGGGCCCAATACATTTTTGAAATATCATGCGAAACAGTACTATCTCGTTTATGGCCCGATCTCTCAATGGTGAAGAATCACTTAAAATTTTAAATAATTCTCGTATCCAGATCCACCGGATCTTCACCAAAATCAAATCGGTTCGTCTTGCCACACACCCAACCTGTCCACCAAGTTTCGTCCGAATCCGTACACAACTTTTTGAGATATCGTGCCAGATATCTGTTTAGCCCAATCTCTCAATGGTGAAGAAACATTAAAAAAAAATTCTAGTATCCGGATCCAGATCTTCACCATAATCTAATCATTTCGTCCGTGTCACACACCCAACCTGTCCACAAAATTTATTCCGGAACCGTCACAACTTTGAGATATCCTGCACACAAACAAACAGACACAAAGGAGTGAAACACATAACCTCCTTCACCTTCGGTGGCGGAGGTAATAAATGGATGAGCAATTTGTATAATAAAGGTTTTTGTGCATAATTAGCCGGAGTTGTCAAGGCTGAGTAGTGTGAAAATACAGATAATGTATATATAATTTTTTCCAAACGACATTTAAAATGATCGAAATTGGTATGTTCTTATGTAACCCCACCCCCACCCCCAAAACAACTACCTTCAAGTCAGATCTCTAAATATACCAAGGTTTAGAATGTTTGTGGATAAGTATAAAATTTTAACCTTCCCAGTGTCCCTTTAATTAATAATCACACCCAAAATCCCCTTCCTGACCCAAAGTGATCCATGATGATCACAATGAATACACACACAAGTATTGCGATATCTCAATTGTAAAAACGAGCATTTGAGCAATTCGACCCCGAGCAGCGAGCATGCATCAATCGTTTTTCTCCAGAATCAGCCAAAAACATAATATGGCTATGTGGCATTTGTGATAAAGGGAATGCATTGTCCTTATGTCGTCAAACTTCAGCCCAGATCTGTAAATCGGCCAACATTCCTGTCATCCGCTAAGGTTTAGAATGTTTCAAAATAAGCAAAAAAAATTTTTTAACCGCCTCTCCAGTTCCCTTATAAACCACGAACAAACAAGTATGAAGCCTTACCTTGGGCTCGGTGCCTTCATCGGTTTCTTCTCCAACACTCGCTGCCTCTTTCAGAAGATTGGGAATTATATCATTGGCAATGTCGAAAAACTCTTTGTAGATCTCCTCGTCCTCACGATTGTAATTGTAGCTGGGTGATGAAAAAAAAACATGGTAAAAGAGCCATCTCAACATAACTATTATAACGTCCTCTTTCGTATGCAGCATAGGTTGCGGGATAGCATCATTGTCTGAGGGCATGGCTATGCTGCTGATGCAATGCCCGCTGCTGGTTCGGCAGGAATTTGGATTTGTTCATGGTGCCAACAATAGCTTGCCTACTCTTCATGAAGGATACCGTCGACGTCAACCAACTAATGCCGACAGATGGGACTCTCAGTTTACATCCATCCGAGTGACGGCACACGAAATCACTCTGCCTGTGAAACACTGGGACGACAGTTTAAAGCTGGGTCGGGATTTGAACCCAGGCGAGACAGCGTGAAGAAAGGTGTACATACCTCTAAGCCATCCTGTCAATCACCTAAGTAGTAGATATATGGGGTTTCTAAGGCAACCATGCAAATGAATGGGGTGAAGGGGAAAAACTCTTTGAATTGATCCCCGAAACCTTAAACAGGAGTCTAATTCCTCCCCTCCCCCCCCCCCCATACAAATGTATAGGGAGAATCTCTCTGACTCGAGACCCATCAGGACAAAAATAGGAGAATGATTTTCTGCCATACAAGCTCATGTTAAATTGAGACTGTCTCAGGGCCCAAAAAAACCTCATACAAATTAATAGGGGAAGCTTTCTTGCTCAAGGCTCATCAGGTCAAAAGAGGAGAATGATTTTCCTTCCCCCTCTGACTCTCGGTCCATGGGGTCAAAAGAAGAGATCGATCTCTCCCCCATTACTTACTCCATTCAAAGAGTGAGCCAATGAATATTTGATCATGTTCCACTTCAGGTAATTAATTTTTCCATTACATTCATCCATCGAGTATGTTCACAAATATTTTTTAGAACTTAGTTCTTGGTCTAAATATCTTTGTTGACAGAAATAAAATGATAAACTTCTTCTCAATGCTCTTGTTTGACCACCTCCTGAGCCACAGATTATTTTTTGCATAAGCCACGCCCACTTTTTCTATGCCACACGCCCACTTTCCTAAGCCTCGCCTACTTTTCATGAACCATGTCAACTTTTCCTAAGCTCCGCCCACTTCTCCTAAGCCTCGCCCACTTTTACTAAGCCCCACCCTCTTTTGTGAGGACCACCTACTCTTACATCATTTCCTGTTAATCGATTTTCAAAAGAATTCTCCATTTTGAAAAGGAAACCTTAATCGATTTTCTTAATCGATTATACTTAATCGATTTTCCTAAGATTCTCCATTTGAAAAAATTTTCTCCATTCTAACAACATCTGACTCACAAGGCTTGCCGGGGCTTGCCCAGGGAATTTCCAAAGAATTCTCCATTTTGAAAAATTTTCTCCATTCTAACAACATCTGACTCACAAGGCTTGCCGGGGCTTGCCACGGGAATTTCCAAAGAATTCTCCATTTTGAAATTTTTTCTCCATTATAACAACATCTGACTCACAAGGCTTGCCTGGGCTTGCCAGGGAATTTTCAAAGAATTCTCCATTTTGAAAAAGGAAACAACACCCACCAGTCTTTCTCTATAAAAGCTTCAAACCCAGACTCCATTTTAAACATATTTTTACTTTTACTGAGAATGGACTGCTGTGCTGAGCTTGAGTGGGATGACTTTGGGGTTCCTTGGAGTTCTACTACTTGTATGGAACTAAACCTTCAAGTTGATGAACTGGATTCAAACCTCTTATCTATTGAGGTAAGATTTTATTTTCCTATTTACAGAGTTTGATTTAAGCATATAATCATTTAATAATTAAATCACTTAATTAATACATTATTATTTTCTCTCACAGGAAATTGTATCTGAAATACAAAATGAAAATACTGCTTTTGCCACAACTTGGACGAAATTGTGTTTGGTTGAAGACCTTATGAGCGACCAAGACCCACAGAACGAGCTCGACCTTGATACCCAACCAAAGAGTTATACCTTGGAGACCAGCAAAATCCTGAAAAAGAGTTTTACAGCAATAGTACTCATTGCGAGTTATCAAGACAATACCCACTGAACAAGTTATACCTTGATGAGCCAAATACAAGTTTTACCTTGAAGACTCACAAATTTTGAAAAAATCAGTAATGAGTTCTGCCTTGATGGTTTAAATAACTACTTGGAGACTCGGGAAAAGGGTTCTGCCAGATGGTTCTAAATATGGAACCTACCTTGGAGACTCACAAATTTCAGACATTTTGAAAAATGGAGATTTCTTTGATGATCCACAGTTATACTATGTGAGATCAATCACCGAAACCCATAAAAATTGGAAAAATGGAGCTTTCCTTGATGATCCACAGTTATACTATGTGAGATCTATCACTGAAACCCATAAAAATTGGAAAAAATGGAGTTTTCCTTGATGATCCACAGTTATACTATGTGAGATCTATCACTGAAACCCATAAAAATTGGAAAAATGGAGTTTTCCTTGATGATCCACAGTTATACTATGTGAGATCAATCACCGAACCCATAAAATTGGAAAATGAGTTTTCCTTGATGATCCACAGTTATACTATGTGAGATCTATCACCGAAACCCACAATATTTCTGGAAATTGTGATTCTACCTTGGAGTCTTGGATAGATGGTTATATTTTTGGAGACTGAAATGTGGGTTCTGGTTGATAACTCACAATGTGATACATATCTTGGAAACTCAACAGGAATGTGGTTATACCTTGGAGACTTGGAAAGTTGGGTTTATTTTGGAGACTTGAAATGGTGGTTTCTACCAAGAAGACTCTTTGGGATCTAAACCTATCGATGTAGTTCTTTGTTGGATGGTGCGTGATGAGAGCAATATCAAGAAAGTTCTGGGAAGAAAGTGCAGGAAAGTTCTTACTCCCCCTTTCTACTTCATCAAACTTTAAAGCCTTAAAAGACAAATTGGAAGAAAGAAAAAAACATTATAAAAAAAAATATATATATATATGTTAGTTCTGGAAGAAGATGCAGGAAGGTTCTTACTCCCCCTTTCTACTTCATCAAACTTGAAAGCCTTAAAAAACAGAATTGGAAGAAGAGAAAAAAACATAAAAAATATATATTGTTGAATACGTGTTTAAAAAAGAGATTGTGTTGGGCGAGGTTGGTTGGGTTGGTTGATGTGAGGGTTGGGTGTTGCGTTGGGTTGAGATTTTGAATGTGAGGGTTGGGGTGGTGCTGGGGTTGAGATTTAATGTGAGGGTTGTGGTTTGCTTGTTAATTTTGAATGTGAGTTGGGTGGTTGCGTTGGGTTGAATTAATGTGAGGGTGGTGGTTTGCGTTGTTGTGATTTGAATGTGAGGTTAGGCGTTTGCATTGGGTTGGGATTTTGAATCGATAGCGGTTGCGTTAGTTGAATTTTGATGTGAGGGTTAGGGTTGATTATGCTCCCTGTTATATTAGCACACCCACACACACACAACACACACACACACCACACACACACACACACCAACACACACACACAAAAGTTAAGCCTTGACTATTCAGTTGAGGATTCTGTGTTTGGGGTTCACAGATCTAAGAACGTCCCCTTGACACACACTATATATATATTTTAAATTTAACCCTGTTATACACCTCGGACTTGGTCCTCGAGTGTCCATAAAGGTGTATAGTAGAGGGGAGTGAAGCACCAACCTATTGCTCCCATTAGTATTATTAACCTCCGCCATCTTCGAAATGGATGGAGGTTACTGTTTTCACCCCTTTCTGTTTGTTTGTTTGTGTGTTTGTTTGTTTGTTTGTTTGTGAACAGTATTACGGAAAAACTCCTCGACGGATTTCGACGAAACTTGTGGGGGGGGGGGGGTTACGTATGGTCCAAGGATCATGCCATTAAATTTTGGACTTGGTCCCCCCCCCCAAAAAAAATTGTTAGAGAAAAAAATATTTTT
>CM068952.1:14748317-14761614 GCA_035128595.1 Eptatretus atami | reverse complement strand
TATCTATCAAAGTGGACAATAATTCCTCACAAGAACTATTCAGCAACAAGACACTCACCCAAAATTTCACCTTCAGGGAGGTCCTTTAGAAAACGAAGGACAGGTAACCATAGCGCATCACATCCCTAATGACACCCTCCCCAGCTTCCCATAACATCAACATTATCCCTCATCCACCTTTTGCACACCCATTCAACTCCGTGCGGAGCACGGGTATATGCTAGTAATATATATATATATATATATATATAATATATATATATATATATATATATATATATATTATATATATATATATATATATATATATTTTGTCAACATTGGTATTCTGAAACGGTCTTGTCATAAATTCAGATACACAATCTACCCTTCCCTCTTGCCCGATAGTGCCTCTACTACTACTACTCCCAACACCCTCACCACACTCCCAATCCTCCCCATTGTCCCTCCAACCCTCCGGATCACCCAGATAGGCACCACCTAATGCATTCTCTCTGGTCTACAATCATCATAAAACGAATGTTCTGATCTCATGGATCCCTCCCAACAGGCTATCACCATCACCCAGACATCATCTGACCAACAGAAACCTTTTTCATAACATATTACCAGACTTGCTTATATCTCTCCATGGTCATTTATTGCACCACTTTAACAGATCCAATGCTGGTGCTGGGGTTTACAGCAGTAGCTCTTTATCCCATAGTCCCTTCCCAATCTCCCAATCCATATGGAGTATCTCTGGCTCTGTGTCCCTCTGCAGCGATGTCTTGTTTACGTCGGTGGTCTACCACCCTCCCGACTTTGATGACTGTACGAGGCTATCTCGGTTGACTTCGACCTCGATCCTCCCACCGAGCTATATCTAATCTGCGGCGACTTCAGCGAGCTTGGTATCAGTCCTCATAAAACAGTGAAAGGTATTTTGGGCAAGGCTTAAGTGCTACAAAATGCTTGGGCTGTAATACTGTTGTGGAGCTGGGTATCGGTGGTGAGCACGACCACTAGAGGGAGCAGTAGAGTCGGCTCCACCGAACACACCGGAATTTAGGTCGTGACCCTCAGTCCGAAGGCAAGGGTCCCTTACAGGACCATGATCGCCAATAATTCCACCGCGTGGGGTAGGGTTAATTGCCAAACTTCAATATACCTAATTACCCACGCGGCAAAGCTACCGGGGAATTCACACCCTCGACAGACCCGAGCGGGACGAGCCGTTCCGTGCCCGAACCGTGTGTAACCCGAGCGGATGGTTACCGAGGCCCGTCGGTCCAAATGAACAATTTACTGCCTCGCTATTTCTCAACACACACCGTGCTGAGCCAATAAAGGAAATGACAGGGAACGAGCTGGGACATTCAACAATAGGGAAATTTATTACAATAATAGCGGGGTGGGAAGCACGTAAGGGCAGAGTTATCCGAATATCAGGCAGGCAATATACAGTGAGCAAAAGCACTTAACAGTTCTACTTAAGAGACGGGCCCACACACAGACACACACCCAAAGAAATGGACCTCGTTGGGTCTTTATTGAAGGCTTCCAGCTCAAGGAAAGGTGAGCTGGAGACCAGAGCCTGTGCTTGGACTTGTCCGCCTCGTGCGGTCTTCGACGATCTGGCTCAGTGGCGGGACTCAAACCCGCAGCTTTCACGTGTCATCAAGGACGAAGGCACCAGGAGTGGAGCGGCAGACGCCAGCACGATCCGGCAAAAACAAGCGAGGAGGCGGCGAGGCAGGCGAAGCAAGTGATCCTCAGGCTCCGACACACAACCAGGCTCTGACGCCAACATGAACACTAACTCGAACCCGAACAACCCCTCCAAAGGGAGCCTGGTCTTTTTATCCGCTCCCTGAGCGGGGCGGAGCCTCGGTGTCGGACGCTCTGTGCGCGCTTGGTTGGACAGGGATCAGGTGTGACGCGCTGTTCGCTCCTGATTGCACAGCAAGGGGAGCCTGGTAAAGCGCTAGTTCAGTGGAGGAGTTGTGAACGGGAACGCGCTAGTTCAGTGGAGGGTGGTTGGTTTGTTTGGATCGAAGGATTTAAAGACCTGACTATAAAACAACTTCGCAGCGCACGTACACTTAATTACCCATTAAACAAGGGACGGGACCCTAACTCGAAACACATACTTACGCGATATAAACTGAAGGACTCTGGCTGTTGTGTGCGATGGGTTCCAGATTCGTAACAATACCAAGCTATTGACCTGGGAGCCATTTGGAAAAAAATGTGTTATGATCGTGAATGTTGTTCTGGCGGTCCTTAAGTAACCACCAAATGTGCCATGTCTGGCACATTGGTCTGGTTTCCAGTCCATTATCTCTTCCTACTGACTCGTCTGCTAAGTGTCCATCTCTGAACAGCTAAGCTTTTCCTCCACCCAATCCCACCGATAATAACCCACAAGTATCTCCGTAAAATTCACAACCGTCGTTTTGTGTGCTCAGATGTGCCAGAGCTCAACATCAGACACTTATGGTCCAAACTCACAGGTCTCTTACCATCCCCAAAAAACCTAGCGACACTCGGTGAAGTCTGTTTCTAGTACAGTAACCCCAGTTTACGTCGGTGATGCGTGCCTGAAAAGTGGGACGAATATCGAGACACAAATGAAAGCAATTTTTTCTCATAACAATTAATGGAATAAGTGGGGGATGCGTTCCTAACGTCGCCACTTCATCCAATACGTTTAGCTTTTTACCGATATTACTTTCTTTGGTTAATGACAGTTATATTCATCAAGTACACGTACGTATAAGTAAAATAAAAAACAGTTACCAGACATCTTGTATATTGAAAACACAATGAAGCTGCATGCGTAAGAAGCCTTCAAACCCATTGGCTGAAGAGCTGGCTTGACTCCACCCACAACAGTAAGGAAGAAACTCCTGCGTCTGCCATGTTGGTTTTTCTTGTTAGTCGAAGACATCTTCTAAGCGTCGTATTCACAATTTGAATTATCCAAACTATAGAACTACGATGTATTATCGATGCACATAAGCAGTCGGCATGTTTTTGCTTCATGGACGTAAGCCGGTTATTATTATTAATTATTTTTATTTTTTTCCTGGGAACGATCAAACCAGCAGTCTGGGCAATACATCAGCCAAACTAGGACACCAGGTAGAGCGCATACCTCCGCCACGTAATGCCTGATCCACGAGAACATATCGGGCCCAATACATTTTTGAAATATCATGCGAAACAGTACTATCTCGTTTATGGCCCGATCTCTCAATGGTGAAGAATCACTTAAAATTTTAAAATAATTCTCGTATCCAGATCTTCACCAAAATCAAATCAGTTCGTCCTTGCCACACACCCAACCTGTCCACCAAGTTTCGTCCGAATCCGTACACAACTTTTTGAGATATCGTGCCAGATATCTGTTTAGCCCAATCTCTCAATGGTGAAGAAACATTAAAAAATATTCTAGTATCCGGATCCAGATCTTCACCATAATCTAATCATTTCGTCCGTGTCACACACCCAACCTGTCCACAAAATTTATTCCGGAACCGTCCACAACTTTGAGATATCCTGCACACAAACAAACAGACACAAAGGAGTGAAAACATAACCTCCTTCACCTTCGGTGGCGGAGGTAATAAATGGATGAGCAATTTGTATAATAAAGGTTTTTGTGCATAATTAGCCGGAGTTGTCAAGGCTGAGTAGTGTGAAAATACAGATAATGTATATATAATTTTTTCCAAACGACATTTAAAATGATCGAAATTAGTGTTCTTATGTAACCCCCACCCCCACCCCCAAAACAACTACCTTCAAGTCAGATCTCTAAATATACCAAGGTTTAGAATGTTTGTGGATAAGTATAAATTTTAACCTTCCCAGTGTCCCTTTAATTAATAATCACACCCAAAATCCCCTTCCTGACCCAAAAGTGATCCATGATGATCACAATGAATACACACACAAGTATTGCGATATCTCAACTTGTAAAAACGAAGCAGTTTGAGCAATTCGACCCCGAGCAGCGAGCATGCATCAATCGTTTTTCTCCAGAAATCAGCCAAAAACATAATATGGCTATGTGGCATTTGTGATAAAGGGAATGCATTGTCCTTATGTCGTCAAACTTCAGCCCAGATCTGTAAATCGGCCAACATTCCTGTCATCCGCTAAGGTTTAGAATGTTTCAAAATAAGCAAAAATAAATTTTTTCACCGCCTCTCCAGTTCCCTTATAAACCACGAACAAACAAGTATGAAGCCTTACCTTGGGCTCGGTGCCTTCATCGGTTTCTTCTCCAACACTCGCCGCCTCTTTCAGAAGATTGGGAATTATATCATTGGCAATGTCGAAAAACTCTTTGTAGATCTCCTCGTCCTCACGATTGTAATTGTAGCTGGGGTGATGAAAAAAAACATGGTAAAAGAGCCATCTCAACATAACTATCATAACGTCCTCTTTCGTATGCAGCATAAGGTTGCGGGATAGCATCATTGTCTGAGGGCATGGCTATGCTGCTGATGCAATGCCCGCTGCTGGTTCGGCAGGAATTTGTTCATGGTGCCAACAATAGCTTGCCTACTCTTCATGAAGGATACCGTCGACGTCAACCAACTGATGCCGACAGATGGGACTCTCAGTTTAACCTCCATCCGAGTGACGGCACACAAATCACTCTGCCTGTGAAACACTGGGACGACAGTTTAAAGCTGGGTCGGGATTTGAACCCAGGCGAGACAGCGTGAAGACAGGTGTACATACCTCTAAGCCATCCTGTCAATCACCTAAGTAGTAGATATATGGGGTTTCTAAGGCAACCATGCAAATGAATGGGGTGAAGGGGAAAAACTCTTTGAATTTGATCCCCAAAACCCTAAACAGGAGTCTAATTCCTCCCCCCCCCCCCCATACAAATGTGTATAGGGAAAACTCTCTGACTCGAGACCCATCAGGACAAAAAGAGGAGAATGATTTTCTGCCATACAAGCTCATGTTAAATTGAGACTGTCTCAGGCCCAAAAAAAACCTCATACAAATTAATAGGGAAGCTTTCTTGCTCAAGGCCCATCAGGTCAAAAGAGGAGAATGATTTTCTCTCCCCCCCCCCCCCCTGACTTCGGGTCCATGGGGTCAAAAGAAGAGATCGATCTCTCCCCCATTACTTACTCCATTCAAAGAGTGAGCCAATGAATATTTGATCATGTTCCACTTCAGGTAATAAATTAATTTTCCATTACATTCATCCCATCAGTATGTTCACAAATATTATTTTAGAACTTAGTTCTTGGTCTAAATATCTTTGTTGACAGAAATAAAATGATAAACTTTTCTCAATGCTCTTGTTTGACCACCTCCTGAGCCACAGATTATTTTTGCATAAGCCACGCCCACTTTTCCTAAGCCACGCCCACTTTCCTAAGCCTCGCCTCTTTTCATGAACCATGTCAACTTTTCCTAAGCTCCGCCCACTTTTCTAAGCCTCGCCCACTTTTACTAAGCCCCACCCTCTTTTGTGAGGACCACCTACTCTTACATCATTTCCTGTTAATCGATTTTCAAAAAATTCTCCATTTTGAAAAAGGAAACCTTAATCGATTTTCTTAATCGATTATACTTAATCGATTTTCCTAAGAATTCTCCATGATGAAAATTTTTCTCATTCTAACAACATCTGACTCACAAGGCTTGCCGGGCTTGCCCAGGGAATTTCCAAAAATTCTCATTTTGAACATTTTCTCCATTCAACAACATCTGACTCACAAGGCTTGCCGGCTTGCCCAGGGAATTTCCAAAGAATTCTCCATTTTGAAATTTTTTCTCCATTACAACATCTGACTCACAAGGCTTGCCTGGGCTTGCCAGGAATTTTCAAAGAATTCTCCATTTTGAAAAAGGAACACACCCACCAGTCTTTCTCTATAAAAGCTTCAAACCCAGACTCCATTTTAAACATATTTTTACTTTTACTGAGAATGGACTGCTGTGCTGAGCTTGAGATGGGGATTTTGGGGTTCCTTGGAGTCTACTACTTGTATGGAACTAAACCTTCAAGTTGATGACTGGATTCAAACCTCTTATCTATTGAGGTAAGATTTTATTTTCCTATTTACAGAGTTTGATTTAAGCATATAATCATTTAATAATTAAATCACTTAATTAATACATTATTATTTTCTCTCACAGGAAATTGTATCTGAAATACAAAATGAAAATACTGCTTTTGCCACAACTTGGGACGAAATTGTTGGTTGTTGAAGACCTTATGAGCGACCAAGACCCACAGAACGAGCTCGACCTTGATAGCCCACCAAAGAGTTATACCTTGGAGACCAGCAAAATCCTGAAAAAGAGTTTTACAGCAATAGTACTCATTGCGAGTTATCAAGACAATACCCACTGGACAAGTTATACCTTGATGAGCCAGAATACAATTTTACCTTGAAGACTCACAAATTTGAAAAAATCAGTACATGAGTTCTGCCTTGATGGTTTAAATAACTACTTGGAGACTCGGGAAAAGGGTTCTGCCAAGATGGTTCTAAATATGGAACCTACCTTGGAGACTCACAAATTTCAGACATTTTGAAAAATGGAGATTTCCTTGATGATCCACAGTTATACTATGTGAGATCAATCACCGAAACCCATAAAAATTGGAAAAATGGAGCTTTCCTTGATGATCCACAGTTATACTATGTGAGATCTATCACTGAAACCATAAAAATTGGAAAAAATGGAGTTTCCTTGATGATCCACAGTTATACTATTGTGAGATCTATCACGAAACCCATAAAAATTGGAAAATGGAGTTTTCCTTGATGATCCACAGTTATACTATGTGAGATCTATCACCGAAACCCACAATATTCTGGAAATTGTGATTACCTTGGAGTCTTGGATAGATGGTTATATTTTTGGAGACTTGAAATGTGGGTTCTGGTGATAACTCACAATGTGATACATATCTTGGAAATCAACAGGAATGTGGTATACCTTGGAGACTTGGAAAGTTGGGTTTATTTTGGAGACTTGAAATGTGTGTTCTACCAAGAAGACTCTTTGGGATCTAAACCTATCGATGTAGTTCTTTGTTGGATGGTGCGTTGATGAGAGCAATATCAAGAAATTCTGGGAAGAAAGTGCAGAAAGTTCTTACTCCCCCTTTCTACTTCATCAAACTTTAAACCTTAAAAGACGAATTGAAGAAGAGAAAAAAACATAAAAAAAATATTAATATAAAAAATATAAAAATATATATATATAGTATATATATTGTTAGTTCTGGAAGAAGATGCAGGAAGGTTCTTACTCCCCCTTTCTACTTCATCAAACTTGAAAGCCTTAAAAAACAGAATTGAAGAAGAGAAAAAAACATAAAAATATATTTGTTGAAATACGTGTTTAAAAAAAAGAGATTGTTGTTGGGCGAGGGTGGGTTGGGGTTGAGATTTTATTTGAATGTGAGGGTTAGGGTTGATTATGCTCCCTGTTATATTAAACACAAACACACACACACACACACACACACACACACACACACACACACACACACACACACACACACACAATTAAGCCGACTATTAGTTGAGGATTGTTTGGGTCACAGATCTACACCCATGCACACACCAAACAATTAAGCCTTGACTATTCAGTTGAGGATTCTGTGTTTGGGGTTCACAGATCTAAAACGTCCCCCTGACACACACTATATATATATATATATTTTAATTTAACCCTGTTATACACCTCGGACTTGGTCCTCGAGTGTCCATAAAGGTGTATAGTAGAGGGGAGTGAAGCGCCAACCTATTGCTCCCATTAGTATTATTAACCTCCGCCATCTTCGAAGATGGATGGAGGTTACTGTTTTCACCCCTTTCTGTTTGTTTGTTTGTGTGTTTGTTTGTTTGTTTGTGAACAGTATTAGGAAAAACTCCTCGACGGATTTCGACGAAACTTGGTGGGGGGGTTAGGTATGGTCCAAGGATCATGCCATTAAATTTTGGACTTTGTCCCCCCCCCCCCCCCAAAAAAAGTTAGAGAAAAAAAAAGTTTTTTTTTGCATCTACATGTTTAAGTGATTTCTACATTTCTCTTCCCTTCTAAATCATATACCTTAAAGTCCAAGGAACTGATCTATACATCAACTCTTTTAAAAGTTCATTTATCCATCGCTTTGTATAACTTTTCAAAATGAGATTTCCACTATATATTCTTACGATATCACCAACTTTGAACTTAGGTTTTCTGACATTAATCTCTTTTTCATATTCTTAATTTTGTAAATGTTTCTGATGGTTTCATATTCGTTGAGTGTTAATCGTGTCATTATACTTATCTACAATATCCTGAATAAAAGATGACCATTGTTGTGAACCGAGTTGTGTGAATTTTTTATATAGTCTCTCTTTTAAGGTACGATTAAAACGTTCAATAACAACGGCCTTTCCTTCATTAAAGGTACTGCATAATGTAATACTGTTATTTTTTAGAAAATTCATAAATGTCTTGTTATAAACTCTCTACCCTCATCAGTCCACAATTTTTTAGGTTTTCTCTTACTTATTAACTATCTGTTGAAAGGCTAACATAAGAGTATTAACCTGTTTTGTTTTAAAGGGACAACCCAAGTATCTACTCCTCAAATCAATAACGGTTAAAGCATACCTGTACCCCTTATCATTATTGAGTTCAATCAAATCAGCGGACCAGATATAATCTACTTTGGAATAAACTTTCTTCTCTGAAACTTTGTGAATATTGGTTATGTAATTCATCAGCTAATTGCTCTTCAATCTTAATGACATCATTAGAGCCTATAAGTTTTTTGAATTTCCAAGTCCAAGTTTCAATTTAGCACTGATCATCTTCTTCACGATGAACCTATCAACTTTTTCTCTCAAGGTGGATTTTGTATCAGAGACAAATTATACAACATTTCTCTATCGGCTTCATGTTTTTCCTCCAACGTTGTGGTATTTCCATAATCAATATCATTCTCATCACACTTCATCAACCCTATTGATGGGTTTACTCCATGGTTTAGGATTGTCTGCCTCAACTAATCTTTTATCCACATTTGTGCCTGGACCACAGAAAGAATACCCTGGTAGATGTAATTCCCTGGTATTCCAGTAGTTGTAAATTTACTTCCTGATAAAAACTTTTGTATATCTCCTCCACGTTTGTGTTGGAGATAAATTGACCACTTTTTTGAACCACACACCGAACATGTACCTTTTGTATAACCCTATTATTTTTTACTTTAATATATGAAATATTTTTAGTATTAGTTTTCTTTTTACATTTGAGACAATAACTCATTTATTTATGAGAAAAATTCCTAAGGTGCGAAACCTTTTTAGTTTCCAACATGCACATTGAATCTTAATTTTTAAAACTAAAGAATCCTTAGAAATGCCTTCACTCTCTCCTCCATTTATTTAAGAAAAAAATGAAAAACTTTAATTAAAGTCAATATCTTGTCCTTGAAAACGATGTCAATAGTCTTGTCGAAAATATTGCTAATAGACTTGTCAATTCTTTGTTTTCCTCCTCGGTACGTTGAGATTTATTTATTTTCTGTAATACCTCCAATCTTTTTTAAATCTCACTGGTTTCCATATTTATTTATTCTCACTCTTTCCTCCTCTCCTCTTCTCTCTTCTCCTTCTCTCTCTTCTCCCTCTTCTCTCCCTCTCCTCCCTCTCCTCTCTTCTCCTCCTCTTCCCTTACAATCCTTGAATCCTTACACCCCATAGAATATCATACATATATTCATCGGATTTCTTGTTATTCCTGTATCCAAAATAAAATTTTTAGCAGCGTCTCGCGTAGCGAACGCTGCTCATAGAGAGCTCGGCGTTGTTGTTCTTCTTTCTTGTGAAGACAAAACCTTAATCTCAGGACTCTGCTCTTGTATATACAAGATCCGGATCTCCTTAAATACTGAGCACATGTACACATCCTCACATAGATGGTGCCTTTTGAGAGCGCCTATCATGAACTTTTAAATATATTTCGGACATTTGCTTTAAAGTTTCGAAAAGTTAACGTTACTATTTAAAGATTATTCCATTTATCGTATTGTAATTTCGTAAATACATTATTTATTTCGTAAATACACGATATATCGTAAATACGTAAATACATTATGATGCGTTTCGCTATTGGCTAATCAAGGCACGTGACGAAATATCGGAAGTTTGTAGTTGTTGTTTTTTTTTTTTTTTTTTTAAGCCGACAAAACCTTTAGGACGCTGCTCGTGGACACATTGTCCTTGTTTTACAACAGGAAACCAATAAAATTTCTTTTGAATTTCTAAAAGAGCCTTACGTTTTCTTAACTTTAATTTTTTCATTATTTAACATTTTAATTAAATCCAAAGTTGTTGGTTTCTGAACATCAGCATAATGCCAATCTTTTATTGAAAATACCTCATTCTTATGTTGTAGAACATATTTATTAAAATACCGAATACCCTTTTTCTGAAGGTATGCCTTGGACACAGAAATGATAATTTTCTTGAAACCTTCTTGCTGTCATTAGTCATCTCTACCGAGATGACCTAATAAAGCCGACCAAAGTCCGTGTCCGTACTCGTCCGTCAACAATTTTTCTTTCCGATCTTGATGAAACTTAGTATGTGGGTAAGGTCGATGATTGTTGCACAACGATATAACTTTTGTCCGGGTTCCAAGGTCAGGGACGAGGTCAGAGGTCACGTAAGTTATAAAAATCGCCATTTCAAAACCTATCTATCTGCCATTCTACAAGATATTCGGCAACTGTTTATTGATTATGATAGTAAAAAATATTATCTTGTATCTAACCGGACAGATTTTTTGAATTTCCTTCCCGTTTGATCGTAAAGTGATCTGGAAGATGGCCAAAAACGCCGATGCGATTCGCAAAGAAGGAAGGAAGGAGAAATGAAATATAAATAATATGGAATAGGCCAAAGCCTAGAAGCGAACGTAGAATTCTTCTTACATTCGCTTCTGCATTTACATAAAACTTGTCACAACTGTATACTTGCCAACGATACCGTGGTACGTGTAAGCGCCGCACAGCTGATGATTTTGACGCAATTTCCGGTTACTTCGGCCTGGATTCGGGGATCAGCGAACAAATAATGTAAATCACGATTAAAAAAATATTTTTGATTGATGCGGGAGATATCTTTATTAAAACTAACTTTGGGGGAAAAATAATTGAATAAAATAAATAAATAAACGATCACTTCTGGTCAAGAATAAAAAAATTAAAAGTTCCGGAAAGAGTTTCAAAATCACTCCCGGTAATGTTAAATACAAAATAAACACTTCCTGTCATGAAAAAATCACCTTCGGAAGTATAAAATTAACTTGGGGAAAAAAATAATTGAATAAATAAATAAACACTTCCGGTCATGATCTCCCGGCCATCATCATTCCCCATGAAAAAAAACCAGAAACAAAAACAAAAAAGAAGCAAAATGGTTCATAAGCCAACGACACGGATTCACAATTTGGCCAAGGTATGTGTTGTTTTTGTTGTTTCCTATTCTCATGTGCACGCGTTAAGTTAATTTCACAAGATAGAAATAAAACCCATCGTGTTTATAACACGCCACAGCGTTACACAACAACCGTTGAAGCAAACGTCTTAAGCTAACGGCACGGATTCCAATAGCCAGGGCTATTGTGTTGTTGTTGTTTGTTGTTATTCCATTCTTCTTCACGTGCACGCGTTAAGTATTAAGGCTCACTTCGTCGCTTGTAAAACCACATTTTTAGCCTTTTATATTATTCATTTTTCCGCCGAGGTGCCAAAGTTTCAAAAACCCGAAATGTAAACGTCGGCATATTTTCAAAATATAATTTCGTGCAGCTGCCGCGCCAAAATGCCGATCACCCTTAACCAAACGCATAGTCCCCGTCATGGCGTCTGAGCAGTGGGCCCGCGGTGGTTCAGATTGACTGTGTGTTTCTGGGGCGAAGGTGATTGTTTAAGAAGTATGTCGCGGTAATAAATTCGAGTGGCTGTATTTGGTGATTTAATCACTGCAACAATCTTGAACAACGAATATTCTGGCCGTTAACGATGCCAATCAATTCAGCTGGCATCAGCAGGAATTATTCGCAGGCCTCCTCTCGAATCGTGCCGAATATCTAACAAATCACCCGGCGGACAAAGGGGCTGCAGGCTGTGGGGCGAGGCACGATTCCCGGATGAAGGGATAGTGATAAATTATGGCTACATGCTTTCGGGCTTTCTGATTAAATATATCAATGAGACATTCCATAATTAATGAATAATAATTAATGAATCTGGCATACAAAATGTTTTTTTATACCTGACATGTTACTTGTGCAGTGTCACGAAACTTCTTGGAATTAATAATTAATGAAATTTGCTTAGCTCTAAACGATTTTTCAAAACCTCCAATATCTCTATACATACTTTGACCAATTTTCATTCTGAAAGTTGCATTAATAATCAGTTGAAGAATAAGCTACAGGATTAATCATAACTCTCCGAGAGCTAAGCTATTTTTTCGTTTTTTTCTACAACCGCGAAGTAAATGTCCCCAGAGAGTGGCACGACCCGAAAACCACGTATTGCACTACTGGTTGATCTGATTGTTTAATCCGGGTACTAAATGAACAATAACATAATTTATTAATTATGTCATTAGTATATTATCCTAGTGTATCTTCTGCTGAACTATTTCAATCTAAACGGTTTAGTTTGGACTGTTTCGCGGTTACCTTGAACTGAACATGAGAACTTGTGGTATTATAGAGATGACCGTCACCCCCACACGGGGGTAATTTTTTATGTATTAGAAATATATGCAGAATAATATTATGACACGAAACGCTCCCATCTTCTCCATAGTCTAACATCATTTGTATTTTCCTTACTTATTATATATAATCCCGTTTTTTCTGTTTTCATGGTATAACTAGGGCAAACACACTATATATTTACCCTCTATTAATTCTTTTATTTGTTGTGTTTACTAATCGTGCTTCCACACTCATTCTCGAGACCAAGTGGATAATTATTCTTCCTTACGAGACTTGATTTAATTGTTCCAGGTCTCTTCTAGTCAATTTTAAATGACCAATTATGCCCTAAATCTATTCATATCATCCCCCATTGTTCTTATTCTCATACAAACGATACGCCCTTCTTTATAAAATAAATTAATTTATTTTTAATTTGAACTGTGAAATTCTGTATGACCTGGAGATAAAATCAACACTTCTGTATCTTTGGAAATACACGGCCGTTTTATTTAAGGATATATATTGTGATAAATCGCTTAATCTC
>CM068952.1:14729646-14747317 GCA_035128595.1 Eptatretus atami | reverse complement strand
CCCATACAAAGTGATAGGGGAGACTCTCTGACTCGAGACCCATCTAGGACAAAAAAAAGGAGAATGATTTCCTGCCATACAAGCCATGTTAAATTGAGATGTCTAGGGCCCAAAAAAACCTCATACATTAATAGACGGAGAAAAGCTTTCTTGCTAGGCCCCATCAGGTCAAAGAGGTAGAAATGATTTTCTCTCCCCCTTGACTGTCTGGTCCATGGGTCAAAAACAGAGGATCGATCTCTATCCCCCATGTCTTACTCCCATTCAAAGAGCTGAGCCCAACTGAATATTTGATCATGGTTCTACTTCAGGTAAAAATTAATTTTCCGGATTACATTACATACGCCATCGTGTAGTATTCACAAATATATTTTGAACTTAGTTCTTGGCTAAATCTTTGTTTGAGTCAGTAAATAAAATGATAAACTTCTGCTCATGCTCTTTGTTGCACCTCCTGAGCCACATATCAATTTTTGAGATTATAGTAAATTGTTTTTTTCATGTTGTAATTGAATAACATCATAAAGGTTTTTCAGTCATTCAAGGATATTAATTTTTTTTCTTTTACATCCTCTAACTTATTTGTAATTAAATTAGTCTGCGCTTATTGTTATGTTTATCTACTTTTTACCTACCGGTTATTTTCTTCAATAAGGCTTATTTGATATTTCTCACATTCTTTATGTTTTCCATTTAAGTCCAAGGTTTGATTACATCTCCCACTTCTTTTGGCTTGGTTATTGCTTTGGTTCTTCATTTATAATCCGATAAAGACAGTAGTTAGTCCTCGAGCCTTGTCTATAAGAACCATAAGGGAGACTTAATTATAATTCCATTTTCTAAAATATAAATCTTTTATCATCAAAGCTCTAATGCTTTCTTATTTTAAATCTTCTTCTGTATATACATTGAATGTCTTATACTTCTTATGTATTCATTTTTTCTGTTACTCCTTCCTTCCTTTAAGGTTAAGACAGTTTGTAATATATGTTTTAAGTTTATTTGTTTCCTTATTATATTTTTTCTTTATTCCCTTTAGCTTCTTATCACATCTTTCAATGTTATTGTCAATATATGTAAAAGCATAAAGCCTTTGATATGCAATCCTATAAATTTCACTCATAACCAATTCCACGCGCAATTCATCTTTAAACTTACAATAAACTTTGCGGTTATTTGATGAAACAACACATACCTAGTTTATAATTAACTTGTATCATACATATCAAATATTATCAATCATATCCCATCATATACATCACTTTGTCTTATATTTCTCATATATAAAGAATCGCGTATCCATATATAACAATGAACACATATCTCTTATACCTTTTTTTTAATTATTATAGTATAGTCATGACATGTAAGCGACTTTGACAAAGTCAAGAATTGATGTTCGAGTATAAATGGGTTTGATTCATTTTAAATCTACTCTCTTTTTTCAATGAATAGCACAACAAGTTCTCTGAAAAACACCTCCACGCCGTTCAAAACCTTGGTCTATTAATTAAACTTGAAGCCTGTTTGCCCCAAGATGTAGAAAGTCTTAGTTTTGGTCGATTCCTAAACATTTGCCATTGTGCTTCAAATACAGCCATTATTCATTATTTATAAAATTCTTCTCAATTTGTTTCTGCTTTTTTCTCTTTTTATATTAAATCAATATATTTTCTAAACCAATTGACTGTTAAATTTTCAAAATCCTATGAATGTTTCTCCTCACGTCTCAACCCAGCGAATAAATATTGGTCTCCAAGTTTCATTGATGTAAACATAACTTTCTTTATCATTTATGTAGTAAGATTTTTCTGAAGAATTTACGCTTTTATATTACAATTGACTGTTGGCTAATCCACTTAACCATCTTTCTCCGATCCTTTCTTTAATCGGAGGATAGGGTAGGTCCTTTATGTTAGTTAATGAAGTTTCTTCAGGGTATTTAAAGTCGACGCTCAAAACTTCATCCAACTTCAGCCTCATTCCAATTCTTTTTGGAGGAAGATCAACAATATCGAAGTAAAACTTTTTCATAATGTTTTTCTTCAACCCATTTTCAAGTTCCACATAAGGTTAAAGATTGAGACATGGCCGCACCTCATACAAATTGCTGGTAGCCATCATAAATCCAGGTAGAGTTGTCATCATTCTTTTATAATCAGAAGATATTGTGTATTTGCTTTCAGCATATCTCTGGAACATACATTGAAGATATTCTGCCTTCTTTAGCCTTCTCATTCATTAAAAGCAGCATATCTATTTATCAACTGAATTAATTCCAAATTTTTGTTTGTCAATTTTTAACATAAGCACTGCCAAGCCAAACCCCGGGCCGTGGTTAATACGTGAGCGGTGTGTCTTAACCATCATAGAATTTTTTTTTATTATGACAGACTGTTCTAAAAAGTTTCAAACGTATCACTTAAATAACTAGTATCTTGTTTTAAGATACAATCATGATATTCGCCCAAGATTCTTTATATTAACTTCTGTCTGCCAAACATTTTTAGCTGTGTATATCTGTCATCAGAAATATAGTATTATTTACTTTCCATATGAAAACTTTCCCTTGAAGGAAGTTGTGTTTTCTTTAAACTTCTCAAATGATCCATATAAGTAATACGGATATACTTCCTTTTGTGATAGAAGATCAATCGTCATTCTTGGATTGAGAATATAGTTTAAGACTCGGAAGTTTTGCATTAATATTTGATGCTAACTCAGATAACGAATCTCGCCAATAAGCTTGTATGTGTCAAGAAATCTGCATATGCGGTTATGGGGGATGTAGATGAATCATTTTGTGAAGATGTATTCTTTATCTTGTGTTTGGAATGGCGAAAATATTTCCAAGTCTTTGAAAGATTCATTTATAAATAGATTGTGGTGTCCATGAGTAGGTTGTTTGAAGGAAAGAAAGTACAGGAATAAAATTTGCGAGAATTGTAATTTAATATTAGCAACCAAGAATGAGCGGGAACCTCTATATTTACGCAGATAAGAATGACAGTGGATCCTAAACCTTGCCTCTGTCCTCAATTCCCTCTCACAAATAGTGACAGGTACTGTTCTCTCTAATTCCTCTTCCTTCTTCTGTGTTATTGACATTGATTTAATGTTTTCACCATTATTGTCTCTAGTCTTATGCAGATCTTTTTCCATCAGTCTTCAAGACTTCCTCTGAGGCTAACTTTCCCCCCAATAAAGTTTCTTAAACTTGTTTGTATTTCATCACCAACAGCTGAGTTGATATAAAAAGAAAACACAACGGAGTATGTTTTTGATATTTATTGTGTATGATTTATTGATTTGTAGAAACTTCTATCTTTCATAGGATAGTCTTTCAAAATAGCATATATCACAACGGATTGTTTACTTAATGATTTGTAAAATCTTTGAAATGATATGATGTTGAACGCTGCTTTTGGTAAATTCAAATTCACGGTTGATTTATGATTACCTAACAGATTCTTTTAATGTTGATGAATCGTTCTTTTGTGGTGAAAGGAGTTGGAAGGTCATCTCTTTACAGAGATACGTTTTACATTTTCTCTAATATATTTGTGATTTGGTTAATCTTGAGAAATTTTTTGAATGAAAGCATTAATGTGATTTTTTCCATCTGAAGTAAAGTTGGAGAGAGGTCCAATGTGTGTTTCATCATTTTTAAAGTTGTTTGAATTTTAAAATATCATGAGAGCTTTGTTTGTATCCGTTAATGCATATACATTAACAGATAGATTATTCATTTTCTCAATTTGGAATATGCTCTCTAATGACATTGGAACTTTCCAACTTTAACATTTATGTATTCTCGGATTTCTTATAATTTTAACCCTTTCAGGAATTCCATTGTGGAGGATGTAGTGAGAAAGAACAGACGCATAGAAAACATCTTTATTTCTTTGTTTTGAATATTAAACAACTGCTTTCTCAAGTTTTTATCTTTTTTTGGTAAGATCAATTATAGAAGAAGCTTGAAGAGGGATCTGAAAATTTTAAGAACGTGTAATATTAGAAAGATACTATTTTGTGATAGTAGAATCCACTACCTACTACTAACAGTGTTATACACATCTTGTCTGTGTCTCTGGAGATCATCGTAAACATCAACATCTTACAAATCTTGAAAATGATGAAGATAAGTGAGGGTTGTCCCGTCGTATAGGGAGTGTCTTCTCAGTCTTGTCTTACCATTTTCAATTTTTTTACTCCCATATAAACTGTAACGTTTCATTTCATTAATGTGTTTTGTATTTATAGGTTTTTAAATACAATTTTTAACATATCAACAGTCCATCGATTGAGGATGGTCCGGAGGTTTGAAAAGCCGAACAATCTTATGTTTTATATTCCTTTAAATGCTTATCAGTGTTTTCAATGGAGAATTTAGTGGCGCCCTCTCCTTTCTGTCATTGTCTTTGTTTGCGCTGATTGAAGGATGTTTATTATAATTCTTTTTTAAGAATACATTATCTAATCTATTCACAATGGTTTTTGTTTCTTCTGGTCAAGTGGAGATATATTGTCTGAAGAGATTGAATGTGTGTTTGTTGTTTGAAGTGTGTCTTTTTTATAATATTTATATGCTGATTACAAACATCCGCGTACTTGTATTCACATATTTACTATAAATAAACTTACTTAAACTAAAATTTTCTTGATGAAAATTTCGTTTAAATTTATAGGTGAATCCGTGCTGTAAAACAAACTTATCCCCAACTTTTTCACTGTAATAAATACTAAGTTTCAAGACACAAGAAGACAAGTTTCAATCAATCTCTTTCATTTGTAAAAGATACTGGAAATATGTAAGGATTAAAATTGAACAAAGATAAATATAAACTATTGATAAAAAACAATTATAGTAAATAATATGAGTTCTTCAATTTCTTCAGTGAAGGGCTTTTAGTCTTCCTGGAAGAACAACAATAAAAGTATTCTCGAACAAAAGTTTCTCCTCTCTTCTGGCAAATATTCAAACTAAAAAACAATGAACAAGAAAAAGTATCAAAAAATAAAAACGCTTATGGATGAAGCTTTGAAGAAAAGAAGACCATCTGTTAATAGCAAGGAAAAATTTGTATTTTTTTCACAACCCGAAAGATGTAATCTGATGAAATTACAAGGATGTTTATATATCGGTGAAATGACATTTCGTTCAATAAGTAGTTAAGGATATTTTTAAAAATTACCTTTAATATTAAAAATGTAGTAGTTTGAAATCTGTTATGAAAAGGTAATAGATACTAGATGGTAAATGTTTTTTCTACTAATTAAATACGAGTATCTATTCAACTGAAGATTTTGAAGATTATAGAGATGATTATGATACAGAAGAGTTTGTGTTCAACGATAGTTATGAAGTAGTTTTATAGATGATTCTGAAAGTATCGAAGATGAATACCGAAGATGAATTTCAGTTTAAGCTAAATTTTCTTATAAAATTTATGTAGTTTACTCAATTTTGAGGGCTTCTTTGAATTCCTGATTCTCCATACAAATTTGAGAATTGTCCTGGTGGAGGACGGGGATTAAACACAGAGTCAAAAGCCTATAACATGTATATTCTGTGATTTCTTCTAATTAATGATAAAAAAATATAAAAGGAAATAATTCTTTTAGATTTACACCAAAAATGAATTACTTTACAATATTGATTAGAAAATGATGTAAAGTATGAGGGTGATACACATTCCTTACAAGGGAAGAACTGAACGTATTAGAGAAATGTTCAAAGGATTGTTGTTTATAATTATTCACGATTGTCATTTTCAGGGAAATATCAAACACAAGATATTGCATAAATAAAATAATCCGGATTACTTGAAATTAAACTGAACTTAGGATGAATATAGAGTTTCTAAAAAAGCCAATAATAAATTAATAACCTGTTTTCCAAATATATAAATGAACTGATTTTTTTACCGCATTTGGGAAATAAGATAAAATTAACAACCATAAAATCTCCCAAATTCATTAAGATCCTCATAGTTGGTTCAAGTGGATGTGAAAAACCTGCTTACTTTTGAAGATGCTCTGACTCCAACTTTTTTAGATTATGATAATTTAATAAATTTTCACAAAGTCGAGTTTTCAACCAAGAGTATCCAACCACTCTCACAAGGTTTAATGGCTGGTCCTTCAAAAAGAAGATATAATCAGTTTATTTAAACTTCAAAAAACTCTAAATGAATTATAACATTGAAGATATAATCACAACTATTTTGTGATGTATCAGAGATGTAAAAAGAAATCAAAACGGATAACTTGTATTCTAAGTGATATGCGGATGAATATACCGTCTCCCAATATTGGGATAAATCAAAAAAGACCTCGTTATCTTTGATGATTGGTGTTAATGAGAGAAACCAAACCGTAATGGACAGCTACTACCAAGAGTGAGACTTCCTTCTGTAATTGTATTTATCTTAGTCATCATACTTTCAACTTCCTTCGTCGTTCCATCAGAAACAATGCTAATCACTTTATTTTACTTCAAGTTAAATTCAATACGATCATAAACAATTTTTTGGAGAGTAATTGTTCTACATATGTTGTAAAAAGGAATTTGGGGATTACATGAAGCAACACAACTGAAATATAAATATATATGGTTGTGAAACAAGAAGAGATATAAATGATTTTTCCAATAAATAAATGGATGAGAAGAAAGACAGAAGATTTAAGGTTATCAAGAGTTGGTTTCAAAAAGTTGAAAACAACAGGAAGACATAAAGAAGAAACGCGACCGAAACTAACGGGTGAAAAGCATTTGAAAGAAACAAGAGAAAATTTTTAAAGCCCTTTAAAAACTTCCGAAGAAAAAATGTACGATGTTTTCCACAGTTCCACAAAGAATATACTCCTAAAAACTTCAAATATAAAAGATTTCAGTCAATGACGGAGGAAAGAATTAGAGCTATAGGAGACTTAGAATATGATGAGAAAGGATTATTTCAACAACTGGAAGACGATTAATCAACCCCCTGATTATATGTGAATGTTTCAAACATGAATATTCAGCGATTCAAACAAACATAAGCAGGACTCATCTCAGAGAACAACCAGCAATATTTCATCTTGTTTCAACAGGAAAGGTATTGATATTAATGATGATTAAAGTTCTTGAGTTCTGCTCAGCCCCCTGTTAAACTAACTCTGAGATTAATGGCTTTCTTCTCAACAAAGATGGAAGAACTGTTCAACTGTGAGGGTATGAATCAAGTATATTGATAAACCATTGATATGAAAATAATGAATGATAGAGTATTATATTTGATCTGCTCGAACACTTAATTATAGGGTTAGTATTTCTGCGTAAAAAGTAGTGAAGAATGAGAAGGAGAACACATTATTCAGGCTTTAAGTATCCTTGGTTCAGGTGTTGGTTTTCTTTCCACAATGACCATCACAATTAGTTAATAGACATGTTATGTGTTAGGGTTAGTAAGATATTGGCTGGAAATAACAATTTGGTTTTAATGGAAGCATCAGCCTTTTTAGACCAGTTTGATGAACATGAAATAATTATAAATATCAATATAAAGACATTTTTTATTATATTAAATAAGATGAGAAGCACAATCCTTAGTTTTAATTTCACAACAAGCGACCACACATCTTCATTACATACCCACTACAACTTGACCCAACAAAAGAATAATGAGGCTCTTTATTAGTCCATGGGAAACTTATAATACGCTTATTTTAATATAACCGAGAAAATGACAAGTTTAGTTTAATCCGGGAAGTGGATACAAAACGATAACAGTTTTCACCCGGAGCATATGAAGATTTCTCAAATATTTCGCGAAATTGTTCGTCTTATGAAAGAAACAGGGTGGATGAACCAAAAAAGATTGTTAGAGATATTCAAAAACATACTTCAAAATCACGATTAAACTTAAAAATACTACCAGGTTGAATTTCACAATTGGAATAATTCATTTAGAGAGTTTTTATTGGTTCTCCTCAAAAAGATTGAAAAAAGACGTTTAACAGTGATAATGTCATTCATATATCCTCAGGAATAATTCGGTATTTAATTTCACTGTGATTTGATTGATGGTGCTATCAATGATGGAATAAAAACAAATACAAATTTTTCATTCAGTGCATACTCAACCAATTGGTTAATAATTCAATATGGAAATGAAATAAGTACCCGCCAAAAATTGGTTTTATCTCCCTGTGTCAGGAAAAACCCATACACAGAGTAAATTTCTGATAACCGACAGGATAATCGTATGATTTTTTTAATGGAGAAGTTCTATCCATCAAGAATTCACCTACGTGAAGTTTTCCATAAATAATACGAGGTTATTGTGGAGGAAACACGAGTTTGGGAAAAATATAAAATAATTACAGGGATGGGAGTTCCTTTCCCCATACTACAAGGGGGAAGCGTAAATGTATCTTGGAGAGGATACTACTAAACCTAAGAGACCAAAGGTGTGTCGGACATCAATTAAGAGAGATGGGATAATTGGTACTCTAATGGGTATCCCGGTTCACTATTCTTAAACATAAAGACTAATTGGTTCAACTGCTTCTGCTGTGGGAAATTAGCAGGTGCTGTAAAGAGTATAAAATATGCCCAAAAGGAATCTCATAAATTAACAAGCAATAACAGAAATTAAGAAAGGCAAAACTCAGTTGTCTCCCAAGAAGCAGAAATAATTCAAATACTTGGTCAGGTTTCAAAAGTTTAAACATCTTTTTTCCTAAATAAATACAGTATGGAAGCAATTGATAGTATCTATGAATTGATGATTACCTTGTTCATCTCAAATCCACTAAAAAAGAAGATTACTTCAAGTAAATAATAACTGGAACAGAACATGGAATGCAAATGGTAAAAAAGGTTTTTGAATAAAATGACAACAAACTTATTTGGAATCTATACGAAAGTTTCCTTGTGTAAATTTTACATTCACTAAGGCGGGAATAACACAAACGCTACAATCGTCATGATTTTTCTGGAAAATGTTTGATAGTGTTCGTTTAATACATTGGAAACACAAGAAGTTGAAGCGGTTTGAATATGTCTCTGTGTATGAATGATGAAATTTTACACTATAATTCATTCAGTGATGAATGGGAAAGGGGGCGGTCGAAGGTTTTATTTCCTGAATATGTCAACGGGAACAAACGCAGACCCTGATATATAAAAGGAAAGGAATGTGTAATGATGATACAAAACCAGTTAATAGTTTTTACCGTGGCATGTCCTCTTAAAGGTATATTTCGGATTTTGTGATCATGATAAAGTTCTGTATGGTCTTAATTAGAATTTCAACTACAAGGAATGATAATGAACAAGATTGCTTTTTGGTGTTGGTAGTGGCTTTTGGTGCCCAGAATAATTTGTAAATTGATGAATGATGGTATATTAGTGAGTATACTCCTAATCTTAATAGCAGAGAGATGTTGAAACAGAAGACTTTAACTCAAAGAAACCACTAGTGTATCATACCTCTCAAAAAGATGTCAACACGTTAAACTAAACCAAACCACTTGCACATGGAATTTTGGGTGTTCTGGAAGAAAGCAACGAATATCTGTGGATCATTTTTTAAAAAAACCCCAATTGGCGATACTGCTAACTGATAAGAATAATGCATTGAAGTGATAATGATAAGGTGAAACAACTTCGCGTTTTCTCTAGATGGAACATTAATCCACGACATATAGATGGAAATTAATTGGGAAAAAATGATTTTGCTGAAGCATACAAGTCTTACCAAAAGGTGTGTGAAAGTAATGGAAATAAAAACCTATTTTGGATATGACAACATTAAAATTTGTAGGTATAACAAGTCTATGCGTTTGAACCTGAGTGCTCAAAGGAACTATAAGTTGAATCGAGTGGATACTTCCCTATCAATTGAAAGAGGAGAGAGTGAAAGGTGAATACATATTGTTTGCTTTTGGAAGAAACAGAATCTATATATTACTACTGAAGGACCAATTTGTGCTCCTCCTTGCGGCTCGCGTCACGTTTTTTCTGCTACTGTGGACCTGGACTGAAGAACAGGTACCTGTAAGAGGTGATCGCACATAGTGGCAATTGTCAAACTTCAACTCTGAAGCAGAATAAACACTTTTCGTTTACATGGGACGTGTGCCGTCAACCGCTGAAGAGGCCGTCAGGACGTCATGACATCATCGTTATTCGCCTGACGCCATTACGTTCCGTCGTCAGAAAATTACTGCTGAGAAGGTGTAATTACTATTCCACTCCTCCGAAATAGCGTCTGGCAATGAAAATCCTCTTCTGCCATGGTGACAATCAAATGTGAATTTGACCAAACAATGTAACAGAAAACATTGTACAGTAACACCGCTTTATAAATCCACCATGGGACCGAGCCGTTTGGATTTTAACCCGGCTGGATTTATTATAGCGGGACCTATTTCAGCACCTACTGGATAGATAAGAACAAAAGCGAATGTTCGTTAAACACTTGCTTTATGCTAAAAACATTGATTATCAAACGGTGATAAGGGGATTTTGTTCAATGAATCTCTCCAAGGTCCGCTTGCTTGGGAGGAGGTTTTTGAGCACATGTTTCCTTTATTGAATCCGTCCACGCTGGCGGAAATGCGATGGGCAAAACCTAAGAGCTGCATTCTCCTGTCCAATTTGGCGAGTGCGTCCGCATCTCTGCCGTGTTGGCAGCGGCTCGGTTTCGTCGTCGCTTTCTTCCCTTGGTGCTATTGGATTCGGGGTCGGGAGGGATTCGAGCGGCGGCGGGATTCGAAGCCGTCACCAGTTGCTGCTGTTGTTGGTTTTTTTTCACTCTGCGGCCGCGCATACTACATCAAGCTTAGGTTGAAGATCCGCCCACGGTTGGTTGGGGGGCCCCAAGCAGGTGGATTATTAAACGGCAGGATTTATCATGTAAAATTCGTTTCCAACCTTTGGTCACAATCAGCGGCGGATTTTATAACCGTGCATTTATAAAAGTGGCGTCTACTGTATCTTCCTTCTATATATTAATACTGAAGGCTGAATTCTTGTGCTCCTCCTAGCGGTGCGTCACGTTTTTTCTGGTACTGTGACCTGGATGAAAGAAACTTCGTACCTGTAAGAAGTGCATCGCACATAGTGGCCAATAGTTCAATTTCAAACTCTGAAGCAGAATAAACACTATTTCGTTGAGAATGGGCGATGGGGGGGGGGAGGGAGGGGGGGGAGGGTGAGAGGCGGGGGCAAGGTAAGCAACTTTTTTTTGGGCGGAGGTAAGCCAAATTGAAGCGGGAGACGGGGGAAATGGGGCGGGCTGGGTTTGATAGGCTGAGTTGAGTGTGAGGGGGTGGATTAAGGGGGTTTGGGTCCCGGGGGAAAGTGGGGCGGAAAAAAGACCGGGGCGGATGAAAAGGCGGGGCTGGGGTAATTAATTTTGGGCGGGGTAAGCAATTGAATGGGGCAGGGGCGGGGGAAGGGGCATGGGGCGGGATGAGTAGTCGGGACAAACACTCTTCAGTCCATGTCCTCAGTGGTGGTGTGAGTGGTAAGGGTGGTTGAATGAACGGAATCGTCTGTGATGAGGTTTAGCTAGTTAAGAATCATACAGATAATGGGTTATGAGTAGTCCACGTAATTTTTTTTGTTAAATAATGAGTGGAAGTACAATGGGGTAATAAGTTTAATCAAATCAATTTATACTATCTCTTGTGTTAAAATCAAAGCCTTGTCGATTACGTTATACAATTAGAGAAAAGGAGCAGTAAGATTGATGTTTTGCTCACAAGAGAAGGTTAAAATATTGAACTATGGCTCACTTAAATTAAATGAACAATGTTGAAAATTATTCATAAGAGACGAGTGAGGATTTCTCCCTTTATTCTTATTTGCTGTTAAGTGCGGTTGGAGATTGGAGGTGGTATTGGGGGAATTAGACTGCTGTTTAAGGGTTTCGGGGATCAATTCAGAGTTTTTCCCCTTCACCCCATTCATTTGCATGGTTGCCTTAGAAACCCCATATATCTACTACTCACCTACCATAACTGAACTTACACAGAAGTTATTGGCTTAGATCATTAAAGCAGGGTTGACTCAAAGCCAGCAAAAGCATTAAAGACACTTTGCCCAATGAAACACATCAACCATCGATCCAAAACTTGGTTGTTTTTTTTTAATCTGGGACTGCTGAACTCTTGAGAACACGTAGCGTCAATGAAAGCCAGAACTCACTTTTGCACGACCGCCGTGGCTTGTGCCCAGGCATTCAAGGCGGACCGTAGCTGGCGCAGCCGCTGATGGTAGCCGGCGAGGTAGAGGTAAGGATAAACATGCTGGTTCTTGTAGTACCGTTTGGCTGATGTGATAGCCTACCAGACAAAAGCTCAATTATCGATCAGATCTCATTTAAAATAATTTTAAAGATGCAAAAAACAGATTGAAACTAGAACGGAACTTGGTGGAGCACACACCTCCGCCAGGCTGAACAGTTTATGTTTGGTATTCCATTGATAGGCCGGATCTGCATCCGTACTTTAACCAAAATCTAAACAGCTTGTTCTTGTCACCGACCTAAATCATCCACCAAGATTTGTCATAATCCATCCACAACATTTTGAAACATTGTGTTGCACATGTCGTTTTTGGCCCCATCTCTCAATAGTGCAGATCTTTTTTTTTAATTCTAGTATCAGGATCTGTATCCATTTCTTCACCAAATCTAACCAATTTGTCCTGGTCACACACCCAATTGTGCCCACCAAGTTTCGTCTGAATCCATACACGACTTTTTGAGATTTCTTTGCTATATATAGTTTTTTGAGCGTATCACTCAATGGTGAGAATCACAAAAAATTGTAGGATTGGGATCGTCATCTTCAAAATCCAAACAATTCGGCCTTGTCACACCCAACATGTCCACCAAATTTTGTCCAAATCCACGCACAACTTTGCGATATCCTGCTCACAGACAAAGACACAAACAGACAGACAGACGTGAAAACATAACCTCTGTTCACCTTGGGTGGCGGAGGTAACAAAATAGATTCCGATAAACAAACCATCTATGAAGTCATGGATTTTGAAATTTGATTTTCGTTTGGCCTCGAGGGTTCACCAACAAAACATTCACAGTGCTCACAACATAGGCAATGGCATGAAGTACGTACCTGCTGGTAAAGAACAAGAGGTTCTGGTCGACCAGGTGTACGTTCGATGTCCTCGAGGTCTGCCAAGGTTCCCAAAGCTACAGGATACCTACGGAGAAAGTTTATTTCGAATGCTCAGATTATCCTGAATCAAGTGAAACTAACTGACATATTTCTGTCCATTTTTGTCAGGACGAAAGAAGTTTCATCCCATCATCGTAATGAGACTCAAAATACTTGGGATGATTTAACATTTCTTCAAAATTTATTTTCACGTCATAATGATGAGTGGATTTGAGAGCTTGAGAGCAAAATGAAATTCTAAGCTTGTCATGTCCACGCACACTCGCTTCTAAACCAAGCTGTCTTGCCTGGGTTTGGAATCTCGGCCCAGCTATAAACTATAATCCTGGTGTTTCGCAGGCAAGGCGCGTGTGTGTGTGTGTGTGTGTGTGTGTGTGTGTGTGTGTCGCCCCTTAGACGGATGGTAAGCTGGAGAACCTGTACGCCATCAAATATTCTATGGTGCCTTTTGTGTGTGATGAGTAGGCGAGTTATCACCAGCACCCTGAACAAATTCCAAATTCATGCCCTAACTTCCTGTGTTGGAGTGGCGACCCGTCCAGCATTGTAACATTAGCCAATGAAACTTCCTCAGCAGCCCGATGTGCCCGACGGCGTGAGAAGGATCATCCATCCAACCATCCATCCATGTCCATGACCATGCTTGATACACATTAAATGCAGGAACTCCACCCCAGGCACCTAATCAATTCATCATGATGCCTTCATAAGATAAATTACTGAAAGCATTATGACAGTACATGCAAAATTAAAATTAACCCTCCTGACCTGCTTGTGCAGATCCCCATTTCCCCCATACAGCATACACTGCAAGACAATGTGTGAAATGAAATGCACTGTGTGCCCGGCATAAGGATCGTCACCTGAAACGGCTCACAAAGCTTCTGATAGAAGCCGGAAATACTTCGAAAAGTACCTGAGACAAAGGGCTGTGCCTCTCCATAAGACTTGGAGAACTTTCTCAGCTCGCCGACCGAGTAGCTGTTCGGCATACAAACTCCCAACCATGTGGACCGGTGCAAGGCCCGAGTGGACAGGTGTGTGCTACACAAACTCCCGACGGATCTCCACCAGTGAATGAATTTATAGAATAGTTACTTCTGAACAGATGGGAAGGACATATCTGTGGCGTGTAAATGTACAGGGTAAGGTGTGTTGTAGTGTGTTGTGTGTGTGTGTGAGATATATATATATATTATGTATACACTACCAGTCAAAAGTTTGAGAACACCCCCATTTTCAGTTTTTACTGAAATTTAAGCAGTTCAAGTCCAGTGAATAACTTGAAATGGTACAAAGTTAAGCGGTAACTGCCAGAGGTAAAAAAAAAAGTTTAGGTTTCCAAAAGTGGAAAATAATGTAAATTTCAGACTTGTTAAACAAGGCCCTTTTCAGGGAACAAGTAATGAGTTAGCAACTGCAGCTGTTCTGCAGCAATGGAAGTAAATTAAGCCTTGAAAGTTGATGCAAACAATTCCTGCAGGTGTCCCAACTTTTGCTGATTAGTTACAAACCTCTGTTTGTATAAAAGCAATGTTGGAACAGATTGTGTTGCTACACCCTCTGAAGCATTATTTGGCAATATTGTACTGCAGGAAGTAGTATATTGCTATCATAATGGCGAGAAAAGACAATTAACAAAGGAAGACAGACAGACCATTATAACCCTTAAAAGTGTCGGTCTTTCCTTCAGAGAAATTGCAAAGGAAGCCAAGGTGTCAGTGAGTACAGTTTCCTACACCATAAAGGCACTTGGAACTGGAGGAAACTCTGACAGGAGAGGTCTGCAGACCCAAAGCCACAACACAATCAGAAGACAAGTTTCTGGAGTCAACAGCTTGCGTGATAGGCGCTCACAGGACAGCAGCTTCAAGCACAGCTTAACATGGTCGAAGTTAGGAAGTCTCAGTTCAACTGTGAGAGAAGACTTCGAGCTGCAGGTTTGACAGGTCGAGTGCAGTAAGAAAGCCATTGCTAAAATGGCAAAGTAAGAAAAAGAGGCTTGCCGTGGCCATGAAGCACCGCCAGTGGACTACTGAAAACTGGAAGAAGGTCTTATGGACTGATGAATCAAAATTTAAAATCTTCGGTTCATCACGCAGGGTTTTTGTACGCCGTTGAGTAGGCGATAGGATGGTTCCTCAGTGTGTGACACCAACTGTCAAACATGGAGGAGGAAGTGTGATGATGGGGGCTCTTTTGCAGGATCCAGAGTCGGCGACTTGCATAGAGTGACTGGCACCCTGAACCAAAAGGGCTACCACAGCATTTTGCATTGCCATGCAATACCCTCTGGTCTAGGCCGAGTTGGTCAGGGTTCATCCTACAGCAAGATAACGACCCAAAACATACCTCCAGGCTATGTCAGAACTACCTCAGAAGAAAACAAGACGGTAGGCTTCAAGTCATGGAATGGCGAACACAGTCTCCAGACTTAACCCCATCGAGCTGGTTTGGGATGAACTGGACACAGGGTGAAAACAAGCAACCTACAAGTGCAACACATTTGTGGGAAC
This sequence comes from Eptatretus atami, assembly GCA_035128595.1. Lineage (NCBI taxonomy): Eukaryota > Metazoa > Chordata > Myxini > Myxiniformes > Myxinidae > Eptatretus > Eptatretus atami. The sequence continues at coordinate 14,731,601 of CM068952.1, read as the reverse complement.
TTCTGCAACAGTGTTGGGAAGAAGTTTCCGAACAATATTTGATTTCCATTGTAGAAAGAATGCCCGATTTGCATTCAGGAACAGAACAATTGTGGTTAACCACTGTGAATTGCCACTCTTTCGTCTATAATGCTAGAAATTTTACGAAGACGATTTTAATCAGATTTCACGTTTGCGACGGCAGGTTAAACGTGCCCGGCGAGTAGAACCGAATCGGTGTAAACGCACACATTGCGCATGCGCAAAAGGCCTCATTTAGAGTTAACAAGTCATCTCGAAAGTTACATATTCTTTGGCAATAGCAGCTTTCCTCAACAAATAGGTCATTCCACAGGTGTGATAAATGGGTCTTATTTTGCAGTAAACATTTTGATCGCATATGTTTTTGTGAAGGCCCCGTGCAAGTTGGATACCAAGAGGATTGGTTATTTAAGGATGGTGTGCGTGTTCTCATCGATTCTTACTTGTCTAGATGTCCTCGGTCGTACAGCAACCACAACAGGCTCTGCGGCACAGATCCCCCACCCAAAACATGTACGTGAAATTACAGTTCTCACCGGACATTTAATCAAAACATCGGATGTTGTTCACTACCACTACCACCACCAACCCCACAAACGTGCATCCATACACTCAGGTAGTTTTGTGAGGAATAACAGCCAAACATTTGAATGTCTTCCACACACCACACCTGCTGGAGCAGGCAGAGTTCCTGGCTGTCTGTGTGAGCATCGAGAGCTGGGTTAATGGCCGTTACCATGCATGCCACCTCCATTGACCGGTTGCAACGCACACAGACCCCGTTGAGGTACAGCCACATCTGCAGAAAGAGCATGAGGAGGAAAAGGAAGCAAGCAGTGATGGCAGGCTTATCAGATTGGGTTATTTAACTTTTGATCATCTGTGGAGGATAATCGGCAAGATTTCATGGACTACGTAAAACCAATTATAATTAGGTGTCCAAGTGTGTTCGAACACATCCTATGATTGATGTCAAAATGAAAGAATCTGCTCACATCGAATAACGATTGTATTCATGTAACAAGCCCATCGTCACAAAAAAAATAAATGAATATTACATTCATCATTGGTTGATTGCAGTTTGGGGATCGAGGGGGAGAGGTGAGGTCACCTAATTTGTGGGAAAACACATAGGTCTAAAACTTTCATCATCGAGCCATTTGTACTCATGCAAGGGGATCTGTTCGTTAATCTTAAAACGCCGGATGTTAACGGTTTATTCCCAAGGCAACCCACAAAGAATAGTCTAAACATTGGAAGAGTGTTTTTGGTGCAGCATGTTTTTCACTATGACTGGAAGTATGAAAGTGAAAACAGCTGATGAGCAGGATGAAACAAACCCGACACTGAGATGCAGCCAGCATCTGTTTCAGGAGCAATTTGGTGAAGAACGATTGCCTCGTAGGTTGTGTAAAGGTATTGATTGAAAAGTTTCAGGAAGCCAGTGACGGTGCAGACGAGTCTCGAAGTGGTCGGCCAAAGGGAGTGGCGGATGTGGTATTGCAAGATATTGTCAACCGTTTGCAAAGAAGCCCAATAAAAAATCTCTGAGATACTTGTCGCAACAAGTACGTGTCTCACTAACCTCGACCAACAGAGCTAAAGTGCCTATAAAAAGTCTACACCCCCTTTCAAAATTTTGACCTTCTGTTGCCTTGTAGCCTGGAATTAAATTACATTAAATCAGACTTTTTCCACATCATAACCCACAACTTCCAAGTGAAAAACAAATTCTACAAATTTCAGAATATTAATTAAAAATACAAAACTAGAATATCCTGGTTGGATGAGTGTCCACCCCCCTGAGTTAATATTTGGTGGAAGCACCATTGACAGCAATTACAGCTGTGAGTCTGTTGGGTTCGGTCTCCACAAACTTTGCACACCTTGGATTGGGCAATATTTGCGGATTCTTCTGTAAAAAAAAAAAACTG